>CM052265.1:4697600-4786011 GCA_028455795.1 Lasioglossum marginatum
TTCTTTGGCGTTTGAAAAATGTTTTCAACACTGGGAGAAACATTAGCGTACACGTATCGCCGTAGATGAGATCTATTTTGAAGGCGACAAGAAAAATTCTGATGAATAAACAAGTAGTTTTTGTTTTAATTACAATTAAAAGAGAATTCGCAGAGGAAGCTGAATGCTATATTTATAAGTATGTACCTCCTTTGGCGTTTGAAAAATGTTTTCAACACTGTAAGAAACATTAGCGTACACGTATCGCCGTAGATGAGATCTATTTTGAAGACGACAAGACAAATTCTGATGAATAAACAAGTAGTTTTTGTTTTAATTACAATTAAAAGAGAATTCGCAGAGGAAGCTGAACGCTATATCTAAGTATGTACCTCCTTTGGCGTTTGAAAAATGTTTTCAACACTGGGAGAAACATTAGCGTACACGTATCGCCGTAGATACGTAAGAATATGTAATTTTTGTTTTAATTACAATTACAAGAGAATTCGCAGAAAAAGCTGAACGCTATATGTATAAGTATGTATGTACCTCCTTTGGCGTTTAAAAAATGTTTTCAACACTAGGAAGAGACATTAGCGTCCGCGTACCACGGGACAAAATAAATCTTGATGAATAAATAAGTAGCGTTTGTTTCAATTACAAATTTTGGGTACCTTGCATAATGTACGTCGGCCGAAATGAATGAATGAATTGTTAAATCCCAAGAGCAATCCAACGTGCAATTAGCCCACTCGAATTCGGGGAAGACCCGCAACAAAAAATCCGCACGATAAAACAGTGTAGGCGGTGCACGAAAACTGTCGCTCCGGCCTTGAGATAGAGAGCGGCTCTCTCGGCTCTCTCGGCCGCGATAATCAGGGCCGAAGAGTGACCGAGAACTTGCAAACTGCCTGTCTCGTGGCTCGTGGCTGAGGTCTACCCGGGAAGTCCCGTGGCTGACGAAGAGGCCGATTGGCCGACGCCGACATGATCACCCGCTCCCAACACGACAGTGTTCGACCGGCGCCGCGACGCTCGAACTGGTGCTGTGTCGTCGAGAGACTCGCAAGACTCGCAACCGAGAGTGGTTCGGTTAGAGGATCCCGAAAATTTGGTGGAACCGTTCAGACAACCTGGAGGAACCTGTCGGAACTATTCAGACAACTTAAAGAAACCTGGAAACCGAGGATCAACAAGAAACGTTCCAGATCTCCTCCTTCGGCGAATTCTGATTTCAGCAATTTTATGTATTGCATCAACGATAGTGTGGCTGCGAGAGAGATTTGTAGTTGCACTTCAGTGTGGAAAATTGTTGAAGTGGTAAAGAATACTTTGCGTGCGGTATAGCAAAACTGTTGTGACGATTTTGGGGAAGCTCGAGCTTCAAGATGGAGAGGACGTTCATACGGATATGAAGGATTCGCTGTTCGAATTGATTCTCCTGACTTCAAATTGTTATAGTTTGAATTTCAAGATTTTAAGGATATTGGGGAAAGTAGATGCCGCTTCTCTCCTCCCCTAGTTAAACAATCGCTGGACTAGCATCGCTAAAGTGCACACGGAGGAGGAGACTGTGGTTCCCCGATCAGCGTTACAAGATTCACGTGAAAGCGTTCATAGCCAGTCAGTGAAATCACCAGAAACTGGAGAGGAGGACGTCCCCTCTCCGAGAGCATATAACGAGAAAGAAACTTGGCGAAACGAGGAATTGTTTCGCACAAATGATCGAGCCTGTAAAGGCTAATGAAGAAGAAGAAAGCTATCCGAAGGTGCTCGAGGTGAGAACAAAGGCAGTCTCTCTTGCCGTTGAGACAAAGGAGATCTAGATAGATCACGTTGAATAGCGGAGGTGTTTTTATAATCGATCGAAGAACACGTAACAGGAAGAAGCCTGAAGAGGAGCGAGTCGAAATTAATATTGTGGAGGACCGAAGGTCGAGGAGATGATCGAGGACGTTTAGGTGAGTCATTATTAAATGAAATTATGTAACAAAATTATTAAATAATCACGTTCACCTCGCAATATATTCGTATTCGCTCAATTTCTCCAGTTTAAACGATTCTATGAATTTGTTCCAGTGTCTCAAACCCGTCGATCTTGGACCACCGGCGAACCGGAAGTGGCAATCATCATCGCGTGGATCATCGGTAAACCCGTGTAACGGTACAAACGATCGAATCCACCGAGAAAAACTGAGCGAAAAACAGTTACTCACGCGTGGAAGAGGAAATTTGATCAGCGAGCGAAACGATCGAGCTTCTCCCGGGTGCAGAGGCTGCGAGAAACGACCGGCGACTGTTGCAAACTCGGAGGCTGCACGAAATAGATCTCGAAGCGTTGCATAAGCCGATTCCAGCCGGTTTTGTGTTACCAGGACGATTCTAGAATTACGCGAACCAAAAGACTCTTTTTTACGCTTTCAGTCGTATCTGTCGATAATCGGGAAGCTCTGGGCTTTCGGAAGTCATTTGACCGGAACGAAATATTTGGGTCCCTGGTATTGCGTGACGAAGCTTCTTTCAACGAAGAAACCTCCTTTTTCTCGTTCATGGACGAATTCATCCGGGGAAATCTGTAGTTTAGCTTCTGGTATTGTTATAGCAGCGATCGAAAGGGCTAGCGTTAAATTTGTTGGGCATCTTGAATAAGTTTGCTACCACTGTGACACAAATGTGACGTTGGCAACCTCGCAATTTACTTAAGGATAGTCGAATTAATTTTATACACTTCGCTATTTAACACTTTGCCTACCGGAAAATATTAATAGGATTTTCAACCAAGGGCAGTTTGGAAATCATCTTTTACATTAATTAGAATGCACGAATTATTAGGATTGCCGAAACGAAATTTTTGTGGCTATTGAAGGACCTATTAATAATCTTTACCTGCAGCTTCCCAAAAATTGTGGAACAACTGTCGGTAATAAAATCGTAGTACATAGAGATCGTAAGGCTTCATTGCACATGTCCACTAATAAGATTGATAAGATTGATAAAATGGGTGCAGGGCTCGCTGATGTAGAGCGGATCCGTGGAGACGGCCTAAGTTTGAAGCTTCCGTCGAACGATCGGACTTTGGAAGTGGTCGGCGACGGATGTAGCATAATTTTACCTGGAAACTCGGGTACAGTGCGTGTGATTGGTGACGGATGTAGATTGAGGATCGATTCGAACGTTGGAGATGTTGAATACGTTGGAGATGGAGGCAGAGTGCTTCTAGGTTCAAAATCCTCGAAGCGCAAGGTGAAATATGTTGGCGATGGGGGCGAGGTGTCCGTCGATGGTGACAAGAGAAGATCTAAGAAGGTCGATCATGTTGCAAAGGGGAAAATTGGTAAAAATGGAGATGATGGTTCGAAGGAAAAAATGAGAGGATCCTGTAAGACTGCTGAAGAAGAGGATAATCATTTGAATATGAAAAAGGAAGCAAAGTCTGCTGGGAGAAAAAAGGAAGGGAAGCTGGTGAAAATTGTTACCATGCTGCATTGCGATCAGAGAGTTGTTAGCAGATGGTTTGTGGATCCTGGATCGGTGGTTAGATCCCTTGACGGGAAGTTTGCGAAGGTTGAAAGCAAGAGGAAGGAGAAATCGAAGGGAGATAGGTGAAAGAGAGATTTTTTGGTTCTTTGGAGACGAGATTCCTGCCGCAATTAGAAAAATTACGCTGGGATACGCTTGTCTCAATTAATACGTTCACTGCCACGCTAATAGAATGTTCATCATCCAAGAACACTGTTTGTTATTAGCACACTGTGGATCTTTGTGGATAATGCAAATGTGCTGTATTGATACAAGAACGGGAGATAACTGTATATTATCTTAATGATTATTAGACTGCGGATTTGATGCATTTATGACAAAAATGGGTACGTGCAATTTAAAGCAGTGGACATGTTAAAATTACTTGAGGAATCAATGTATTAGTTTCAGCTTAACAGGATAATTAAAAGAAGAATGCAAGTTTTATTTGGCTCCTATGTTCTGCAATCAATGTCAACGTTTTTTATTTTGCATGAAGATCCGCAGTCTATTGATTGTTTTTCAAATAATTTATTTCAGCAGTATTTGTTACATCTTGTATTTATGTATTCGCTATGTACGTTATTTGTATTATTTATTCGTAGGCAATGTAATTAATGTAATGTTTCGTGTTCCGCGCCGATCCTGATCTACAAGGCCGACAGTATTCCGTCGACTATGACGTCGATCGTTCCTGCGACAAAGCCTTGTAGAGGACTGACCTCGCGCAGAGAATAATGAATTCTATTTAAATAAAGAATCATCGAACAATGAGTTCGATTTAAATGAAGAACCGATCGTGAAATTCCACTCTTGTTCCGTGACAATGTCCTTCGACATTTCCTTCCCCATCGGCATATGTTTAACAATTATTTAGTAAAAATCGAGAGAAGAACGAGACTTCAGTCCTCGATTGAGAGACAATAAATGTAACGATAGAATTATGGATTTAAGTGTCCCGTAAATGCACAAAGAAAATCGGTCTGGTTAGATACAACGCAGTTTCTAAATAATAAAAACCAAGAGACAATAGTAATAGAGAGCCGTCAAGGATAGAATGTAAATCGAAAAAGATTTAATGTATTTTTAAGTGCGCGGAAGAATTACTTGTAGAAGAATGCCAGTCGATTAGGACAATAATTGTTACGGTCGCAAACTATGCAAACGCTATGTTGACATTGGACACAATGGGACATAATGACACGGTATTTTTCATCGATTTCACAAAACAATGAAGATTTTCGTTGGGCAATCGTCCTTTCCTAGAACTCGGTGATGTTTCGTGACCGTTCGTAGTTCGTAGGTATAAAAATGGAATCCTGAATGCTCATCATTTCGCTCCGTGGAAACGGTGTTTGATCGATACGCGACGCATCTCTGCATAAATCATCGATGGATTCGTTGGGCTCGCGAATAATCGCGCCACTACATCGCCGAATCGAACTAGACAATAGCGAAGACAAGAAGTTATTAAAAAAATCAAGATACAGAGATTATGTCTTTATCATAATTTGTTAAAAACCAGATCCCACACATAGAATCAAATTGAAAATAGGAATCGCATTGATTAAACAAGCTAAACAAGATTGACAATGCGAGATAATTCTGTCTCTGTCGTGGTCTGACCAGAAGAAAAACATACTCGAGTCACGAAGTCGATTATGTCACTGGGTGGGCTCTATTGTGTGCGCGAAGATGAGCGATGCTATCTGTCGCGTCCGATCGCAGAAAACACGTGTCCAGTGTAAATTACACTCTACAACCAGGCCTCCTCCCACGTTTCTCTTATTGAGCACAATACACATTCGAACGTTCCGATAAACGAAATCCGAATCGCGCGAGAACTTGAAAGAAGTTGAATAGCACTTGGAATTTCCGTCCAGACTGTTTAAACGCGAACAGACTGAACCAAGAACGATATACAAAGCTGTTCTTGCTTTTTACTAGCTCGCGGGTTTCTGCGTGGAAACCGTTCTAATAAAATACTCGATAACAGTTTCAGTAAGGTCAATTTAAATAATCTCAGGAATCACCTCTTTCGAAGAAGTAAGTACAACGCATTTTGCGAGACACTCGGTATATCGGAATAAAAATCGTACCCACTGGAATTCCCCTAATCATCGATCAAATACGGCCGAAAACGAATCGATGCGGATAAGAGCAAACAAGATAAATCCAAACCTTTGAAAGTGGACGATAATTTCGACGATTTCCTCGAGCTGTCCGCAATATTCCCGGACAATGTCACTCTGATTACGCGAACGTGACGATGCAGGTGGCAAACTGCAAAATCCGGAATGTTCGACGCTTTTAAAGAGACTCGGGACGATCGATCGGGTTCTTATCTTATCGAGCACGAGCCAATGTCAAGTTCGAAATTTCGGAGAAACCTTCTGTGTATTCTCATCCGGTCGAGGGACGCTTAATTAATATGTATAGTCGGGCGAATTGTGCACAGGATGTTCCTTCATTAACGCGCCACCGCCGCCATTTATTTCGCTAACAGTCTGTACCCGTTGTGATGTTTCGGTAAATATAACTTACGCGCTCCCTAGAAAATGCGAATTTCAAACAATTCGCAAACAAATTTCAGGGTGTCCTGAATTCTCCTATATACATTTTTTATAATGTAATAATTAGACTTTATGCAAAATAAAAATAGCTTGCACCAATTGCAAACGACTGGAGCCATGTAAAACAATTAATTTTTACTTTAATAATTCTAACAATCTGAGAAAAATAGATTAGCACTCTTAACACTAAACCTACCGAGCCTTAAAAGTAACTGGTATTACTGGTATTCCATCTGGTCATTTTATTTGATTACGATTCAATATTATCAGATGATTGTCAATGGTTAAATTGTAAAGAATACAGCTTTATTAATCAATTAGTTTGCGACACCTATGAAATCGAGCACGAACTTATGCAATCATCATAATATTGAATGGTAATCGTAATATAAATTCACTACACAACATAAAATGACTAGATCGAATACGAAACAGTGAAAACATTTAAAGAATTTAAAAATGCTGTTGCTACATTTTCAACCGAATAAAACGATCAATTATCCTGCAGCTTTTATATAAATCTTTTATGTAATATAAAGAAAATGTATTTCCAGCATTTGTGCAATTGGATTCTGGTGATCTATTATTTTTCTTAGTAGAATGAAAAACATTTAAAACCTACTTCTGTAAGGAGAGGGAAAAGGTTGCGTTTGTTTAATGGTACAGTTAAAAATCGGACATTTCATATTTAACACTAAATCCACCGAGTCTTAAAAGTAACTGGTACATGTTCCCTTATAAAAATGACAAGATTGATTTTATTTAGACTTTGTACGGCTTCTATTGTAATATGTGCTCCACTAAAGATATCTATACGATCATTTCTTATGAAATTATTTTTATTATATCAATAATCGTAAAATAAAAAATCTGGAACCGGTCATTTTGACCGGTGATGGTAAGTTCAGTGTTAAATCATTGTAATCTTTCTACTGTTTTAAACTGCACCCATTCATTTTTGCCATAAATGCATAAAATCCGCAGTATAGTAACAATATACATATATAGCATATTTCAGCCTCACGGCTAAGAAATATCGTTTAAACGAATTTCCTCGTTTTCCTTCATCTGCTTTGAACAAAACAGAAATTGGTTATTTTGGTAAAATGACCCGCGAGGCCACAGCAGTCATTTGATCGTTCGGAAGCAACTTTTAGTCGACGGAAAGGTTAGTCTGCTTTGCGATGGAGGTCAACCATTTCGAGGATCGTTACACGAGGTCTCTCGTTGCACATGGAAATTCAGTTCCCTTCGTTAAACACGCCGTCCGCGCGAATTCGAAGAGCGAGAATTCCGGCGGGCCACTCTTCTTCCACTGTTTTTCCCCGGGCAAAGGAGTGCCTCGAACCGCGAGCCAGAAAACTTGTTCGAGGACGCACGGAGGATTCGGGGCGAGGATGTTTGAATGCCTTCGGTCGTTACGCGTGATTCTTTCGTTTTATACAGGATGCTCCAAAGTTGATTAATTAGAAATAACAGAAGGGACAGTGATCGTGGAAATCCTCAGGGAGCTAGATCGCGACTTTACTGTGTAGCTAAATTTATAAAAATAGGAAATTAGAAATAACAGAAGAGACAGTGATCCTGGAGATCCTCAGGGAGCTAGATCGCGACTTTACTGTATAGCTAAATTTATAAAAATAGAAAATTAGAAATAACAGAAGGGTCAGTGATCGTGGAGATCCTCAGGGAGCTAGATCGTGACTTTACTGTGTAGCTAAATTTCTAAAAATAGAAAATTGGAAACAAAAGAAGGGACAGTGATCGTGGAGATCCTCAGAGAGCTAGATCACGACTTTACTGTATAGCTACATTTATAAAAATTGAAAATAAAAAATAACAGAAAGGACAGTGATCGTGGAAATCCTCAGGGAGCTAGATCGCAACTTTACTGTAGAAGGGGAAGGTAGTGGGCGATTTGCGTTCTCATTTCTCGATAATACAAAAATGGGATTTTTCAGTAGTCAAAAACGCTAGATAAAAGATCGATCTAGGGCGCTATCTCCCTCAAAAGTCCTATTTTTTCGTTTACGAGGCGTAATTTGCATTATTCGGAAGCATACAACAGCGCATTAGCTATTTTCATAGCTACATGCTGCCGAATAATGCAAATTACGCCACGCAAACGAAAAAATAGGACTTTTGAGGGAGATGGCGCCCTAGATCGATCTTTTATCTAGCGTTCTTGACTACTGAAAAATCCCGTGTTTGCATTATCGAGAAATGAGGACGGGAATCCCACACTGGATCCCACCCTTGCAATCCTGGAAACGAGTCTACCGCCTTAAGTCTACGTCTATGGGGGCGACGATAGGCGTCGCAATGGGGATAAGGGCGTCGAAATGAGCGTCCGAAAGAATTGTTCGACGGGGAAAGTCCATCGATGCGCGAGCAGATGCAATTAACGAAATACAGTCGGAACGAATAGAGACTGCTTTGAGCGTTCGACCCCCGACCGACTGCGAAGCGTCCGTTAATGAGGCCACGTGCACCTCTAGTGCACAGACAATGCTGACTAGGTATACAGGGTGGTCCAAACGATTGTAAATATTGATCCGAAGCGAGCCCTGTTTCGCTGGGAAATCCCGTAGGTAGGCCGTAGGCATTTATTCGAAGAGGAGAATACGACGCAGAATACGACTTGCTCTATTCCTTTATTCCGTTAAGACAACCCACCCGGACCTGTTAACCAAACGTTCCGACGTCATTTACCAATAACCCACCCGTATAGTAATCTTACTACAACGAGTACCGACACATGCGGAGGTCGGACTACAGCGAGCAACCCTGGTACAGATACTGGAATATATTATCGGATCCTGAAGAATTTCACTGCAATGCGGGCGGAAAGAGATGAATAGGCCTGCCCGATACACGCTCTGTGCTAGACTATATCGTCTACAGGAAACTTCAGTTTTGCCAGGCTTTTTCCAGCTGAGAAACGTTAAAAAACTAAAAATTTTTAGTTTAGGTTTTAGCGAGAAGATTGAATTTACCTCGTACGGTTCATAGAATGTGCCGAAATAAAGTAGTTGATATTTTCTGCGAAAGCGTTGTTCCAATAGACAAATTTTAATTTTTGACTCTCCGCTGCAGGGTGGTTCAAAAATTAAATAGTTATATTTGACGGAGAAAGAGTTGAAGAAATAAATCGTGCACTTAAGAAAAAGTTTAAAATTAAATCGTTAAAAGCGACACGAAGAAACGGACAATTTATGCTGGCTACAGGGTGATTCAAAAGTACCAGGGAGGAATGTGAACAGAAATAGGAATCAATAGCAAGATCCTCACTGTAAGTACGAAATAATTAAACAAAACTGAAGCGTCTTAAAATGATCGTGGTCTACAGGAGGATTCAAAAGTACCATGAAAGAATTTGAAGAGAAATAAGAATCAATTGCAAGATTCTCACTGTAAGAACGACATAATTAAAGGAAATTGTTTGAAGCGTCTTAAAATGGTGGTCGTCTACAGGGCGATCCAAAAGTTCTCTTTCGAATGAACGCACCTCCCGCGAATAAGAGCACCGGCAAACTAAATATGCTCTTATAAGGTCTCGATTGCGGGTAATTATGGCGCGTCTCAATTGAGAAAGGGTCGGGGATCGAGGGTACGGGTTAGCGGCTGGTTAAATCGCATTAGAAGCGGGTGTCGAGGCAGAGAGAAGTTCGCGATGGAAGCCTTTTATGCAATTTCGTGCGAGTCCCTGCACGAAGACGAAACCAAATAAGGTATCCGGTGCGTGGAGTGCGGAAACGAGAAACAGGTGACGCGACCCTGTTGCGTGATCCCTTAATTCCCTTTATTGCCAACTTCAACCACCATTACTCGAGCTAATTAATTAGCAGGCAATTGGAAATTTCTGTTCTTCCCATCAGATATCCAGGACAGAGGGTCTTCATAATTATTTTAACCGTAAACTATCAGGTTACACACAAAATAAAATTCAATGGTTAAATTTTAAAGAATACAGCGTTATTAATCAATTATATAGCCACCATTCTTTTTAGAAAAGAATGGTCTGGGTTAGGATCTTTTTAGAAAAGAAAGCTGTATTGTTTGAAATTTAACCATTGAATTTTATTTTCAAATTGGCCACGAACGTATGCAATCATCTGATAGAACACAAAATGCTCACAGGATCTCACAATCGGAACAATCGACACTCATCGTCAGATTTGATTCGGTGTTGCTTCCGCGTCTCTTAATTGAACGGGAATTTTTTAGAGTTTCCCTCCGAGCCTCGACTAATTACGCGTGGAAATCTTCGTTGCGAAAGGTGCTGTCAGCTAATTACTCCGGATTTGATCGTACGATAATTGTTAGGCAAATTGAGTGCTAGAATGGACTTGTGTGTGCTCGTGTTTTTCATCGTTCTGCCATGCTAGCGGGGCGAGTGTACCGGTCGTAACGAAAATAGATTAACTGGGACGATGTTTCCGTACAAGCGAATTAGTTTATGTTTTCGGCGATGCCAACGGGGTTGTTCGTCGAAACGAAACTGTTGAACATGGCTGGAGGAATGTTCAATTTCCGAGAAATCTTCGTGTCAACATCGTCGATTCCTTTCCATTGAAAATTCGACAAAAACATTTTTTTAAAGGCAAAGATAAAAACAACAATTACACGACATTTACTATTTCCTTGATTCCAGCCAAATTCACTGGAAAATTTTCGTGTACTCGAAATTCGATTCATTCAATAAAAGCAGAATATTTTTAAACTTTGATATGCAATATCAAACGAATTATTTTTCAATTTTGTTCCATTTGGAATTTTTCTTCAAAGGGCAGTTCCTTGACTGCTACTTATTTTAGACAATTACGGATCTTGATGCAATCTTGGCTTCTGAAAAGGTTCAGAAATTGTTAAAATATACAATTCCACAGAATTCCGTACGGTTTTGATTCATTCCAGAAGTACGAAAACTACTACCATTGAAAATAAGATTTTACATGATTGCACTTTCTTAAAATTCGTCTAGAAAAATTGCAAATTGCATTAACATCCGCAGTCTACTAATTATTAGCAACTAATTATCGGCAACTAAATTCGCGACCTTATGTTTCGTAATTCTTTTATTGTATCATTGTAATCTCATTCAGTGACCATTTCTTTTGAACTGTATATCATTGGAAAGCTCTGAATTTTGCGATTGATTTGATATAAAATATTCGTGCTTAAAAAATATATATGAATGACTTTGTTTGAGATAATGTGGAGGTCGCGAACTTAGTTGCCAGCCTAATACATTAGATCTAGCTCTCAAACTTTGTTGTAATTTATATTTGTTTTCAGCTAAAAGTTAAATAAAGGAAGAACCAAATACATATAAGAACCCGTTGTAATTACATTTTTCTTTCTCTGATACCGGGTCACACTCGACAAAGTAGTGCAAAGGATTAAGGGAAGAAGTTTGGAACAGTTACCTGGAAGTTCGGAGGCACACGGAGAAAAGCGTCCGTTCGGTTCGATCGTCGCCGTAACGACTACGCCCGTTTCTGTTTCGTCGGGCCTCGGATACATATTTAAACACATTGAATCAGCAATGTTGCGGAGAGCCAGGTATTTTCAGTGGAACTTGTCAGGAACTTTAAAAATACATTGACCGAGCGAGGTGATCCACGGTTCGATTAGTCGTAGTTCAAGTGCAGAGAGAAAGAGAAGAGAGAGATGCAAACACGGGAAATCTACAGAGAAGAGGAGAGGACTCCGCCGGTGTATCGGATTCTTCGCGCGTGAATTGCTTCGAATTCTATCGCGGCTGTCGGTGACGCGGTTCGAGTTCTACTTAAAAGTTGGTCCTGGGCCAACTGCTGACTGGTTCGGGGTTCCGAGGTTCTACGACCGCACGAATCTGGGTTCTGCACGAGACCGTTTCGAATTCCTCTCTCGTGGTTGCCTGGCCGCGGAAATCTTCTCAGAAAACATTTTCTTTCGTTAAAGAACTCGCTGTTTTGCCAGCATGGACATTATACGTACTTTAACTGTTTATTTTGTTCTTTTCCTTACAAGACTCAATTGTAAGAATTTATTAAAAATACAAGAATGAAGATATTTCGGAAAATTTGTACGCTATGTTTTAGGTAATCTTGTTAAGAGTATCTATGAAAAGTTCTACAAGACATTATCGGTACTTAAATTGTTTACTTCGTCATTTTCCTCACAAGATTCAATTTTAAAAATTAAAAATCTTGTTAAGAGTATCTATGAAAAGTTCTACAAGACATTATATGTACTTAAATTGTTTATTTTGTCCTTTTCCTTACAAGACTCAATTGTAAGAATTTATTAAAAATACAAGAATGAAGATATTTCGGAAAATTTGTACGCTATATTTTAGATAATCTTGTTAAGAGTATCTATGAAAAGTTTTACAAGACATTATAGGTACTTAAATTGTTTATTTTGTCCTTTTCCTTACAAGACTCAATTTTAAAAATTTGTTAAAAATATACGAACAAAGATATCTCGAAAAATTCCTACGCTATGTTTTAGACAATCTTGTTAAGTATCTATGTTGTATTGAGTATCTATGAAAAGTTTTATGTGAATCGCCTTCACCCTCTGGCAACAGTAGTTATTGGCGTGAAAGCGGCGATGGAGACAGTTCACTCGTCAGCGAATAAAAGCACTACGACCGGTGAGTCAACGATCCGGTGCGGCGCAGCGTTCCCCATGATCGCGATGATGCGAGTTGTTACATCATCGTTGGACGAAAGTTCGGATGGCGAAGACATGACCAAAAAAGGCAGCAAAGCGGATCGCCTCTGCAACAAGAGACACTCGCGTTGCATAGCGTTGCATAGCGTCGGGATATGCAGCCAGACGAATTCCATCGATCCTCGAGATCGTCGTATGTCTGGTTCTTAAACGAGGATCGAGATCAATTCCGAACGGGAAATCTCAGAGACGAAAGGTCACTGGGAAATCTCATGTTAATACCTAGACTGCGGATCTTTATGCATTTATGAAGAAATTGGTTAGACGAAATATGAAACAGTGAAGGATTTAAAGAATTCAAGAATCTTGTAATGTTGCTTTCAATGTGACAAAATCATTAAGGGATGAAATATTTTTATGTTATTCCTGCTTCTCACAATCAATGCATTTATGAAGAACAGTGGAAGATTTACAAAATTCAAGAATGTTGTAATGTTGCTTTCAATGTAACAAAATCATTAAGGGATGAAATCAATTTTTATGTTATTCCTGCTTCTCACAATCAATCCATTTATGAAGAATGTAACAAAGTCATTAAGGGATGAAATCAATTTTTATGTGATTTCTGCTTCCCACAATCAATGCATTTATGAAGAAATTGGTTAGACGAAATATGAAACAGTGAAGGATTTAAAGAATTCAAGAATCTTGTAATGTTGCTTTTCATGTAACAAAGTCGTTAAGGGATGGAATCAATTTTTATGTTATTCCTGCTTCCCACAATCAATGCATTTATGAAGAAATTGGTTAGACGAAATATGAAACAGTGAAGGATTTAAAGAATTCAAGAATCTTGTAATGTTGCTTTTCATGTAACAAAGTCGTTAAGGGATGAAATCAATTTTTATGTTATTCCTGCTTCCCACAATCAATGCAAAACATTTTTATTTCGCATAAAGATCTATTAATAACCAACGACGCGGAACTATAGAAGAGAAACACTAAGAAAATTTCAGAAATTAGTTTGAACTGCAGACAGAAAGTCGGGGAAGTTGGAACTTTCGAAGAGGGATGTAAAAGTTAACAGGCTAAGTTAAAAATTTCGCGAGTCAATCGCACAGCCATCTGGCCGATGCTTCCAGCGAGGTTCTCGCTAAAAGCCCGCGAACACTCGAGATAGTCTCGAGTAGCTTTCGAAAGTTCCGAAAGGTCTAGGAACATATGGCGTTTTCTAGCAGTCACGACGCTGGTATTGTTTCAATTGTGAGACCCGCAGCGTTCGCGCGTTTTATTGCCGTTTTGAATGAGCCGATTAATTGGTACTCGCTCTGCTTTCACTCTGCAACGATGCAACGATGGACTTGTTCTCTATCGATGTCACTCTTCTGCCGCAGCACGACGTTTCTGTCTCTCTGACCTTGGCTAATCGTCTTCTGTAAAAATGGAACGAACGCGACAGCCAACCCGATGCACTCAATTAAAACTTCTTCCTCGACTGCAGCTCGATTTCTGAATTTTTAACGCCTCCGGTGCCAAGTCTCTCTCGAATATGGCACACGGAATTATTTAACAGGGTTCGAAAATGAATTTTCGCGCTGATACACTGGGTGATCAAATTACACTGCCCAACAAAATTCAACTTTCTTTATGTCACAGAGAACATTTGTATACGTTCTTGCGCAGAACACGAATCCGAAAGCCGTTTGTCGTCATCGGTCACAGTCCTTTGAATTTGAGAAAAAGTCAAACATTTAACATTCACCATTATTTCTGCTTCAGTAGATAATGCTAGACGGATGATCGTTACGTAGAAAAATTTTGTAGACTCCCAGAACCCAAATCAATACCTTGATTGGAGATTGCAAAAAGCAAGGAATGAATGGGATTGCTGATTTGCCATTCACAGCGTTAATAAATAATAAATTCAGTGATTATGGTTGGTCCTGGTAGCTCCGAAGGGATCCAGCAGAATCTTCAGCTGACTTTAGAAAGCTTTGCGTAGAGAGTATACCGCAAAAAAGTAGTATTTGTACATCGTGGGACTTTCACTTTTCATTTTTAATATCGTCCACGATGCGGACGATTTATCTCGAGTTTTTGCATAATAATAAATAGACTGCGGATCTTCGAGTAAAATAAAAATTGTCTTCATCGATTGCAAGACGAAGTAGTCATTTAGAAGCTGTTTTCTCGATAATCCTGACAACTTTGAAATAATTTTATAGTAACGGTGTCGAGTAGTAATAATTATGCTATTGTTCCAAATTGCACCATCTCGTTCTTCTCGCGAATTCATCGATATTTTTTCATAGAATAGTTCTAGTAGAAAAATAAACGTCGGAGAGCGACGGATATACGTTCGTTTTATCGACGTAAATCGTTCTCAAGTTTGCTAATAAAATGAAAGACGACGTGGGAAACCCCTCGCGAACGTTTAAGAACGTCGACTGGATATACTGCTTCCTATCGCGTTTATTGTATTTACAACGCCGCGAAACGATTTATGGATTACTGTGAGCGTCCATGGCAGAAATGTTACTTATACGTATGTTAAAATTCCCCTGGACCAATGTTGCATAGGAAATCCAGCGACAAACAATTTCATGGAATTTCATTCTTAAGCAAACTATTCAATTTACTCAAAAATTTATGCTAACAAGTATTTAACGTGTAATCATTAACCCACTTGCATTGTAAGGAGCAACGAAGAATTTTTTCATTATATTTAAAAAGAACGATTTCAAAGAATGGAAAGATTTTTCATTATAATCATATTTCAGCAATCTGTATATATTTGTTATACGTACATATGTACATTTCTCGTGATTTTAATAATTATGAAATAAAATATGTGAAACGGACCATTTAGATACAGACACCCAGAAATGAATAATAATTTGTACACCTGATATCACAGCCTATTTATTTCCCAATCTGTTCCCAATTAATTCGGACAACAGAGTGTCCTAACAAAGTATCCTACACTGTATTCCAACGAAGTTTTTCGATGAAAGTATCGAGACTCTTATTCCTCGTTCGAAAGAATCGGGAATGTCTTCAGTTTGCGTGTTTATCGAAGATGGAAGAAGTTTATTGAATCTCTGGAGTAAACTTAAGGTTTGAGCCGTGCTCGCAGAGAATCCAAAGAGGAACAGTTATGAACTTATTTCTGGCCGGGGGAAGCGTTAACCTTTGACGGCGCGCAGTCGTCGTTGAATTTTGTTCGTTTTCAGTCCGGCCATCTGCGGTCTCGCCATAATATTTGCACTTTGCACACACCATTGCTTGCTGGGTCGCGTCGTTGTCGGTATGCAGGGAACGCGGTGCTTGTCCGATCGTTTTGCATCGCGGACCGACTTGAATTTCAATTATACAGGCTGTCCCAAAAATGTTGCACTTCCTTGAATTGATTCCCGAGATCATTTCTGGTCACTTTCTCCTCTGTGAAAATCTTCTCCGAGGTTTCGTTAAGGGAGTGGACTCCTTTTTCCAGAACTGACAATTTTCGTGAAATTGTACAAGTTTAACGAATTTCATCAAGGTTAAAAAACGTTCGTACCATAATCTCCCTATTTTTCCCATATTCTACAAAGTTTCAGCTTCAATTTAAAAAAAATTTCATCGCTCTATCTCATTTCTATCGAAAGTTCTTTGATTTTGTCGCCGATTTCGTCCGAATTGCCCGCTGTGCGGCGCTCCGATTGGTCCGCGTGTTTCGCTAATAGCTCCGTAACGAAGCCGCGGAGAACATTTTCGCAAAGGAAAAAGTCATTCGAAATGACCTTGGGAATCACCCTCTTCAAGGAAGCACAACATTCCTCAGGCACCCTGTATATTCTCAATCGATTCCATTAAATCTCTAGTTTATGCTAATTGGCTTGGTGGGAAAGTAATTTCAATTTCAATCACGTCGGCCCGAAAACGCAAATGCACTGCCCGTTGCTTCGGTTAAATTGAACCGTACAGGGTTTATGTCGATGGTACATGTTTTTCCGATGCACCTTTTCATCAAAACTGGAAAAGCCCGGCGTCTTTGAGTCGATGTCACGATCAGATGCTGCTCAACGACGCATGGACGGTCTGCAAATAGCTCGGAGGAGGTCCGTTCCGAAGGAGGCTGTGCCAAAGGTTTGCTTTTTTAAGCGGCGACACGTGGGGACCAGGCATTTTTATCGCAGAACGATAGGAGACGTCCAGGCCTGCTAATAATAATCGCGTTCCACCGACGATAACGAACATAACCCTTCGTTATAATTAATAAGACATTTTGTAGATCATTAACCCATCCCACGTTTCTCCATAACGATGTCTCGTGATTTGCACATTGACCTCAAATAAGCACAATGCGATGGAAAGATGAATAACACTGTACAACACCGAATCCGAATAACCTGTACAGAATCCGCTCTTAATTTTCCCCCTAGACGCACAGTTCTTGAGAAACATAGTTTTGAAAAAGAAAAACATATTTCTCAGCTTTAAACAAATATTGTGATGTTATTGTAAAAGATATTGAATTGTTCTTTGCAGCAAAAAATTCTCTAGACTTTTCCGAATACAGTGATATCCAATATTAATACATTATGAACGTTTAAACATGTTTAAACCCAACAGTAATTGTTGAATGTGAGAAAAGTTTGATTTTGTTGGACAGTGTAATTATACGAAATTACGCGAAAAACAGATCCACAACGGTCGATCTGGAGCTTTGAAACTTTCTTACGAACGAAAGAGGTATTAATACAGCCAACGACAACGCTGTTTGTCATTTTCCATCCATCGGCTATTAATATTCTCCGCGCTCGTGGGGGAAAATACACGCGCTCCAATAAAATCGCTCTGTTCTCTCTGGAATCTTCAGCTTGCACACTGCGGAACCTCTCTTCTCTATGGGAAAAGAGAAAAAGCGTCGGACCTCCAGTCGATCTCGTCTTCCACCGACCAAAACATTCCGCATTTAACGCTTCCAGATTTACAACGCGCGTAAATCAGTCTGGATCTGGAGTGCGTCTCGTCCCAAGTCTTCCAAACGATTCCTTCTTCCTCGAAATTGACTTTACCTTGTCCAATTCTATTCCTTCCCAATGTCGTTCTGGGAAAACTATCGTCTTGTGGCTGTCAGGAAGAACGCCGCGTGTCACATACTTCCACTTTCGAGATACTGCCGTTTAAAGTTTTGATCACTAATGCTTTGACATAGGACACCGGTTAAATTGCATTATTTTCTTTTTGAGCCTTTCGAATTTGTTTTCATACATTTTTTTCTGGTAAATACGTAAATCCTGTACTGTAAAGCTCAACTAATGCATAAACTAAAATTTTGAAATTGTGACATGCGGCGTTTTTCCTTGGAGCCACAGAAATTACAAGTCCCATTTTAAAGACATCAGACATCGAAACAAAATTTAGTACTGAACTGCGGATTTTATGCATTTATGACAAAAATGAGTAGGCGTAATTTAAAATAGTAAAAACATTAGGAAAATTTAAACATACCATTATATTATTTTCAACCTACTGAACATAATAGGGAAGAAAATAAATTTCTATTTCACTCCAGTTTGTTGCAATTCAGGTAAGAAATTTTTATTTTGCATGAAGATTCGCAGTCTACTAATTACATTATGTAAAAAGTATTCTCTTTAATGGCTCCGCATAATTCGTTGATTGTTAAAATTCTTCGATATAATTTTCTAAAGGGGATTTAGCGAAATCACACGTACGTGACACCGGCCGTCAGGGTGAATTAAGCGGGTATAAACGAAACGAGGAAAATTTGATACGGGAACGTGTTCGTTTCGTTTGCGGGGCTCAGTGTGTACGTTCGTTAATTAAATTCGGCCCCGGCCCCGTCGCAAGGGTTTAATAAAACCGCAGGAGGGGGATCGATTTACGTCACCGGGCGCCATTTATGCGATTTATGCGATCTATTCGTCTCTCTCCGATATCTGGACGGTTCTAGGTTTGTTGGCCGAAAATTCTACACACGAAGAGAACAGCGGGGTTGACAAGAGAGTGGATTTATCCGGATCGCAGTTGTACACATTGCCCCCGCCAACCCCTATCTTAGCCCCCGTTAAGCACTCGCCCTCTGAGAACCCCACGACGATCGTGCATGGGGTTCTTACCCCCACATGGGGCCGTCATTGAGTCATCGAACGCGTGCAACAGAAATATTAACGTTGCTCACAGACTGTGCGAAAATAACGGCTGTTCACTCGCCGATACGATTATCTCTATTTTTGTTTGTATTTTATCATCGAGGCTTTATTATCGAGATTGGTACTTTTTATTTTATTTTACTTACTTTTACTTTTATTAGAATTTTCGCACTTCCATCGAAATTTTCTAACAGTCAGATTTTATAATCTTGAAGGTAAAAAAACTGATACATACGAATTTGGATCTATCGTAATTTAAGAAAATCGAATAGAAAAATGGATACTTTTTACTTTATTGATGGAATTGCGAAAATTCCATCGAAATTTTCTAATAGTCAGATTTTATAATCTTAGAGGTAAAAATATTGATACGTAAGAATTTGGATCTATCGTAATTTAAGAAAATCGAATAGAAAAATTGATACCTTTTACTTTATTGATGGAATTGCGAAAATTCCATCGAATTTTTCTAATAGTCAGATTTGATAATGTTAAGGAGGTAAAAAAATTGATACATACGAATTTGGATCTATCATAATTTAAGAAAACCGGATAAGAAATAGAAATACAATAGAAAAATTGATACTTATTATTTTATCCATGGAATTGCGGAAATTCCATCGGAATTTTCTAATAGTCAGATTATACTTCTTAAAGAGGTAAAAAAGAATGATACATAAAAATTTGGATCTTTCCTATAATTTAAGACAATCGAATAGCAAATAAAAAGAAAAAATAGAAAAATTCATACTTTTTATTTTATCGATGGAATAGCGAAAATTTTATCAAAATTTTCTAATAGTCAGATTTTACTTCTTAAAGAGGTAAAAAAAAATTGATACATAAAAATTTGGATCTTTCCTATAATTTAAGAAAATCGAATAGCAAAAAAAAAATAGAATAGAAAAATTGATACTTTTTATTTTATCGATGGAATAGCGAAAATTCCATCGGAATTTTCTAATAATCAGATTATACTTCTTAAAGAGGTAAAATAAAAATGATACATAAAAATTTGGATCTTTCCTATAATTTAAGAAAATCGAATAGCAAATAAAAAATAGAATAGAAAAATTGATACTTTTTATATTATCGATGGAATAGCGAAAATTCCATCGAAATTTTCTAATAGTCAGATTTTACTTCTTACAAGAAATCGATAAATAAAAATTTGGATCTTTCCTATAATTTAAGAAAATCAAATAGGAAATAGCTGCGCCCAAGATCGTAGTATCGAAGCTCGTTTCCGCGGATTCCGAATACGGCGGAGGATGATGGCTATGCAAGAATGAACTATGGAAGGTAGCCTCAGACTGGTTAAGAATAGATCTTCATTACCGTAGGTCAGGCAGACGAATAGCAGTCTGCTCGAGATGCAAACGCACCGAGATGCTAAGCAGAATCATTTCGAAACACGACCGACAATAAAACATGCTGCTAGCCTAAGCGAGAGCTAGCCATTTGCCCGGAGATATCCATTTCAAATAGAACCTGGAAGTCCGGGAAGCCGATACCGGAGATCTTACATCCTGGAACTGCATTTGCAATTTGTACCGTTCTACCGAGACTTTAGCATGCATTCTCTGTAATACTAATGTTCTAAAAACATACCAGGCAATCTGGAATCGTCGACTTCGGGCTCGAAACATTTTCTCATTTTTCTTCTACGCAAATTTCACATAGAATGCCGATCCATATGCATTCATCGTAAGGCAAAATGAAAAATATTGTCGATCGTTTTTGTTATACCACAGTAGACAAATTTGGGAAAATAAAAAGGCACTTTGTATTATTGATACTGACAACAACAAACTAACCGTTTCTGACATTAGGAATATTTTTAGATTAGACTAGATTATATATGTAGAGAATTTTTAAGAACTTCGCAGCCTCTGGTCCAGGTCATCGTCTTTCACTAGCGATCTTCTACATCCTAAACAAAGAGATATTTCCCATTGAATGTTTTCCAACAGAAAACACCTGGCAGGCCCTTAAAGTACACTTTAAGATCCCATAGACACAGATAGACTATAGACCTTCCTACGGGTCTCGGTCCACTACCACCTAAATAGACGACTATGCGTACTCCTACCGATTCTGTAGTTTCAGAATGAAAAATACGCGCTTTCTAAGCAAATAACCGATTTTTTTCTACCTGAATCATCGGTTAGCCAACCACCTGGTAGTCCTTTAAACACGATCTCCTTCAAAGGTACTTCAGTGGGCCAATTGAATGAGACCTTGCGTACAAACCATTGAACCCGAGCAACAAAACCATGAATCTTTGCGAGTACCTTGGGAAAGCCCAGAGGAATTTTCTTGCGTCTTCGAGACCTACACTTTCAGGTGAAAGTTTTCCAATTTCGACTTAACCTAGCCTCAACAAAGTTTACCGTTTAAATTGAAACTTTCATTTCTGCTACTTTTCGTGGAACGTTTCCGTTCCACTGTACTTCGCTGAAACTTCGTGCAACCGAGGGTAGATTGGGCTTAAAATCTCTGCAAAGATCTCTGCATCTTCTCTGCTCTATCCTGTATACATTTCTTTTTTTGAGGATAGAACATCGATAAACGTGTCAATTTTTCGTCGTCGCCTCCACGTTTGACGCCAGGAAAGCCGCTTTAGTTATTTCGAGGGTCCAACGAGTTTCCCTGGAAATTACATGCTGGGATCGCGCGATCGCGATCGCGAGTAAACATCCAATTACCTCTCTCGATCCCCTTGTAACTGGGAACCGAGTCGGCTGGAACCGAGGAGCAAAAGGAAGCTGCGGTTAGGTCCGCCCACGCTCCGGTCAGACCGCGGAGAATGATTTTAACGAGACGGTAAATATATCCAGCCGTTGAACGGAACGAATGGCAAGCCGGCACACGAGCTAGTGTTGCGTTCGATCGAGCGTGTTCCAGCCGATGTTTCTGGCCGAGAACCCGACAAACATTCGGTGAAACGCTTGTGCACTCCGCCAGTCAATTTTCAACTCCATTCGACCATGCAAAGCAGTCCAAAATTATGAAACACCTAGTAAATTATCAAACCAGGCACTTAATACCCACATTGGGTCACTATCAAAGGTCACAAATGATTTGCAATTTGATCGGTCATAGTTTTCGTACAATTTCAGACCGAGTCTCACTTGTAATAAAACAAAGTGCATCAAATTAATTTGACTATCTTGCGCACAGTAAATCAATTGTTGTATACCAACGTCATTTCATTCTGCATACAGTGACTGCCACTAATATTCGGACACTTTCAAAAAGACAACATTTTTAATATTGGGTCACGGGACGATTCGGAATTTTTTGGGAAGTTAGAACAATTGGTTTGCTGCACAACGTGACTAAAATTTTTGATAAAAATTCCAAGTTGTCGGAATTGCAGACAAAATACTAAAAGTTGCATTTTACAACCTTTTTAGGTGGGCCTATGTTGAGAATTTAAAAAATACGTTTTGTAGATCTGTGTCAATTATATGCACTGTGAAAGTTTCATCGAAACGGTTGGTGCGGGAAAAAACGACAGGCATTGAAAGATGTAAGAATCCTTAGATTTACTGCAGTTATAGGCCGAAAATCGTGAAAATCTGCAGTTTTTACCGTCTTTAAACATTTGTAGCTCATTGCAAGGTCGACCGATTTTGACGAAATTTTTAGAATATGGTTAATTCACACAGATCTACAGAACGTATTTTTTAAATTTTCAATATATGCCCACATAAAAAAATTGTAAAATGCAACTTTTATTTGTAATTTTTCTACAATACCGATCAATTGCAATTTTTGAAAAAATTTTTTTTCGCATTCTGTAGCAAAGTAATTGCTCTAGCTTCCCGAAAAAGTTCAAATCGTATAGTACAATATTTAAAAAGTTATCGTCTTTTTAAAAGTGTCCGAATATTAGTGGAAGTCGCTGTAGATACCAGGCTTCCTTTTTCTTCTTTTTCGCCCAAAATACTATACAAAATCTCATGATTCCATCCTTGACCCATCCTCAAAATCTGCCTCTTCTTCGACCTCTGTTCTTGCCGCATCATATTCGAATCTTTACCTGTTCATCTTCCAAACTCTGACCTTATCATTGTAGCCTTTACAATTCCTAAACCCCCACCATTCAAGTTAGAACCTATACATATGTTATGGTAAAAGTAATAAACTGGTGATTATGTATAACCAGTTTCCGATTATCACCAGTTTCTTTGGTAAATATGATAAATTATTGAATATTTATCAAATTTGTTGTTCTTGCCGCATCACATTCCAATCTTTACCTGTTCATCTTCCAAACTCTGACCTTATCATTGTAGCCTTTACAATTCCTAAACCCCCACCATTCAAGTTAGAACCTATACGTTAACCTATATGTTATGGTAAAAGTAATAAACTGGTGATTATGTATAACCAGTTTCCGATTATCACCAGTTTCTTTGGTAAATATGATAAATTATTGAATATTTATCAAATTAACCGAGGAGTTTATATAATTCCCAACTCGTAATGGCGAATATGATAAAAGTCCATAACTTTACCAAAATTCATATAGAATAATTTATAGAGAGAGGTTACTTTCAATTCCTCTTACAAAGGTCGGATACTTTCCGGACAGACCACGTATTGTCAACCTGTTTCCGATTAAGTTCCGTTGCATCTGACGAATAAAATACTAATTAACGGAATACAACACAATGAACTAAACTGGTTTTGTTCTTCCGATCGAGATCGATCCGCCCGAAGGAGCCGGTGTCACGAAGAAATATACAGTGGGTGTACAAAGTGTTCGTACATCATTTAAAATAGAATAACTTTTTCATAATTGTACCAAACGACCTGATTTTTTATAATTAGAAGCATTGGTTTACTAAATGATCTGCAAAATAGATTTTCTAAAAATTACAATTTGCAAGGTTGCATGCAAAAATAAAAACAGCATTTTTCTAAAACGTTTTTATTTGGGCCGTTAATGAAAATCTAAAATATATGTTTTGTAGAGAGAGAGAGATCAATGTTAGTTATACACATACTGAAAATTTCATCAGTTTCTTTCGGAATGTTCCTTACAAACAATACGATAATCTTTATGTCAATGTTTTAGTACTTTCTAGCATGAATTTGCATTACGTGCGTGAATCGGAGACCAACTTTTGCGCTTTTTAATAAAAGCGCAACAAATTCGAGCGAGCGAGCGATGCACTTTTGGTCGGTAAACGTGGCAAGGCCGAGTGCGCTATGCATCTCGGTGGAGGAGGAGGAGGAGGAGTACGAGGAGAAAAAGTCTCGAAAAAAGAACCGGTGCAAAGCCGGTGGAACAATGCCGGTGGAAAGCAGCCGCCGGTCGGCGAACAATGGTTTACTCGCGATGGAAAATAATTATTAGCGGAGAGGGCCCGCCGCGCCGCCAGTGATCGCGATTGTTAGATATACCGAGAGACTCCCGAGAGCGTGTAGATTCGTCCTCCCTCGCTTCTTCTCTCTCTCCTCTTTACCCCTCCTCCCGTGGCCCCCGTCCGGTCATGAATTATGCAAAGTACTTTCCGCTCGTATTATCCGCAGCTATTTTCTGAGAGAGCGCGCGCGCGTTGTTCTCATCGTCGCGTCGCTGGCTGTGCTGTTGCTCTCCTGCTAAACCGTGTGCTGCGGAGAAAGCGCGCCGAATTCTTGCTCGTTGCCGAGATTCGAGATTACGCTTCGATACGGTGCCACGGATCGAGCCTCCGTAACGTTTTGCGAGCGGCATGATCGAGCCGCACGCGATTCTTATGCAAGAAAACTCATTCGCCGCGCGCTGGTCTATTTCGAGCAAATAGGTGCGGTTAATCCCGAAAATGTTCATGTCATGGAATCGTTTAATACATATTTCTTCTACCGACAAGTTAATACTCGGCTGGAACCTATTCGAAAGGTCGACGACCTTGACCATGTGATATTTTAGAACAGTGGTTCTTAATCTGGGGGTGCGAGAAAGCATTTGTTGTATTTCATTGATTAATATTTTATTGGTAAGATACAACGGA
This sequence comes from Lasioglossum marginatum, assembly GCA_028455795.1. Classification (NCBI taxonomy): domain Eukaryota; kingdom Metazoa; phylum Arthropoda; class Insecta; order Hymenoptera; family Halictidae; genus Lasioglossum; species Lasioglossum marginatum. The sequence goes on from CM052265.1 coordinate 4,722,504, forward strand.
ACTTAAGGTGGAAGAATAGTCTATAGATATATCCCTTTGTGGACGAGTGTCGGCAAATAGCCGCCCAAGAATATAAAATAATATAATATAAAATAAATATAATGCACGAATATAAAACGTCCCATATGTAAACACGACTAAATTTGTTTGTTTATGATTTTGTTGGATTTTATGGAAAAGTTATTTGAATAAAGCTTTAGGTTTTATAACGCAAACTTTCTTTACTCCGTCCGCAAAGGGATAAGTACAGAAATTAATACGGTTCAGAGAACTATTGTATATATATAACGTTCTAGATTCCATATCTGCGGCTCCGTTACATTGTACCGCGCGGTATCTTTAAGTATCAGATTAAAGACAGAGCCGCGGCCCTTTTAGTCCGCCGACATGATCATGTTCAGATGTTTTTCGGTTTCAAACGTATCGACGAGCTGCCGAACTCAGTCAGTCTAAGCCTAGCCTTGAAAGAGAGAACGTCGATTAAATATCGTTCTAAATTAATATCTATTTTTTTTATTTAATTAGAAATATATACCTTGCTTCCCAAAACCGACATAGTCACGTGACAAAACTAGCAAGGAACTAGAATCTAACTAGATTTTGGGTCGAAACATGGGTTTGCGGGAACCAGGTTTTTGTTCTTATTTTTAAGGATTCCTGCATCTTTCAATGCCTGCCTTTTTTTTCCCGCACCAACCGATTTCGATGAAACTTTCACCGTGCATATAATTCACACAGATCTACAAAACGTATTTTTTAAATTTTCAATATAGGCCCACATAAAAAAATTGTAAATGCAACTTTTAATATTTTTTCTACAATTCCGATCAATTGCAATTTTTGAAAAAATTTCTTTTCACATCCTGTAGTAAACTAATTGTTCTAACTTCCAAAAAAAGTTCAAATCGTGTAGTACAATATTAAAAAAGTTATCGTCTTTTTTAGAGCGTCCGAATATTAATTCCGGCCACTGTATATACTTGGGAGAACAGAGAATCCAACTTGAATGATGGGGATTTAGGAATTGTAAGGGTTAGAAAATGATGAGGTCAGAGTTTCGAAGATGATGTGGTCAGGCAAAGGTTCTAATATGATGCGGCAAGGACTGAGTTTGAGGATGAGTCAAGGACGAAATCATGAGTTTATTTGTAAATATTTCGGTTGAAAAACAGGATGCCGTTGAAATGACGTTGATATACAACACATTTCCATGATCCTTACTTTGTCAAGGGCCCCGAGCAATGTATTCGCTATAAATGCTACAAAGGAGCTTTCTTTACGTACTCGTGGCGATACAATGTCAAATAATCTCGTTCTGTTTACATCGACACATCCGGTGAAGACAGAAACGACTTTCGATGCTGTTTAGTTTAGCCAACAAGCCTCGAACAAAGCGCAATTACATACCGAGTGCCACAACACAAAGCGAGCGCGCGCATAGCACTCCCACAATCACTTTCTTCGATTATGCGTGCCGGTAAAGGAACGGCCCGCGAAAGTATCCAATTGTCCCGCGAAAAGGCACTTCATTGTTGCGATCGTGAAAGCACCGGCTCCCCTAATTGCACCTGTCTACGAGCAATATTAAACGACCGACAAGCGGGACTAATTGTCTTCCGAGGAATCCTCGAGTCTTTCAAGCGGATACGAATGCTTTGACAGAGGAATACACGATTGTCAGAGACCCTACGAGCTTCCGTGACTTTTGAACAACTGGTTCACCATTTACGGCTCTGATTAAGCACCCATCAATTTGCTTTCAACCCTTCACCGACCGGAAGCCTGTCAACAGGTTTTTGAATGGCAATGCTACGTTCTAAAGCTTCGAAATCTTTTTTAACCCCTTGCCCTACACTATCGTGTCAGAGTAGTGATTAATAGACTGCGTCGAAATTGTTGAAAAATTTTAAAAATTGAAGATGTCAATATATGACTTCTCCTCTATTAAAATCATTGAGGGAAGAAGTAACATTCAATTTAGTTTCTATTTCTTGCAATCGATGCAGACGATTTTTATTTTGCAGAAAGATCCGCAGTCTAGTGATTAAGATTCTAAACAGAGTCTAATGAATATAAATTCTTCTTTGTCGATCGTAAATTACCGAATAAACTTTCCGTAATGATTTTGGCGCATAGGTTCGACTAACAAGCAATTTTGCAAATTTTTAAATTATTCTCAACGTTTCGATCCGGATATGGATCCTTTTCAAGAGAAATTGCGTCTAATGAACATGTTATTAATTTCCTTTAAACCGTTTTGTTAAGGTATAGTTATTGGAGAACATGTAGGCATACAATAGACGTAAATTTTCTCCTTTTTTTAGGAGATTACAAACCACAAGAAGGTTCTAATCACTGAAACCGTAAAATAAATCGTAGGGCAAGGGGTTAAACGATAATCGTATCCGGTTTTAAAAAATTTTAAATAACACGTCCTAATGGAAGACCCTGTATTTTGCGTAAAGCAGAGAATTGCCTACAGTGTTTGGTACGAAGCAGATGATCGCAGCCGAAGAAGTCGATCAACGATCCCTCGGTGCCTCGAAAACGAATCGGACAGTGGATCCCTTCGATCCCCAAGAATATTCTGTTATCTTAGATCAACGACAGCTTGAATTCATGATGTCTGCGCTCGGGTCAGACCTCGGAGAATGATTTGAACGGCACTGGTAAATATATCCGTGAGCCGGACGAGCGCAAGAGAGAGAGAGAAAGAAAGAGGGGAAGGGGGAAGTGGCCTAATCCGAGCGTGGTCGCGGTTTCTGCAAGCGGGAGGGCAAAAAGAAGGGCTCCGGTCTGTCAAACGGAGAAACGCGAGTTCGCTTGGCTACTCTGCATTCTGCAGAGGACGTTTACCGGGGCTGCTTTAGGTGAGGTTAGGCCAGGTTAGGCACAACGCTCCTCTGGCACTCTTATTCATCACCCACGTGGCCAATCGAAATAGACGATTCCGCGTGCCGTCCAACAGCAAGATCATTCTTGCCGAGGACAACAGGCTGATTTACGATGCTTTAACGGCGGGAATCATTCGAGAACTGAATCGTAAAAATCACTTTCCACCTGGTCTAGCATGTTCGCTATCATCGTCACATGTTATTAGGTCGTTAACACTAAACCTACCGGTCAAAATGACCGGTTCCAGATTTTTCATTTTACGATTATTGATCTAATAAAAATAATTTCATAAAAAATGATTGTATAGATATATTTAGCGGAGCACATATTACAATAGGAGTTGCACAAAGTCTAAATAAAATCAATCTTGTCATTTTTATAAGGGAACATGTACCAGTTACTTTTAAGGCTCGGTGGATTTAGTGTTAAATATGAAATGTCCGATTTTTAACTGTACCATTAAACAGACGCAACCTTTTCCCTCTCCTTATAGAAGCAGGTTTTAAATGTTTTTCATTCTACATACTAAGAAAAATAATAGATCACCAGAATCCAATTGCACAAATGCCGGAAATACATTTTCTTTATATTATATAAAAGATTTATATAAAAGCTGCAGGATAATTGGTCGTTCTATTCGGTTGAAAATGTGATGCAACAGTATTTTTAAATTCTTTACATGTTTTCACTGTGTAATGAATTTATATTACGATTACCATTCAATATTATGATGATTGCATAAGTTCGTGCTCGATTTCATAGGTGTCGCAAACTAATTGATTAATAAAGCTGTATTCTTTACAATTTAACCATTGACAATCATCTGAGAATATTGAATCGTAATCGTAACATAAATTCACTGCGCAACATAAAATGGTCAGATGGAATACAAAACATTTAAATTGGAAACATTTAAAGAACTTAAAAATACTGTTGCATTATTTTCAACCGAATAAAATGATCAATTATCCTGCATCTTTTATTCTGCCGAAAAATCCGCGAAACATGTTGATATATGCAACCGAACCAATTAATAGCAAAACTCCTGTACGAAACAAAAAAAATTCCATCAGACTCTTAATCGTCCAGAATCCAGTTAATGAGATAATTCGCGACAAGAGGAACGGAGGGTCACCGTGTCATCGAGTGCACACTGGGATATATTCAAATGCAGCCCACGCCACGCAACACAGACGATGCAACGTCGTCCCACGTGACGGGTTTGTAGTTTGCACGGTTTTCTCGTCTCTCCCGATAATAACGCCCCGCTCGCTTTCCATAAATTAATTATTCTAACAGGCTGTTCGAGCGGACGATGGATCTTTTCTCAACCCCACCACGAACACCGTCCGGCGCACGGTGCAACCGATGCATTTTATGCATTTTACGCCCCTAGGCGCGGACACGAATGCACGAAGCCGACGAGACACGGGATTAGCCCCGACGATTATACTTGGAACACGAGTAGGCTTGTTCTCCACACGATCTAAGGTAATTTGTCTAATATAGTCCCCCTAGGGTTTTTCATTAAATTTTTTTATCATCCGATTCATGCATTTCCATTCAATCAATGTATGTATGTATAAACTTTATTCGTTAGCGGACGTCGTTGTTCTGTAACGTTCGCCAAAATGCTTCCGAATAAACAAGTGCATCCAGTAGTCCACAGAAGGATCTTTGGAATTTCAACAGTTATAAAATAAAAAATCTTTTAAGTAATAATCGCGGAAGAAGTTGTTACGCAATGTTAATTCTAGAAATTTGTTGAATCACGAATGAAATAACTGTTGCTGCTGAACGAAGAATGTATCGAGAATTTGATTCTAATATTTGATCTTTTTATTATCTTCTTTAAATAATAATCTCGGAAGAAAAGTCGTCACGCAATCTTAATTCTAGAAATTTGTTGGATCACGAATGAAATAGCTGTTGCTGCTGAACGAACAATTTATAGAGAATTTGATCTTTTTATTATTTTCTTTTAAATATAATAATCTCGGAAGAAGCTGTTACGAACGTTAATTCTAAAAATTGGTTGAATCACGAATGAAATCGCTGTTGCTTCTGAACGAACAATTTATCGAGAATTTGATGATAATGTTTGATTTTTTAATTATTTTCTTTAAATAATAATCTCGGAAGAAAAGTTGTTACGCAATGTCAGTTCTAAAAATTTGTTGAATCACGAATGAAATAGCTGTTGCTGTTGAACGAAGAGTTTATCGAGAATTTGATTCTAATATTTGATCTTGAAAAGGACTGTCAGAAAATTGTCAGTAAATAAAATGTGAAAAAATCTGGTTGCACGAACATGTTTTTGCAAGCATGCGGTTAAGAAAGGTGGATTGAAACCGAGCCAAGAGAAACATAGATCATCGCATGCGGGGATGCACGTGCGAACAATGTTTCCTTGCCGATGATCTGACGGCCAGCTAAAAGCGGGAAAGCCCCGGCACGGCGGGGCCAGAAGCGCTCGTAAATTATTCCGGTCCTGTGTAAACATTAAACAAACCCGTTCGCATGCATGCCGCCGAGACATCAACGAGGAACGAAAGAAAGTTCCACTTTTACCGGCTGCGGCAGCAGACTTTCGAGCTGCCACCCGATTCGAATTCAGTTTAGCCCAACATGTTTCCGATTCGGACCTCTCGCGTTTTATATATACAGGATGTTTTAAAAATATTGTACTTCCTCGAAGTGGGTGTTTCCTGAGGCTATTTGCAGCAACTTTTTCCTTTGCGAAAATCTTCTCCGTGAATTCCTTGAGGAGTTATTAACGAAAAACGCTCGGCCAATCGGAGCGCGACTGCAGCGGACGAATTCCTGCTCGGCCAACACCAACGTCACGTTCTGCTGTAGCAGCGCTCCGATTGGTCCGTGTTTTTTGTTTGTAACTCTTCAATGAATTCGCGGAGAACATTTTCGCAAAGGACAAAGTTACTTTAAATAATCCAATGTAACTGTAGAAAATTTTTAGTGCACCGCGCATCGTAGCGTAGATTCTACATCGTGTGGATAAAACGCTTTGAAGATCCGCGAGAGAAATGAAAAGTAACTGGAGTTTATAAACTACCGTTCCAGATCATAATGTTTGAGCGCATCGAGCTGCCTGTAAGGAGGCTTTACCGATTTCCTTAATGTCTCTATCGCTGTATACTGGGTGACTCGAAAATCCTCGACGGAATATTCGTAGTTCACGTTAGAACTATCAGAGTGGTCGAAATGATCCGCTTCAGATTTTTTATTTTAAAATTCGGATTAAAACGAGTGTATTATTTTTATCTTACCGAAACTGTTAGAGGAAGAAACAAATTTGAATTTTTCTTTTGCATAAAAATCCACGGCCTGGTTTTCTTACAACCAATGAATTTCCTCGACTGTGTAGTTTTTGTTAAACTATTAGAAACGGTTTAAATACTCTTTCTACAGGAAGATCAAAAAGTACAGGTGAGAAAAGTACATCCTACAAACTCGAATCATCCAACACACCCGTACAAACGCGGGTAAAATGAAAGTCGAGGCTGACAATGAGTATAACGCGATAGATTAAATGTGACGAAACGTGGCAGAAATTGGAACGAAATTTTGACACATCCAACCGACGCGACAAACAGTTTTTACTGGTTCGTCTTGTGTTTGGCCCAGTTGCGCGGCAGCGCGAGTGATTTACGCGCGCGAAATGGACAATCACGAAAGTCATTTCTTCGCTCGGCACGCGGAATGCGTTTTTCAGAGTAAACACACCGAGAAGAAGTGACTTGGCCGTCCATTGGCTTTGATTTCAAACAAAAATTGTGCGGATCAAGTCGAGATTCAAACAAAAATCGATGCCGAGCAAAATTATGTAAATTCAAGATTCGCTAACGTTCAATACAATTTTTAATATCTTGTGAAATACTAATTTTTGCGACGTAGTATCCCAACACTTTTTTGTCGCGTAGGGTTCCATTTAAAAATTGCGGTGCAACTGCACCAATAAACTCCTGCAAAAGTTCGCACTACTCGACGATAGAGCCTATTAAACAATGCAACATTTTCCTCTACAATTTATTTTTATCTCAGGAACAAAGTCAGAGTCCGGCACAGTTACTAGACCCTGTATACAGTGAGACTCCCAATAATATTCGGACACTTTTAAAAAGACAACATTTTTAATATTGGACCGTGCGATTTGAAATTTTTTGCGAAGTTGGAACAATTGGTTTGCCGCACAACGCGACTAAATTTAAAAAAGAAATTGCAAGTTGTCAGAATTACATAGAAAATACTAAAAGCTGCATTTTACAATTTTTTTATGTGGGCCTATATTGAAAATTTAAAAAATACGTTTTGTAGATCTGTGTCAATTATATGCACTGTGAAAGTTTCATCGAAATCGGTTGATGCGGAAGAAACGACAGGCATTGAAAGATGTAAGAATCCTTAGATTTACTGCAGTTATAGGCCGAAAATCGTGAAATCTGCAATTTTTACCATCTTTAAACGTTTGTAGCTTATTGCAACGTCGACTGATGTTGACGAAATTTTCAGAACATGTTTAATTCACACGGATCTACAAAACGTATTTTTTAAATTTTCAATATATGCCCACATAAAAAAGTTGTAAAATGCAACTTTTAGTATTTTTTCTACAATTCCGATCAATTGCAATTTTTGAAAAAATTTCTTTTCACATCCTGTAGTAAACTAATTGTTCTAGCTTCCCAAAAAAAGTTCAAATCGTATAGTACAATATTAAAAAAGTTATCGTCTTTTTAAGAGTGTCCGAATATTAGTGGGAGTCACTGTACATACATTTGAAGAGAAATATGTAAAACTATTCGGAGCTAAATCGGTTTGTTATTAATTTATTTGAAGACAGAAGCGCGAAGAATCTAAAGGGTGATTTAGGCGTCATCCGGCGCGAATTAACTTTTGTCGGCGATGATTTCTGTTGATCTTACCAGACACCCGGTATGTATGGTTGTTTTTCATTTCGGACGACCGCGTTGAAGAGTGAAATAATTGGGGGGTCTCGAACGCTCCACTGAAAGCGAGGTATGTCGTTATATTCGACGGCCTCAAACCGCCTTCGAAATAAACGATACAATCTGTAAATAACTTCGCTTTCATGGATTACGTAATGGTCATCCTTATGCCCTACTTGCGGTGCATTGCGAAACCTGGCCCACGGACGAGGCTTTATGTAATAAATGAAAAAACGAGCCTATTAAATATTCCACGATCCCGGTACAGGTTCCTCGGTGCGCAAATTAACGAACCCAATTACTTCTTCTCTGTTCCTCTTGCAATTTTTGCAATCAAGAAAAACGTGTAGATATTATTTAAAAGTATTTAAAACAGAAGAGAAATTAAAGTAATTGAAAAATGTCGATACGCTTCGGAAAATTTTCAAATTATAAATAGAAGAAAAGGAACATTCGTTCTTGTGTTTGTTACACGTGGAATTTCTTTATTCAATACCAATACACTTTTGTCTGTTTCGCTGGATTATTCGAGATAATTTGAATCTTGTGGTGACTGATTTGTGGACCACCCTATATACGAGCACACCTCTGACAGAGATTAAACAAATCGTTATCGATATATACTTTATCGATAAAGGCGACCTGCAGATAAAACTTATCGTACAGGAAGGAAATATTATACATATTACTATCAGTATAGATGTTTTTTTTTGTTAGGGTATAGTACAGAGTAAGAATTTGTACGATTTCAAAAAGTGTTTTATCAATTAATTATTTGCTAAAGCAATTCATTATCATCGACTCGTCGCTTTATTAGCTTTCTTCGCCTTTGTCTAATTGTATATGCAACTTTTCACTTTTAACGAGCTCCTAAATAATTCTCCCAACAACAACCACGTTCGTAATTTTGATGGAACGGTTTCTGCAAGAGCTAGAATATACTATACGGTTGTTGTCATTTCCTAAAAATGCTCAGCTGATTCACGGCTCACGTGCGATCACACAATCTCTTAAAAAACGCCAGTAGAAATTCGTCGGTTTCAATTGCTAGACTTTCTACTCGCTCGCGATGCACGCCGCGCCGCGCCGGTTAGATTGAGTTGTTTTTGAATGACGCTATCGCTGCACGAACTTATCTACCCTTCCATGAGCCAGAGTTCGTTCTACTGTGCGAACACGGCATAATAAACGGCCCCCATAAAGATGATGGAATTGTTCGGTGCGCAGGAACAACTTGACACCGAAATCTCCCCTAATCTCGATCTTTGTTGATCACGGTCGGCGAGAAGCTTCATGGATTCTATTATAGAAGTGTTAAATTAAGATGTCCAGGTTTAATTGTTGTAAAAGCCGGTGCGCTGTCTGAATCGATAACAAGAGGGGTCCACGTTCGAATTAATTAACAAAGGTCGGCCATTCCGGCGACACTTGAAACCCTCTTAACCGAGTGACACAATGAGCCCTTCGCACTCCGTGCGCTCCCAGAAACCAATTAAAATACTTCCGACATTTTATCTCGGGGGCAGAACACAAAACGCGACTACTATGTATCTTATCTAGATTCTAGGAAACTTCTTTCGGTTCTTTAATCCTATTACAATTTCTTTTTAACTTCCTGCTGACACATCCTGCGTGCAATACTACACCATAGTGGTAATTGTAGAACATGGATCATCGTAGAACGATAATTATCCAGTATTATAGAATATGGACCATCACAGGATGATAAGTATACAATATTATAGAATATGTGACATCATAGAACGATAAATATTCAATATTATAGAATATGTAACATCATACAACGATAAATATTCAATATTATAGCATATGAAACATCACAGAACGATAATTATTCAATATTATAGAATATGGACCATCATAGAACGATAATTATTCAATATTATAGAATATGGTCCATCATAGAACGATAATTATTCAATATTATAAAATATGGTCCATCATAGAACGATAATAATTCTATATAATTAGAGTATGGACCATCATAGAACGATAAATATTCAATATTATAGAATATGTAACATCATAGAGAACTATAAATATTCAATATTATAGAATATGGACCATCATAGAACGATAAATATTCAATATTATAGAATATGGCCCATCACAGGATGATGATTATACAATAATATAAAATATAGACAAACATAGAACGCTAAATATTTAATATTATAGAATTATAGGTAAACTCTGTATATGGCTGTTATCCTTTTGTTGGTTTTATTATTACAAGTAGAGGTGTGCGAGAACCCGAGTCGGGTCGGGTTGAATAAAAATTTCGGGAATAGCTTTGACCGTCAATAAGTCGCGTCGTTGTTTGTGTACAGTGACTCCCACTAATATTTGGACACTTAAAAAGACGACAACTTTTTTAATATTGTACTATGCAATTTGAACCTTTTTGGGAAGCTAGAGAAATTTTTTTTTTAAATTGCAATAGATCGGAATTGTAGAAAAAATACTAAAGGTGCATTTTACAACTTTTTTATGTGGGCCTATATTGAAAATTTAAAAAATACGTTTTGTAGATCTGTGTCAATTAAACATGTTCTGAAAATTTCGTCAAAATCGGTCGACGTTGCAGTGAGCTACAAACATTTAAAGATGGTAAAAATTGCAGATTTTCGGCCTATAACTGCAGTAAATCTAAGGATTCTTGCATCTTTCAATGCCTGTCGTTTTTTTCCTCATCAACCGATTTCGATGAAACTTTCACAGTGCATATAACTGACACAGACCTACAAATGCAACTTTTAGTGTTTCCTCTACAATTCCAACTTGCAATTTTTTTCAAAAATTTTAGTCACGTTGTTCAGCAAACCAATTGTTCCAACTTCCCAAAAAATTACAAATCGTATGGTCCAATATTAAAAATGTTATCGTCTTTTTAAGAGTGTCTGAATTCGCACTCTGCGAATTGAAACTCTGTTCTAGAAAATAGAGAAAACAATCATAATATACTAGAATATACCAGAATGCAACAGAATATATTGTACTAGAATATATTGTACCAGAATATACCAGAAGATACCAAAATATACTAGAATATATCATAATATACCAGAATGTAACAGAATACCAAAAATTACTAGAATATACCAGATTATATCACAATAAACAGAGAACAGTGTTTCGTTTGTCGGAAACGCTTCGCAAACGGTGGAGAAAAATCTTGTATATAAACATTTGGGCCGCCACGCGTGTGCACAGACACACATCTGCGACGCTCGTATTGGCCAAGGGGTTAAAAGCGGATGAATTCGAGAAGATGGGAAGCAGTTACAGCCGTTGGTCAAACGTAGGCGTAGACGCGGGTTAATTGACAGATCAATAGTACTCGGAACATCGAGCTAATCGGGTGAAAGACCCCGGTGTGGTGGTGTGTCTCGCTTTCGAACGCGAGATCCGCGAGAAACACAAGAAAAAGGAAGAAAAATCCACCTTCTCCGGCGGCCATTAGTCGTTCGTCATTAACCAAAACAATTCCGGGGCTATCCGCTCCACAGTGCTGGATCAACCAATCGGAAAAGTACGCGCGTGCTTAGAGCATCGGGAGAACACATTTTACATCGTTTACATAATAATAACACGGTCCAACAGCCAAAAATCTTTTCGATTCTCACTATGCGATTCTTATAGAGTTTTTCGCGCTGATTCCGAATCTGGCCTTAATTTCCTAGACGCACAGTTTTTGAGAAATTTGAGTTTGAAAAAAGAAACATATTTTTCGACTTTGAACAAAGATTGTGATGTTATTATAAAAGATATTGTATTGTTCTTTACATCAAAAGATTCTCTAGACTTTCCCGTATCAATACAGCGTATTTATATTGTTTATATCTGAAAGCTAAAAAAATGTACACTATTATTGAAAAATTAACGCAGAATTTGTAAAGGACGCTGCTTGAACTTGTTTGAACATACATATACTTCTCTGAACAGAATAGCGTTAGCACGCGAGCAGAATGCCCCAAACCATACTATTGTTTTAAGAATATTGCTAACGATACCAATAACTGTAGCAAGTGACGAAAGGAGTTTCTCTAAGTTAAAATTAATCAAGAACTATTTACGTTCGACTACTACACAAACTCGTCTTAATGGTTTGGCCATTTTGGCAATTGAGCATGAAATTGCTGATCAAGTAAATTTAAAAGATGTAATAAAAAAGTTTGCACAACCGAAAGTAAGAAAAAAAGGTTTTTTGTGATTTTAGCGTAGTTGATGTTACCTTGTTTTATTTTCAAAATAATGGCATTTTGATTGTTTGTGCAATAATACACATTTTCAATAGCATTTAAAAATGTAAAAAAGTATATGGTTAACAATTTGTGGCTAGATACAGATATTTCTTAATTAATTTCTACTGTTTTGTACTGCTTCATTATCAATGTTATGTTATGTTACATGTTTCTTTCTAAATATATGCTTTTATTAAAATTTGAATAAAATGATTTGATTTTTATTGAAAATGGAAAATATGTACCTTTATTTAAAAAAAATATATATATATATTCTTAAGGAGCGGCAATTTGTCTTTTTGTCCGCGCTAAAGCGGGCGCTGAATTAGACTGTGAATGTTTATGCATTTTCCAATTTTTGTAGACAAACTTTAAGAAAGTGGAATAGGATCAAATCTTATTTTTAATGGGAACAGCTTTTTCGTAGATCTAGAATAAATAAAAATTGTACAAAATTCTATCGAATTTTATTATATTCTGTTTTGAACATTTTCAGAAGCCATAAATGCATAAAGATTAGCAGTCTAGTAATAATATTACTATTATATTGTAATATATGATATACTATATATTATATAATATTACTATTTAGCTTGTGTTGAAAACACTAATTAAATTATCAAGTAAATGCCCAAGAAGTCGTGCAGGTATAGTCTAAATCGCGTTCAAGCGATCCTGTAGAAGACGGCCCCAAAAACTTTCGAGTGCTTAGGGCAGTGGTTCTTAACCGGTGTTCCGCGAAATTCCGCGAAATATATTAAATATATTTAATAATGTATTTTCTAAAATATATTTATTTCTACGCGGGATGTTTTTGTTTGTATTTCGAATAATCAATTTTGGTGTTCAGCAAATTTTTCATACAATCAAAAGAGTTCCCTGACTTCAAAAAGGTTGAGAACTACTGGCTTAGGGCCTTTAAAAGTCTTAATCCAGCACTGCCTCTCTACGCCGGGAACTACAACACGACCCCGATATTATTCCTCTGATAGGCCGGTGTATTGTAATCTGGGGGTCCCATGTCGAAAACAAAAAGGAAAAACAGACCTCGACTGCGCAGAAGAGCGGGAACGACATCTGCTCGGTTACAGCTTCCGAGTGGTCCGCGCTCTCAACGCAACGCACCGAGAAATACATATTATCTCAAATGACAAATAGTATTATGCCCGACGCCGTTCCAAGTTATTGCGATTGACAGATTATGATTTGTAATTTGCATGTGTCGATCAAAATAATATTGCGTTCATGTCATTCTCTCCAGCCACAAGGACGTCTACATCTTTTTTTTTATAGACTATTCAGCTCCCGGTAAAAATACATTTCCTCTGCCGTGGTTTATTCTGCAGTTTCATTATTAACGCTAGGTGTATGCAGCATTAACAGCGACCGTTTTACATTACCTTATAAAAAGAACGGGAACGCGTCGATCCAAATTGTTAGCCATTTTTCATAATACCCAGAGAAATAAAGCTGAACAGTTTTTCATTGATATGCAGCTTTACGATCTCGATAATCGTAAATTAGACATGTTTGAGATTATTAAAATTATTAGAAGTCTATTTTAACAGTATATTTTAGTAGTAGCTTATTCCGCAGTTTTATTATTAACGCTAGGTGTATGCAGCATTAACAGCGACCGTTTTACATTACTTTATAGAAATAATGGGTCCAAATTTTTAGCAATTTTTCATTGATATGCAGCTTTACAATCTCGATAATCAAAGACATGTTCGAGAGTATTGAAATGTTTTTCGAAATAATGAGAATAACCTGAATGTCGTTCTCAGGGCGTTTAATTCGTAGAATATTTATAGGAAACCTTTTTCTCCCGAGGCAAGCGCACACGCGTGAAAAATAATCCGTCCATTTTTATGTAAGGCATTTACATAACGCGAAAGATTTCCTCGTTTCAACGGAAGGCCATCTTAAATTTGAAAAAAGTGAGGCCGTCGCGTCGATGGCGAACAACATACAAAAATGAATCAAATGCTAACCTATATGTATAGAGATTAGAAGAGTCGAACGATACGTTGTTCTCACCTTACTAAAAGGATCAGAAACGTGCTTTCTTAATTGGACAACGATTTCGCAGAAAGATTCACAATCTAATAATAAAATAAAACTTATCGCTTACGTATTCGGGGGCTGTCGATCGTCGATAAGATGTCTCGCGTGCGACCGATCGTTACCGAGATATCTAATCTGTATGTGCATCGGCGTAGAAAACACTCTCGATCGAACACGTAATGACAGTCGTAAGGAGAGTAATTACAAGAGGAGGCTCGGCATTAGATATACCCTGCCACTCGTCTTATCGCGAGAGATAACTTTAGGGGTCCGTGAAGGGTGGGACGTCACAGATTTTGCGAGAGAATCGATCGCAATACTCTCGAACAACTTGGAGCCTCGTCCTGATCGTTAATCCTCGAATAAATAGGAAAACACGGAATCGAACGTGTCTAGATAATTCCGGGTGCATCCCTCGAACTCGAAACGACGCGCCACGAAATCGATAACCTGTACGAAAAGGACACTGCGTCTTACCTCGGATCAAAATCGTTGGATCCTCGAGATCGTAATTCTCTTCGGTCCTTTATGTCTAATTTCGTTTGGATACGGTGGTGAATTCGATGGGACGATGTTGGGCCGGTTTGGTTGAGGCGTGCCGGTTGGGCTGTTCCTTTGGCGAATTTCACAGGAGACGGATTCTTGCGGCAAGCGAACGCTTTTCAACGAACGTTTTCTTTTACAGTAAATGGAAGAGATGGTTTCGCGTGTTTCACCGGGCGCCGAATTCGTTCGAACGGCTCACACAAGTTCTCTCTCTATCCCGATCTCTTACTCGCCTGCACACGAGTATCACACCACTTTCAGAGCACCTTCGCGGATCGACTGGCAACTATATTCGTACGAATCACCGTTGCCCGTTGCCGTTGCCACTTGCCAGCCTCGGGAACACGGGAACCAGAGCAATGGCTCTCTTTCTCCCTCCAGCAACAACCAGCGACAACTGGCGACGACCAGCAATGACCCTTATTGCCCGCACCCTTCATCCTATGGTAAACTAGGTCCGACCCCGCATTATTGCGTTTACGCGGGAAAACCGTATACGCACTACATATCCTGTATACATACTTTGGTTCTGTCTTGGTATTTTCTTAATAAAAAAAAATATGTACTACGTGTTATTTGAAATCATCGTACGTCTGTTTGTTCGGACAGCTTATCATTTGCAGTTGGCCATGTGTTAAAGGTTATTCTATTTAAATTTCTTTAGGCTACACAGGTTTGCAACTATCCCTGCCTTTCTAATCACTGATTTTCAAATTTTCAAATTTTCCCATGATTTCAGCAAAATATGGACTACCCTGTATATTTTGGTTCTGTTTGTACCTAATATTGTAATAAATCTCTTATGAGATTTCCTCAATAAAATATAATATGTACTACCTATGGCAAACATTATTCGATCGGACCAGACTTAAGCATTAGCCAAATAAATTTAATAAATTGTTTGAAAAGTAATCATTAAGATAATATATTATCCTATTTGGCTACATGTTATTTGAAATCATCATACGTCTGTTTGTTCGAACAGCTAATCATTTTTAATACATGTCCACTGTCGTCTTTGCAATTAGCGATGTTAGACTTTTAACTGTAGTTGATTGTAATTCGAATAAATTGTCGCTAATACATTGAACTTTCTAAATTCTTTTAATCTTTCTGGAATTTTGAATCGTTCCCTCTCATCTTTGTCGTAAATGCATAAAATCTTCGGTCTAGTAATTACATACAATACTCGACGACAAAACTGTAGAAACAGGTACCCTCGCAGAATTATTTTATTAGACGCTTATCTATGTACAATTTCTCATTTCTCCATTCATGTAAAGTCTTTCATGGCTGGCGTCAGAGTCATCAAAGCGTTCTCCATGTTTTTCCTTTGAAGATCTGTTCTCAGGGTACTCCACGTGCGTTCTAGTTTCCTTTGTTGGTACCTCTAAACAATTACAAACAATTACAATTACAAAATACACCGAAGAAACTTGAAATGTTAATTGTATTTCATGACGTACCTTGACAAACAGGAAACAGTGTTTCAGCGTAGCTCCCACATAAAGTATTTTCACCGACACTAAACGGCCACTGATATCGTTTATCGTAGGAATAGATTCCAACAAAAATTTGTGCGGCCCGTGTCTCGTCTTTACTAGCGCTATTCTCGTATGTTCGTTGCAATACTTTGCTAAAATAAAAACAAACAATAAAATCAAAATATTGCTAACGATATATACTTCATTATTATTTATAAAGTGTGTTATGTGTCTTTATTACCGCTGAAACCAGCTTTTATCGCCGCCACTCCAAAATCGCCGTACAACTGTTGTATTTTTCGGTTTATGGCAAAGTGCAGTGCTGTGATTTTCAGCGGAAATGGCTTATCGGATTTATCACCGAGCGTTATTTCAAACACCAAATACCTACGAATTAACTTATGTTATCATGGAAAAAAGAAGATTATCTACATCGGATTCTTTCAGGCGTTCGACAAACATTATTTTACTTCACATTATTTGATTACATTATTTTATTAAACTTCGTTACCTGTTCTTAAAGCGAACCATCCTTTAGGTTATGTAACGCGTCGATCAAGCAAAATATGAATGGGATTCCTCAGGGGGCGGATTAAACATGAATTAGTAATTAATGATTACATAAACGAAACATTATTTTACAATAATTTGCGGTTCGTTGTCGACAAATAACACGCTATGCAGCGTACACGACAGAAAAACATTACCACGTGCGACGTTCTCATCTGCTAAATGGATAAGGTTCGGCTAGGTCGCTGTCAAAGTGTCAAGCACACGCACACGTGCACGCAACAGAGAACGACACATTTTCAACGCTATTTTCCAACAATCGGATTTCTCGTTGAGAACGTATTGTTACCATTCCAATGCTTCGATCATCTACTTTTCCATGTACTTCTGCATGTACCATGCAAAAACACGATGTAAATATTCAAGGTAACGGGTACATCATTTTTTATGTACGCACGTTTCCGTGTTTGGAGTTACGCGTCGATCGACTTACGTAATATTGTCGTACTTTGCCTCCAGTGTTAATTCTATTGATCCGTTATGCATATATAGTCTTGTGCAACAGGCATGCATAGCAGTTTAAATGATTGTTAGCACCGAAAACTGTTGCTAGTAATTGTACTCTTTCTCTGCACCATTCTCCTCCTCTATTAGTGTGTGTGCGTGCGTGTGAGACACAGAGTTTGCCTAGGCAACAGGCTGCTACTTGTGCTGGTAACTATTTCTTAATCCTGCCAGTGTTATCTCAGGGTCATGCGATATTAAAAAGTAACTCAGTGATTACGGTAAAGCTCCATTGATAACGATCCTAATTTACAGCTTATAATGATACTGTTCAAAGTGGAACGCTCAGTTGGTTTCTCCTGACGAACAGCAGACAATATCCAAAAGACAGTATCATATATAACAATGGAGTACTTTGTCGGGGTCGATGTGGGAACTGGAAGCGCCCGAGCCGCTTTGGTATCCTCCAAGGGCAAAATGGTCAAAATGGCAACGTGTCCGTTAGAAATTTTCCATCCTGCTCCTAATTTTTACGAACAATCTTCCGACAACATTTGGAGCGCTGTTTGTCATGTGGTGAAGGTACCGACAATATAATATTTGTAACAGAGATACATAACTAGACTGCGGATCTTTATGCAAAATAAAAGATGTTTGCATTGGTTGCAGGACACAGGAGCCGAATAAAAATTGTATTCTTCTTTTAATTATCCTATTAAGGAGGTAGACTCGTTTTTCCAGGATTGCAAGGGTGCGGAATGCGCGTTCTCATTTCTCGATAATACAAAGATGGGGTTTTTCAGTAGTCAAGAACGCTAGATAAAAGATCGATGCGTAATTTGCATTATTCTCTAGCGCTTTTGAATACTGAAAAATCCCATCTTTGTATTATCGAGAAGTGCATGTACCTATTTTTGTCATATATGCATCAAATCCGCAGTCTATATATAACATTTATTGTTTGTAGTCGGTGGTGGCTGACATCTCTGCAGACAATGTGAAAGGAGTCGGATTCGATGCAACTTGTTCTTTGGTGGCAGTGGACAAGACAGGATCCCCGGTGACGATCAGTCCTACAGGTGCATAGAAAGCAAAATCACAAAATAAATCAAACATATTTTCATGATTTTCATTGACGCAGGGGAAGACAAACAGAATGTTATATTGTGGATGGATCACAGAGCACAAGAAGAAGCAGATTTCATAAACGCCCAGGATCACGAAATGCTTCAGTATGTCGGCGGGAAAATATCGCTGGAAATGGAGACACCAAAAATGTTATGGTTGAAAAAGAATCTACCGTCGTCTTGGAATCGTGCAGCGTTGCTCTTTGACCTGCCCGATTTCCTAACATGGAAAGCAACAGGTTCCGAGTCGAGGTAGTTACATCATTGTATACCAACATGAAAATTGAGCAACATAGTATAATTCGACGATCTAATTTTAGATCCTTGTGCTCTTTAGTATGTAAATGGAATTACAATGCTGATCCCGACGGCAACAGCGGATGGAACGAGGAGTTCTTTCATCAGATTCAGCTGGGGGACCTCATGAAAGACAATTGGAGGAAAATTGGTATTAACAACTACTTTCTGTGTATTAGTTTGCTAATTATTAGACAGCGGATTTTATGCATTTTATACAAGAATGAGTCGGAAGCATACAGCTGAGCATGTAGCTATTTTCATAAAGCTGTGACAGCTACATGCTACCGAATAATGCAAATTATTTATTTACGCCTTGTAAACGAAAAAATAGGACTTTTGAGGGATAGCGTGGCCTAGGTTGATCTTTTGTCTAGCAAAAAGACTTTGTCTAGCGCTTTTGACTACTGAAAACCTTTGCATTATCGAGAAAAGAGAAGGTGCATTCCGCACCCTCGCAATCCTGAAAACGAGTCTACCACGTTAAACTTCAAACTGCTTGCGCAGAGTAATTTTTCGATGATTCAACAAGTCTGTTTTACGTTCAGACAGATGGTATGAAAGTTTTGCCTTATTTTAACAAAGAACTATTGATACAAAGGTAGTGACGTGAGGACACCTGGGGATCCCGTCGACGAGGGACTGTCGGCTAAAGCTGCGTCCGAATTAGGACTCCTAAAAGGTACAGCCGTGGGTACCTCGCTAATCGATGCACATTCCGGAGGACTTGGCATGATAGGCTGTTCCATACCTGGTTTATCTCCTAACTTACAAAAGAGATTAGGTAAAGTTAGCGCCTACTTCTCGCAAATTCCTTTTGTCAGCATCTGGCAACATTTTATTCTATTTGCAGCGTTAATCTGCGGTACCTCGACTTGCCACATGATAGTCAATGAAAAGAAGCTGTTCGTCAATGGCGTTTGGGGACCGTATTACAGTGCTATGATTCCGGGATTATGGTTGAACGAAGGCGGACAGAGCGCGACTGGGAAATTGTTGGATCACATAATCGACACACATCCTGCAACACCGGGGATTTTGAAAAGTTTGAGTGGAAACAAGTGAGTTCGCTTTGTACAAGCGTTTGACAAATTGATTTTATCTTTCTGGAACTTGTACATTTTCCCAGGCACATACAGCAATACTTAACAGAACTATTGCAAACAATGGCGGATCAGAAGGGCCTGAAGAACGTTTCGTACTTGACAAAAGAGATTCACGTCTGGCCCGACTTCCACGGAAACCGTTCCCCACTGGCAGATCCGACTCTGAAAGGAATGGTAAAAACAATTTTTCTTCACGTATTTAAAATTCGATCTTGATCTAGATTTTGATCAATGTTTATCGTGCAGGTATCGGGGCTATCTCTGTCCGTCGACGAAGAAAATCTGGCGTTGTATTACTTGGCAACGGTACAAGCATTGACGGTACGAATGATAAAAAGTATTCGATCGATCCCCGATAAAAAGTATTCGATCGACAAAGTCGAGCCTCTGCGATTCTAATCGTTATTTTGTCAGAGCTATTTAGTATACAGGGTGTTTGACAATTAGTGGTACGCAACAAATGAAATAAAAAATATATAGGGTGAACCACGAGTCGAAAATATTCTTATCAGGTAGGTATAGCATGGTTTCAAGAGAGTTTTCACGTGATTATATCAAGGTCACCTTCAATTTTTTTCAAATATACCTATAATTTTTTTACACCTATTTGTTAGAGGATTTCAAGGCAAATTCGGTAAGTATCATAACATAATGAAAATTGCTTCTTTAATTTTCTTTCTCTCTCTTGAAACTGTGCTATACCTGATAAAGACATTTTCGATCGGACTACTAATAACAGAGTGATCTCCACTGGTCACGATTCATGGTTCACTCTTAGAATATAATTTATCGAACACCCTGCATACGTGAAACGTTTTGATCAACCGTAGTACAGCGGATAACATTTGCAATTTTGTTTTTATCAGTATGGGACAAAGCACATTTTAGAAACACTGGAAGCTGCGGGTCACAAAGTAGACGAGCTATTAGTATGCGGAGGTCTGAGCCAAAATCCGCTGTTCATTCAGATACAAGCTGACGTTTTGGGTTTACCTGTATTTTGCCCTGTCGAGAAGGAATCGGTGCTAATAGGAGCAGCGATTCTGGGATCTTACGCAGCCGGAAAGTTCAATACCATATACGAAGCGATCGAAACGATGGGAGGGTCTGCAAATATCGTTAAACCAAGAAATCAGTGTCACAGGTAAGAAATTACTCTAATTGAAAAGTACATACTTTAATTATTAGATTGCGGATATTTATGCATTTACGAAGAAATTGGTTGGGTGCAAATATAAAACAGTAGAAGATTTAAAAAATTCAAGGATGTTGTAATGTTGCTTTTAATGTAACAAAGTTCAATTTTTATGTTATTCCTGCTTCCCTCAGTCAATGCAAAACATTTTTATTTTGCATAAAGATCCGCTGTCTATTAATTATTATAGAAATTTGAAATATTCGTTACCTTCTCGTTTCTAAGATATCACCTCCAGAAGTATCGGGTCTTCCGAAAAATGGTGCAGGATCAAAACGATTATAGAGAAATCATGAATAAAGATTTTGTGTAACTGCCACTATTGTAAAGTACCTTTTAGGCTTGTAAAACTGCGGTTATAGGGTCGATGTATACAAGTACATACGTACGCACATAAGTACAATGAATCTCGTAACGAGTACATTTAAGGATCACCGTTTATACTATTTTTTTATGGAGTTAAAATATATTTTATGTGTACAAGCAATTGCAGAGATATATTTTTGTTACATGTTTTATCTTCTACTCCCGTTTGTTATAAATAAAATGGTATGCGAAAGTATTTGGTATGTTATTCTTATTTTCGTACACCGGACACATATGGTATATACACTTCTATTGCTCTTTATTTGGTATTTAAGTATGGATTCTCGAATTTTACATATGTATAATGTTTTGCAGTTCTTCTTTCCTCGTTCGTTAAAAATGTTTTAGGTAAAAAACACGCGTTACCTTTTCTCTTATTGCATATATGCCTTGTCGCACAATTGCATTTTAACAATATTTTGTACAAACTTACAACAGTATTGCTAAAAGATTAGTTGTTATAAAAATATGAAAAGTTTCGTTCAATATCATTATAAAAGTTTATAAAATGATATTACTGGCTACTTAGGAGATAAAATGTATGTGTACTAGCGTTTTAGTACACTTCCGGCTAAGCTTCGCCTAACTTGCACGTCATAAAGAATATTTTTTTCTTATCTCCCTAACTTGCAATAGATCATTTTATCGTAGAAAGTAACGTTTGATATCACATGGTTCGCAAAATCTTCTTACAAAAAAAATTTGATATCCTTGGTATCCTACACATTTTACAAGACGTGGTTTTTCAAGACGACAAAGCGAAAGATAATATTTGCAATATCACAAAGTCGGTTTATCACAAGGTATTCCAGTGAACTAAAGGTGGAGAAACCGACAGCAATTAACTTACGTGACAGTCGATTTGCAGTAGATTATTTAAAATAATACTGGTATAAAACTTTGGATAAAAACTCTCTAGATCATCATTAAGTATTACAATTGTTGTACATATTTAATGATATATAAATTGGATTACCTATCGATTTCGCAAACTTAACTCTAATCCAAATGCCGGTACTAATTGCACCTGATATTATTAATTCTTCGAGGAAAATCAATTTCTTTTTAATTACTCATTTTAATTTTGAACTTTCTCCCGTGAGCGAGCTTTATACAAACATTCCGATGAGTATTAATTGCTGCTGCGTGAATTATAATGCTCGAGTTTTCAATGACGTTCAAACAATTTAGTATTACATCGATATCGTCGTCAGTCTTTTCGCAGCTAGCTCTCGAACTAAGCTCGTGGAAAGAAAAGTGAAAAAAAAAGAAACCTACGAACGGTATCCTTCAAATGTGCTTTAACAGAGACAAAGATTCCATATAATGATATATAATTCTAACTAGTCAACAATCGTCATAAACATTTAACTTGAAAATTATTTATATTTTGATATTTGGAAGACACAACGTGCGTGTTTTTGTTAATAGTTGTATTCTCCATTCTAAGGAGATATCTCTTCGTATATATATAAATCCTTTATAATTATTATATGGTACTCTCTTCCAGTAATTCGATATATCCGGCTACAGTGGAATATTATTCCACCGAACAGAGTACCCCTACTAATTGCTCTCGATACTTATAAAACGAAACAAACAACAATCTCCATGCTTAATGGACAAAGATCTGCAGTCTACTAATTAATAATTTGAATAAAACATGTATGTATCGTAATAAAAGATGTGTATAATTTTTGATACGTATCGAACAAACCATTACGAGAGACGCTTTCGAAATACGAACACGAACAATTGAGAAGCAAACTATTGGACGAGAGTACTCTACCTAGTCTTAATTTCAATAAGGCCATTTGTGCAACTTGTGCAATTAGGATGTCATAAAATTGTCCCCTGATCGACAACTCGCTATCCTATACTAATTAAATCAATCGTTTACGCAAGAAAAAGAATTATTCGTTAACAATCAATATTGCTTGTAGTACTTGGAAAACTAAAATTAAAATTCAGATGAAGCGATAGTATTCTGCGATATGATTAAGCATGTACTGAAATGCCATCGAAGGTGACGTACCGAATCTCTGCCTCCACAAATGCTTCGCTATTATACGCTGCCCAAGATTATGAGTGGTTTCTTGAATTTCTTCGCAGATCTCGACGCTGGTCTGCCAGATCGTTTCTGAAAGTGTTAATCGTTTTATAAAATAATATTATGTTCTTGCTGGGTTTAACGCTAAAAGCGACGATTTTATGTTACTTTATAAAAATAACGAGAATGTGTTTATCGAAATTTTTAGCCACTTTTTATATAATATATAGGGTGAGTCTTGTAACAAGACGAGTTCAATGTACGAACAAACTTTTCAAACAATCATTGCACGGTTTCCAGAGGGACATACAGTGCTGTAATCTGTTTTTTGTTACTTTGCTTTTTTATCGAGATACGATATTGAATTTAGATAAAGCATTGAGTTCTACACGTACCTAAGTTGCTCAGCAGTTTATTTTTACCAGGCGGATCAAACTTTTGCAGGTGTTCCACGCTAATCACCTTATATTGCTTCAGTTCTTGCAACAAATCGTAGTTGCAGCAACGAGCTCGATTGTTTGCCACGATGTAACTGCCTGGAGCGCTGTGCTTCGTAATTTCCTTCATAGCTTCCTTGACCATGGTGCATTTGTCAAACTCCCCATGATTCTTATCTGCTTTGATCGGCTGAAACACAGTTTATGTTAAGAATAAGAAGAACATTGAAATGACGCAAGTCTGTGTTCTACGCGATACCTCTGGAACTGCTGCGATCATGTGCAACCACATACGTGTCGGTATAGTGTTTGCTTCTGCTATACAGACTATCGTATGAGAATTATTATTGCGCTTCTTAGCGGTAGTTACGTCGGAAGGATTCTCAATCATATAACCATTTGGAAATTCATCCACGATTAATATTGCACTTTGACCTCCTAGAATCCAATCTTGCGGATGGGTTTTCACATAGTTTTCAGATACCTCGTCGCATCTCTCGTATACTTTCTTAACTACGTGTTTCTTTATATCTGAAAGTAAAAATTGTTTCGGTGTGTCAATCGCAATTTATTACTAGACTGCGGATCTTTATGCATTTGTGAAGAAACTGGTTGGACGAAATAGAAAACAGTGAAAGATTTAAAAAATTCAAGAATGTTGAAATGTTGCTTTTAATGTAACAAAGTCGTTAAGGGATGAAATCAATTTTTATGTTATTCCTGCTTCTCACAATCAATGCAAAACATTTTTATCTGCAGTCTATTTATTACTCTCTTTAATAGTCCTAATAAGTTGCGGGTAATGTCTCGATGTTCTTTTAATCTTTGTATTATTCTAAGTTACCACCCATTTTTGTAAATGCATTGAATCCGTTAGTCTATGAATTATGAATGGCTTCGATATGGGAATGCTGGCGTACCTAAGTAATTGGCGGTAAGTTCGCTGGGTATCATTTGACACCATCCTAATATCAACTGAAGGCACATTTTCAGATCACATTTGATACCGAAGAAGAAGGAATTCTCTCTTATCGATTGTTTCCTGGTACATTTGGGACAAGACCAGCTGTACTTGTCCACGATCCTTGCTTGATTCCAAGCCAAGCTTCTTCCTTTGCATTCGGGATTAGGGCAGTTTGAGTCAGTCCTAATTAAACTCATTTCTTTCAGCCATCCGCACAGCTCTCCCTCGTGCCCTTGCTGCAACATCGGACGCACAACAACATCAAAGTATCCCCCTTGATCCCCAAAGCGCTCCATACATTGTCTGAAAACAAACGGCAATAATTAGAATAACAGAAATTCAGAACAAATAGAAATCAATAAATTATTTGGGTGTAAACATCAACAAATAGACTAAATATTATCTTGTACTATTTTGTTCTCAATGTACGTAATAGTTTATAATAAATATAATTCAAACCATTTTAGTGATTTTTATCATTTCGAGATCCAAGTATTTGTTATAAATGGAACTTCGTCGCGAATACATTATTTTTAAATATGCGTAATATTATTTATTTATGTGACATATCCACTTTAGATTTTTGAAAATTTTCTCAACTGGGATTCGACTAATCAATTTCGAATATCTACAGTTTTTCCGAGAACGAACATTGTTCGATTTACGTAAAATATGTTATTTATTTATGTAACATCCTCCGCTTTAGATTTTCGAAAATTTTGTCAAAGATCGAGGGAGTTTATTGAAAGGTTTGTTCCAAATAATTTCCAAAACAAGTTCCAAATAATTTCGAATATCTACAGTTTTTCCGAGAACGACATTGTTCGATTTACATAAAATATTATGTTATTTATTTATATAACATCCTTCATTTATATTTTTGAAAATTTCGTCGTAGATCGAGGGAGTTTATCGGAAGGTTTCTGTAATTCAACAGGTTCTAATCAATTTCGAATATCTACAGTTTTTCCGAGAACGAACATTGTTCGATTTACGTAAAATATTATTACATAATAATAAATAAACTAGAAGCGGACCACGTTTGGCCACACGTGAATGAAACAAACTCCCATTGTGCGTGGGCAGTGGGGGGGGAAAAAATCAATACTCCTGTGGGTTAAATATAACTTTCTTATTCTTAATATAATAAAGCTTGAACGATGAAAATCTGAAGAACTGGGGAAGAACTTATTCTGGGGAAGAACTAATTGATCGTTTTGTAATAAAAAAAAAACAGAACGCAGTATCAAAGAGAGTCCAATTAAATAAAGAAATTTTTTTCATGTAGCAGAAGCAACAAGTATTGTAGGATCGGAACTATTTTAACGCGCCGAAGATGCATTACCTCGCTTTGACTTTCGCGTTTCTCATCTTTGATGCAGAACTCGCGTTCGTCCGTCGCTACACAACTCCCGAAAAAACAAACAAAAGTCTACAACATTTTTAAACAAACTAAAATGTAAACAAAAATAGAGGAAAACCAACAAGGAACCACAAAAGACTCGGGAGCAACGTCGACTTCACGCATCCATCGCGCAGCGACTTATACGGACGTCGAAATATGCGCTAACCACATTCCGATGCATTCCTTGCTCTGTCGGTATGATAGAAAACAAATCAGCGCGCAGATTTATGATTTTCTAATTCATAAAATCGAACAATTTTATTTTACAAGATATACTTCCATTATTTCTTTCGCTATGAATCCATTGGATGTATAAATTAATTAGTGGTCCTCGCAATCGGATAATGGGAAGTTTATTTTAAATTCCAATAATCGTAAATCAAACATAATTTTATTTTTTGCGAGGTATGCTTCCCGTTCCATTATTTCTTTCGCTATGAATATACATTGGGTGTAGAAATTCATCAGTGGCCCTCTTAATCGGATAATTGCAAGATTATTTTAAATTCCAATCGTTTACCACCCCATATTCGAGGAGATTTATTATTTGTAAGATAGAGACTATTTTTGAGAGTAGGATATATTTTAATTGTTTGTAAATGAAAAATAAGTTAACGAAGTTTATTTTAAATTCCAATCATTCACTCCCCCATATTCGAGGAGATTTATTATCTGTACGATATAGAGACTATATTTTTGTGAGTAGAATATATTTTAATTGTTTGTAAATGAAAAATAAGTTAACGAAGAAAAGGATACAGTAAATAATAATGAACGAATCATGTTTCTACGCATTGTACTTACTTACAATTAGTTAGAGGCGAAAGTTTCGATTGAAATGAGCCATTGTCGATTAAATACTTTGTATTTTCTCTTTGTTTTTATTATGAACATGTTTTACAAAGCAAAATTGTGTAATGGTGGATGTCGGTGGAGGCTGGAAACTATAGAATCGGTGTTGGTGGGCCACAATTTAACAAGACTCCCAGAAAAGTGAGTGCGGACAAAGGGGACATCGGCACAGTAATATAAAAAGTACTCTCCAAGAGACAGCATGTAGGATTAGGCCGGCACATTCATTCACCACTTGTTCGAGATACACGCATAAAGTACACTGCACTTTCATATGTATGCATTTAAAACAATGAACATACGAATATATTTCCATTTCCCTTTCGCAAACCGTTTTAAAACTCCACCTGTGGTTTATCCTGTTTCGCGGTTAATATCCATTACTCAATCTATGCTTCTTTTATTTTCTTTTTTTTTCTCTTTTTTGTTTATCGGAGATGTCTAGCGCAATATAAGAACTGATCAATTTTTTGTACACTTGTGTTTCACAGTTACACTTTTGATCGATTCGTTTTCCCGTTATTCAAAGAAAAATAAACTCTTTCTTTTTTTTTCTCTCTCTCTCTTCACGCGTACGATTATTGCTACCTTCGTCTTCTTGATATATTACACGAGATACCTACATCGGGGTATTTCGGTCTTACGATATATAAAACACATGCTCCAACGAATGAATGTCCCGTCGACGACGCTGTCCAACGAGATTCGAACCTTTCCGAGGTAAATTTGTAAGTTCGAGGAAACGGTTCTTCGCCGGTCGAATACCAATCCGTAAATTTCTTTGATCTGTTACCACCGTCGAAAATAATTTATAGATTCGCATTTATCCAAATCGTTCACGCGCGTCGAACAGTGTGATCAAGATTTCGATTTCGCCTAAAATTTCGCAGATAAGTAACGAAGGTAGCGCGACAAGCCACCTAGAAACAAACCTGTCCAATTCACAGATGCAGTGCTGCTCGAGACAAAACAGCCTAAACGACAAAATAAAAATACAATTAAAACATCGCCGTCGCACAGAGACTGGTCCAGCGCGGAAAGAAAATGACAAGTCAACGTCGTATATTATGCAGTTTTCTTTTTTCTTCTTCTCTTTAATGACCGATGATAGAAATCAATTGTGTACAAGGGATAACCGGAAGGTGGAACACACGCGAACGTGTTCTGCCACAACCTCCGCGCGATATAGTGACTCGTGAACGTTTACACTGAACTCTCTATTTAATATTTACAAATGAGATCGATTGTTAAAAAGTAATGAGCAATTATTTTGTTCCATATTTCTTTTTGTTTGCCTCTTTCGTTTTTTAGTTTTACGTTCTTGTTTCCTTTTTTTTTTCATCATTTAATACATCGTGGTGCGTGAATAGGAAGGCGCAGTCCAAATGATGGTTTCACAACAAAAATATTATTCAGTCATACCACACCCTGCTAGAGCCGACTAGAGCCGACGAGAACGTGCGAACATGTTAGAATACGGTTTGTTTTTTATTTCGTTTTCATTCCACTAACAGTAATGGCGACTGGCAGACAAACAGACAGTTTGGCAGGCATGGTGAACATAAAATCAAACATGTACGCGCGATACAAGTAACGTTTTCTCTTTCTCACCCTATCATACGTCGTCTATCGTTCTATCGTGTATGTATGTGTATATGTATGTGTGAATTGTGTTTGTGTCGTTTCTCTCATTCTCTGCACATTTTTGCTCCTCTCTCTCTCTCTCAGCGTCATTGCTCTTACATATCCTTACGTTCTATGTCCATGAGGTCCTATAATATTGTAACATAGGCTTTAGTACGCTATATCGTAAGCTATACTAGTATCTACCGCCGCTGCGTCGCCAACTACACGCGGCGCAGCAGTCTTATTAATTAATATTAGGAATATCGGCAGTGAAATTCCAATGATAGACGCGGCAGGCAGGCAGTCGGTCCAGTAAAGTCTGTGGGCACTTGCGCTGCTCCGGTGCATAACAGATTCGAAACTGATCGATCGGGGTGCCCCGCGCGTTAATTTTTTACCATTTTACCGGTTGGACGTTGTACGCGTGGGCGGCGAACGTCTCGCGTGGATGAATGAATTGAAAAATTAAGTGGGGCACCCCACTGTTCGAACAGACCGATCTCGGGTCTTTATCCTCTCCGCCATGGCACCATCGTCGTCATCATATTCATCACCATCGCTTCTTGTCGTCATTATTACTCTCTCTCTCTTTCTCTCTCTCTCTCTCTCTCTCTCGGTCTTCCACGCTACTCTCTGTCTCTCTTACACTTCTTGCACTTGATTCTCTTTTTCCTCTCGGTTTTTCTTTCGATTTTTTTTCTAGTT
Source organism: Lasioglossum marginatum (assembly GCA_028455795.1). Taxonomy (NCBI): domain Eukaryota; kingdom Metazoa; phylum Arthropoda; class Insecta; order Hymenoptera; family Halictidae; genus Lasioglossum; species Lasioglossum marginatum. The sequence continues at coordinate 4,751,872 of CM052265.1, forward strand.
TCGTTTCGTTTCTTTTTTTTTGAAAAATAATTTCTTTACAATACTTCTTCTTCCTCTTCTTCTTCTTCGCACGTCCGATCCCGCTACGCGGCGGATCACCGGCGTCATCGGTTGTCGCTTATCGACGAGTCGATCAGATAGAACGAAAACCAGCGTCGAATTGTCCGAAAAATAAAGAGTTACTAAGATTACAAATCACAAATGAAATCACAGACTTTCGTTGGTGGTTTGACAGAGGGGAGGGGGCCGCACATCGCAAGTAGAACAACATTGTAGGCGTATCATCGTCGTCGTCGGGATTACACGTCGGCGTTGTTGTTGTTGTTGTTGTTGTTGTTGTTGTTGTTGTTGTTGTCGTCGTCGTCGTCGTCGTCGTAGCTGTAGCTGTGTTGCTACAGCTGTAGCTGTAGTTGCTGTAGTTGTAGTTGCTGTTGTCATCATAGTCGTAGTCATCAGGGACGAAAGAATGGGCGTCGCTGTTCAGGGATGTACCGAGTCCTTGTACACCGACACGACTTACTCCCATCCATTCTCCTTGATCATGTGTGCAAGCTCGATTATAAACTTGCCCTCCTTATACTTCTGGCTCGACTCGAACGCATGCTCCTGAAAATTTCAAGGCAACCTGTCGCAGCTGGTCTATCTGGTATGTATAGTGGAACTTCAGAGGCTACTCTGGTTTTCGAGGCCGGTTTCGCACGAATTTTTAGACATTTTCTCTGTGTAAAGTGAACGCTTGATTCTTTCAAAGCAGAAATAATCAAAATCGCACGAGTTATATATTTCTTTAAAGAATATGTTTTCTACCGATCCGAAACAAAAAATGAAATTGTTTATCGACCAGTAGTGCATGTAGTTACGGTCCGAACCAAAATAAATAAAAAATCTTGATTATTTACGAAATGGCGGAATTTTCAAGTTAATCGATTATTCAAATATTTTTCGGCCTTTAGCGCGACAAAAAAAGTGAAAAAAATTGACGGATTTTAGAAATACTGGCTCATACGTTCCTCCGGGTGAAGATTCACCCATTTACTATTTTTTCATACTATAAAATGATTGGTCCCTCTGTATCTGTGTTGTGAGACGTATTTCTCTAAAATGTGACGTGATAAATGAAGCAAATATTAGTTTAAAGTGTGAAGCAAAAATAGGTGAGAAAGTATCATAGAATCTTTTATGCAACTATTTCTGAGGAACGTATAAGGGTTAAAACGCCTATAGTTATGGTAATTTTACGAATTCGAACTTCAAGAAAATGCAAGAAATCGATTTTTTGGAAATGAAAAACCAGAATACCCCCTCTCGAGTTAGTTTTCAGCGGAGAGGGAGAAACTCACGTATTTCCACCCGAGGGTGGTCTTGCAACACTCGCAGTAAATATCCGCCACAGCATGAAGGCCAGTGAGCAGAACTCGCTCCTCTGCAGGACCACAGCCCACGTTCACCCTGAAATAATGAACGCGCACCGTAAATCGACTGTAGCGATGATCATTCATTAACCCCTCGTCCTATCGTATCATCTCGAACTTACGAAAAATTGATTATATACGTATAGTGTCTCAAAATATTCACCTAATTACCTGCCGTATTTATCGTTGTACGAGCAAAAATTTCGCAGAACAAAGCTGTACTATCGCAAGGGGTATAATCAGTGGCGGCTCAAGTCGAGGCCCCAAGCGGTAAAAATAAACTCAAGTTAGAAATAGAAGTTGCAAGAGAGAGAAAACTCTCAAAATTATTAATAGATCGTGGATTTATGCATTTTTGGCAAACATAGGTGGCAAAAATGGAAGAAACATCAGACGAATTTAATATTACTGGCACGTCATATACTAACTGTTCTAATTATTAACCAAAGAAATACATTTTCATGTCGCTCCCCTTTCTCGCAATTGAGGTAGACAATTTTTAATTTGCATCAAAATCCGCAGTCTACTTGTTAACAAAAAAGCGGGGCCCCACGCTTACCGTTAAACCCGCCACTGGGTATAATGTAACGGGTGAAAGAACTTTTTCTAAACAAAGAACGTGTTGAAAAGTGAATTTTGTAGTTATTTCGACTTTTCCATCGGACGGAAAGAACAAGACAAGATCGCGTAGAACAAAAGAAGCATCGGTGTTGAATCTCGATACACCGTGTACACCCTGTACAATTCTCCGGGTGAAGTGTACGTGTCCTACTTTCCACGCCGATTCTATCTGGGACTGCGAGGGCAGGCATTAGCATACTTACACTGAATTAAAGAGATAGGCACGACCTTGACTGCCCTGGAAGGACTGCAATCAAAAAGGAAACACCGTGTTAGTTAGAGTTGCGTGAACAGAGATAGAGAGGCGGGGGTGTAGATTGGGGGTGGGGGCAGGCAAGCAGACTCTAGGTGTATACAGGCTGTTTCATTTATCTCATAACGGAAATATCTCGTGACGCACTGCGGTTATGGAAAACATTTGTTTACAAAAATTGTTTTGATTGAATTGATTGAATTCTATGAATACAGGATGAGTCACCTAACGTTGGCACCTCGAATATCTTTGTTGTTCTTAAAGATACGTCAAATGTCTGCAGGACAAAGTTGAATGGTAAAATGGGGCTCATACGGTACCAAAACAATTTTTGTTTTTATGCAATTATTTTTAGAGATATGAAGATCACCTTCATTTTTTTAAATGGAATGACCTATATTTTATACCATAAATCGATAGAGTATCAAATTCTGCGTATAAAAGTGTTGACCTTCATATGTCCTAAACCTAATAGTTAACGAGATATTATCCAAAGAAGAAAGAAAATTATTTCGATAATATCTCGTTAACTATTAGATTTAGGACATACGGAGGTCAATGCATTTTTACTCAGAATTTGATACTCTATCGATTTATAGTATAAAAGATAGGTTATTCTATTTAAAAAAATGAAGGTGACCTTCATATCTCTGAAAAAAATACATAAAAACAAAAATTGTTTTGGTATCGTATGAGCCCCATTTTACCATTCAGCTTTGTCCTGCAGACATTTGACGTATCTTTAAAAACAACAAAGATATTTGAGGTACCAACGTTAGGTGACTCACCCTATATATAAATAACATAATGTATATAACGTAATGTAAATAATGTGATATGTCGTTGAATTCGTCTCGGAAAATGCTATCGCGTCACGACAATAAAAAGACAGAAGTTTAGTATAGTGACCACACGCCTGGGGTGGCGGGTAGAATTGTTTTGTTTGTTTGTTTCGAGGAAATGAACGGTTACTGTGTAACCTATAATAGATCTAAGCCGTATTCATTCGAATTATTGCAAATGTATAGATTTGGGTTAGGTCTAAACAATCTGCAAATTCTGGATGACATCTACAATGGGGAGATTATGCGAACAGAGTGAGTTGTGATTAGGTCGTGGGAAGGGGCGTATACGAAAATCCAGGAGTAGTCTCTCAAAAAATATATGCATGACCAGAGTAAGACCCTATTTTCTTTCCGATCTCCACAACGTGTTTACAAAAACAGTAGACAGACGTCGCGCCGGATCGTGCACGAATCCGGAAAATTCAATTCAGTACCAGCAATAGTTTTTTGCGAATATCTCGAAAACTGAAAGAGAAAGTTGCGAAAACTTGTGAAAAGGAAAAAGTTGCTCAGAATGTGTAGCTGCATAACATATTTAAATTTCATCAAAATCGGAGAGGAGTACCTCTTTCTAAATTCTAAATAATTGCCCTGGCTTTTTTGCGAATATCTCGGTAACCGTTCATTTCCTCAAAACAATTCTTTCGGTGTCGTATTACCCCGCTTCCCCTCGCCATATGCCCCTACCACCCCAGGCGTTGTCACTATATTAAACTGCCGCCCGAAAAAAATATATGGCTTCATTTAAAAAACTTAATTTGACTTTGAAATTCATACAAATTCTTTTCGTAACCTCAGCGCGTCGCGAAATATTTCCGTTATCAGATAAACAAAACACCTTGTATACGTGTATACGTGTGTGTGTGTGGCGCATGTATGCACGCGTGTGTGCGCGCGGTTGAGGCAGCACACACAAAAGCGGAAGAGAAGCGAATGCGAGAAGTCTGTTCGTTACCTGATCTATCACGGCTCACCTTAGAGATGAGTTCGTCGTGGTTGGCGAGGTGAGCACGGCAGTGAATGCACGAGTAAGTGCGGTGACACGAGGGCAGGTATGCTTGAAAAGTTTTGACCATGATGGCGTGTCCGAGCAAGCAGAGAGATCTCTCCTCTCTCGCCCTTGTCGGTCTTCTTCCTCTTCTTCTTCGTCTTCTTTGTCGTCGTCGTCGTTCTCCTCGCTCCCTCTCCCTCCAGCCCCTTGATCACACGCTATCTCTCCTCTCTTTCTCTCTCTCTCTCGCTATCTTCTCCCTCCCTCCAGTTATTGTTATCAAGTGCCGTCGAGACGCTTTTCTCCCGTGTGTGGTGAACGTCTGGCCGTTAACCAGCGACGATTATCGAATTGAATTTCTTCCAATCGCGGGGTGGTTGGTGCAATAGTGGCCCCGTTCACCGCCGCTTCGTACTCCGATCAGCTGTTGAGCTGGTTCAGACAGCGCCGGTTCGGGGACACCTGTGAAACAGAATTTTCTTTCGTTAAAACCGGGCCACCACGCGCTCGAAATTAGCCTATCGTTCAACGGGGCCCGCGCCTGGCCAATTTTCGGCCGTCTGCCTGGCTCCTACGCGATTTATGTTGTCGACAATAGTTTCGCTCGTCGCTGGACACCGGATCTTTCTGCGGAATGAACGTTTTCTATCCGAGTTGCAACATACTGGAGTGAAATTGAAACTTATTGTCTTTCGTAATATTTTTGGTAGGTTGGAAATGAATTTTGAAATTCTTCGAACGTCTTTAATGTTTCAAATTACATCTACAATTGAGTAAGTGTAATTCGAAACTGTTCGCGCGTAGGACACTCGCAAGTGGCGCGCGGATGAATTTCCACTCAAGGTTGTAAGGCTTGAGCCCTGTCTTACGATTAGACCGCGGACGCGTCGACTGGCGAATGTCGTTCGGTTGATGCGCAGCCGCTTCAATGATCGAGTGATCGCAAAGACAATGATTGATTAAAAACTAATGGATAACGTTGAAGAAAGCGTTTCGTCCCGGACCTGCTAGGGGACTCGTCAGCAGGGATGCGAATCCTAACGCGAATCCGGTTATGGTTACAAAACCGATCCTAACCCGCCTAACCGGGTTACTTGGGTTACAAAACCCATCCTAACCCGCGTAACCGGGTTACTTGCGTTATAAAACCCATCCTAACCCGCGTAACCGGGTTACTTGGGTTACAAAACCCAACCTAACCCGCATAACCGGGTTACTTGCGTTACAAAACCCATCCTAACCCGCGTAACCGGGTTACTTGGGTTACAAAACCCAYCCTAACCCGCCTAACCGGGTTACAGATGACTTCTTTAACCCGCCTAATCGGGTTAGTATGGGTTACAGAAACCTTCCTCGGTTAACCGGGTTTGGGTTAGGGTTAGTCCGCGATTCGCAACCCTGCTCAAACGGTCGCCGTTGGTTCCTCGGAAGGATTGACTTTATGGTGCGTTGTAACCTTTATGAGGGAATATAAGAAAATGAACTAAATGTTTGGGCCATATCTGGAGTGGTCACCAAATGGCAAGTTTCCTGAATTTTCGAGAAGGTTCTTTGTCACGAGCTCGTCGAAAGGTCCCTTTGTCGCGAGCTAGTCATAAAATAAAGGTTCAACGGAGGACTTCGGTGCAACGGTTCTTYCGCGACRGAACAGAAACAGTAAAAATATTCGAAGAATTTGAAAATACTGTTGTATTATTTCGAACCTGTTAAACACATTAAGAAAGAAAATATATTTCTATTCGACTCCGGTCTGTCGCAGTTCAGGACGAAAATTTTTATTTTGCATAAATTATTTTGCATACTCATGAATAGACAGCGGATTTTATGCAAYTACGTAACGAAAGTTAGAAGGTGTAATTTAAAACAGTGGAAACATTAGAAGAATTTAAAAATACTGTTATATTATTTTCAACCTATCAAACGTATCATAAAAAAGAAAGTGAATTTGTACCTCACTTCAGTTTGTTGCAATTCAGGTATAAAATTCTTATTTTACATAAACATCCGCTGTCTACTCACGACTTATGCATCGCAACACTTACGATACTCTGAGAGTAATTCGACTATCATGAAAAAGACGTAGAATTTAAGGCACACCACAGAACATTGTACAAATTTTGATTCAACAGGTGTTCTACCAGTTAATAGGGTGCATAACGAACGGCTTGAATGGAGATTAAATTAAAGTACTTTTACAGGAAACAATACAACCGATTCTATCGAATCCTCAGGGTACGGGAAAGACTTTTCAGGGCTACGCAGAGAATTTCTGATTTTGGTTTACATTTCTCCAGCAGCAGAAAATAGTCGATTGTCGGCTTTCAGGATGTCTGATGTTTTTTGAGAAAAATATAGGGGAATAGGAATGGAGGCATTAAGATTGTTCTCCAAGGCAAAATAACCATCCTAATGGCCACGGTCTCCAGCTGGCTAGTTGTCTCGCGCGCAACTTAATCGTCGCCTAGTTGGAACGCCCACGACGATCCCTGACACGCTGCGCGCCGCGCCGTATCGTCGTCGAGCGATCTAACGATCCCGAGCTCAATCTGATCCACGGGCACTCCGACGGAGGTGACGTCAAGACGAGACCGTTGCAACCAAACGGCCAAGATATACGCGTTGCATTTCGAAATGGAAATCAGTAGTCAACCCTTGCGTGAGCCACCGGGAATCCATTTTCCGTTTCCTTCGACAAGCTTCCTTCCCGGGGTCAATAACAACCACAGTACAATCATGTACGTTCAATTAATCCTATTCATTCGAAGAAAAATCCATAGAAACTCTGCTCAAACATTTATCGATCTCACACTTTTCCAGTCACCACTAAAAAAATCGCTGCGCCATTCTTGAAAATATAATTTACATTGCTAAATATGTTTGTATCTAATCGATTACTAAACATTTAAGTAATGTATGAGGCATTATATGAATTTCATATCCATAAAACGAAAGAAATCATGTAGAATATGGAATTATTCTAGCTAGGAAGAAATGTTTCATTTTCGAGTTAGAATAGCTCCGAGTGCAAAGAGTTAAATTTAATTTTTTACTGTTTCGTTACGATCGTTCACTCTGTTCTAACAGAAAAGAAAAAACTATTCGAAAACATTTTCATATAAATGTTCGATATAGATGTTGTAATGCAATTTGTTAAGACTACAACGTTGACCAGTAAAGGGAATGTTTAAACCATTGGTTAAACCAATTGATAATAACCGACCTGCACGGTACAATCGTGTACGTCCAATTAATGCTATTCATTCGAACGAAAATTCACAGAAACTCTGCTTAAACATTTATTGATTCCACACTTTCCTATTAAATCGTTTAACTCTTTATTATTTCATTACGACCGTTCACTCTGTTCTAATAGAAAAGAAGAGACTATTCGAAAATCTTGTTATATAAATGTTCAATATATATAGATGTTGTAATGAAACTCGTTAAGACTGCAATGCCGACCAGTAAAGGGAATGTTGGTCGAAACATGTTGCGTTTACCAAAATGGTTAAACCAAGGGTGAATATATGAAACGAAAGTGCCGGTCATCGATGACCGTCAACTAAACGCGGAGAAGAAAAATTGAGCTATAAGAAGATTGGCGGAGGTTCGCGAGTCGTTCTTGCTGCGCGTCTTCCCGTTATTTGCCCGCTATCGCGTGCATATGTATATTTATTCCGCAGCTATCAATTCCGAGTTATTTATAACGACCTGTTAAATAACGCTCGGCCGAATATCAAACTGGCCGAGCTTTATTATTGCTGCAACAAAAGTGAAAAATCGTTAGACGTCCGTTGACCAGGCCGGGGAATACACGCATCGAGAGAAAGACTAGATAACACGCACGGATAATACATCTGTAAAAATAAATGGAAGGGATGGGGGCCATGACAAGACTCCGCACGAACATTTTGAAGCGCAATAGCATCGATGCACTCTCTCTCCGTATCGAGCGACGCCACGTGCTGGCGCGTGTTCAAACAAAGAAAAGAGACAAGGTCTCCATTATGATGCGCTTAAGAGATGGCTTCTTCTTTATAAAGATGGAGGAAGCGCGGGCAAGGCTCTTCTCTTTCACGCGCGTTCGTCCCGTTGCCCCTACCCGCTCGTACTCGGTGCATACTCGGATTGCGAGTGACCAGCCTCTTCGCGACTGCAGATTGCAGAAAGTTATCGTGCTTGATTCGAACTGGGAACGTAAACAAAGGAACATCCAAGTTCGAACATGGAATCGGAACCGTTTGTCTAAAGCAGGGTTCCCCAAACTTTTTCTCTAGAGCACTTTCAGGCGGTAGACTCGTTTCCAGGATTGCAAGAGTGCGGGATTCGCGTTCTCATTTCTCGATAATACAAAAATGGGGGTTTTCCAGTAGTCAAAAACGCTAGATAAAAGATCGATCTAGGGCGCTATCGCTTTCAAAAGTTCTATTTTTTTGTTTACGAGGCGTGATTTGCATTATTCGTCGCTATTTTCATAGCTACATGCTGCCGAATAATACAAATTACGCCTTGTAAACGAAAAAATATTAGGACTTTTGAGTGCGATAGCGCCCTAGATTGATTTTTTATCTGGAGTTCTTGACTACTGAAAAACTCCATTTTTGTATTATCGAGAAATATGAACGCGAATCCCGCACCCTTGCAATCCTGGAAAAACGAGTCTACCGCCTTAAGAGAGTAGACTTTTTTTCCCAGGATTGCAAGGGTGCGGGATTCGCGTTCTCATTTCTCGATAATACAAAAATGGTGGTTTTCAATGGATAAAAGATCGATCTAGGGCGCTATGGCCATCAGAAGTCCTATTTTTTCGTTTACAAGGCGTAATTTGCATTATTCGGCAGCGTAATTTGCATTATTGGGAAGCACAAACTGCTATTTTCATAGCTACATGCTGCCGAATAATGCAAATTACGCCTTGTAAACGAAAAAATAGGACTTTTGAGTGCGATAGCGCCCTAGATTGATTTTTTATCTGGAGTTCTTGACTACTGAAAAACTCCATTTTTGTATTATCGAGAAATATGAACGCGAATCCCGCACCCTTGCAATCCTGGAAAAACGAGTCTACCGCCTTAAGGGAGTAGACTTCTTTTTCCAGGATTGCAAGGGTGCGGGATTCGCGTTCTCATTTCTCGATAATACAAAAATGGTGGTTTTCAAAGGATAAAAGATCGATCTAGGACGCTATCGCTATCAGAAGTCCTATTTTTTCGTTTACGAGGCGTAATTTGCATTATAAATATTTCCTTACATCGATCGTAGAGTTGTCAATAATAAATATATTAATGCTATCGGCGCACTGGTTCGATCAATTGTTATTTAAAAGCAATTTTGCAAATTACCAAATTAACTTCAACGTTTCGATCTTAATTTAGATCATTTTCAGGAAATAATTGCGTCTGTAAATTATTATATATTATGGTATTTTTTTACGTGTTTCACTTTTTCAACGAATTTAAAAATTCTTTTTCACAAAGCAAGTGAGTAACAGTTTTCCTCAACTTTGTTTAACATTTAGTACAATATCATAAAATACCATAATATATAATAATTTACAGACGCAATTATTTCTTAAAAATGATATAATTAAGATCGAAACGTTGAAGTTAATTTGGTAATTTGCAAAAGTGTTTTTAAATAACAATTGATCGAACCAGTGCGCTTATTTTCATAATAAGCCGAATAATATCGATCTTTTATCTAGCGTTTTTGACTATTGAAGAACCCCATTTTTGTATTATCGAGAAATGAGAACGCGAATCCCGCACCTTGCAATCCTGGAAAAAGGAGTCTACTCCCGTAAGGGTCTTTGAATTTTGACGGAACTCCTTGTGTAATTTGAAGAGGGCAGGCAATAACTAGCGGATCTTTATGCATTTATGAATAAATTGGTCGGACAAAATAGAAAACAGTGCAAGATTTTAAAAATTTGAGAAAATTGTAATGTTATTTTTAAAGTGAAAAAATCATTAAGGGATGGAATCAATTTTTATCTTATTCCTGGTTCCCACAATTAATGTGGAACATTTTTATTTTGCATAAAGATCCGCAGTCTAGTAAAAACACATAATCAATAAATCTTAGAAAAATAAGAAATACTTGTTGAAGAACATGAATATCCTTAATTATTCATACTTCAAATTATTATAGTCGAAACGTAGAAAAAAAGCTTTGTTATTAATATCTTTTCGCGGAGCACAGTTTGGGAAACCCTGGTCTAAAGTATCATTAAAAATTAGCCAGTGCTTATTTTAGACTTATCGGTTTAAGATGTTTGTTTGCTCGGCAAATAAAACGGGAGTTTCATCCACCTCGAACTGTAGCGTTTCAAAAATATCTTTTAAGGAAGTCAAAGTGAATTGCAGGAGAATGTTTATGAACAATATGGAATCGTCAGGAAAGTTATACGATAATATTCGAACATTTAGAAAATGATTTTTCAAAATGCATGGGAGTGGAGTAGAAAAGAGTCCAACCATTGTCGCAGTGATTCGATTTCAAGGACATCGCGCTAAGCGTATCATTCATTAATATGAATGAAGAAGAGACATTTATATAATTGTGATCGTCTCGTGTCGAGCGTGATCTGCGTATCCCTGAGTCACGTGACGACGTGTGTACACAAACAAAGGAGAGTGACGAGGGCTTTGTTTTGGTACGCCGAGGAGGAACGACGGAACGTCGCTAGTAAGTCAGAGGTTTAATACGTTTTCTAGCTGAGCAAAATTATTGGCTTGGCAAGGAAGTAATTTCTTTATTCAAGCGATGAACTTTAATCAATGAAATATTTTCTTATTTATTCTTTCTGGCAAAAGATCATCGTGCAAAAGGGAAAATATCTTATTCAATAAAGTTCATTGCTTGGATAAAAAAATTGGGCTCTATTTCACCTTAAAATACCGAAATTACTTTCTTGCCAACTCAATATTTTATTTCTATCCATTTATTGCGTATTTTATCAGGTTGTAAAGAAAGAAATGCAGGATTTTTAAACCCACGTTTTTAAAGTGTTATAACTCACATAAAAAGCAATTTTATTAATCAAAGTAAGAACCATTAGAATCAAGCTTTAAAATGACATATAACTCATTAAATTAAGGGAAATATTTATTGGTATAAAATTGCAATTAAAACAAAGGACCAAAAATCCTGCATTTCTTTCTTTACAACCTAATACTTCTAATAAATCAGCGAAAGTTGTGCTCGAGTTAATGTATTCGTCACAGGCCAGAGAAGTTAAATGTTACAGCACTTTTCAGAGCTTCGTATTATTTTTCAAAATTGGTACATACACAATAAACAAGCTGATAATAACGCAGAAATAAATTGTTTACAGTCTCTCTGACGAGAAATCCGCATGTTTGCAAATACTTTGTTTTTCCGCATAGCTAGGACTGCATGTTGAAACATTGCACGAGAAGATAGAAGAAGAACGACGATCTGCTGTTGTTTGGATGTAGTCGGCAGACGCTTTTGCTGCTTTAACCCGTCGCCGTATCATTTTCTTCACAGTCACAGCGATTAGAACTTGTTTATCCCCAAAAATGTCGTAGAAGAGAAAAGAAAATTTATATTTCTTCTATGGCTACCCTTATTTTATCTCGTTAACTATTAGATTTATGATATACGAAGATCAATACTGTTTTACGCAGAATTTCGTGCTTCGTCAGAGTTCGAGCAGAAATATTGGGCGTTCTATTTAAAAAAACCGAAGGTGACCTTCGCATCTCGATAAGAAATCGAAGCAACAAAAATCAGATTGCAGTGCTGTATGCCACCCTAGGAACCATGCAACATTTGTTTGAACATTTCTTTTACAACGTACGAGTTATTTGAGATCGTCGTTCTCCTCGTTTTTCAGTTCCTTTCTAACTTGGATCAATCGGAACAATGATTCGCAGGCGGCCTTGCGATAACGGTACTACCGTACTTTCCAGGCTTACGGCAACGCGGAATTAACACTCCGTGTGACACAACCAACCGCCATGTTTCCTGCGTATTATTTCTGACACGGAGAGGCGAACTATAAAGGGAACACGGAAGCACCGAGCATGAAGCATTGTTCTCGCGCTGCTGTTCCTTTTAATTTCGTGTCTATTTCAGTTTATCCCGACGAACATGGCGGCGATAGATGCCCGAGACGACTTGGAAACGGCGTCAACCTTTCGCGTCCCGAATCATCTATTCTTTCCCGACCACCGTCGTCTTTGTTCGGAGCTTGTGCGACTTCAAACGGTTAATTAGAGATTTTGATCCGGATCGCTTTGACGATGCGTCGGGGACCCCGGTCCGTCTGCCAATGCGATACAATGTGCATTTCGCTTGTAAATTATCGCAGCTGTAATCTTTTTACAAGTGGCTATAAAGCTAAGAGAGAGAGAGCGATTCAATGCGTCGCAGACGAGATCGTAAAGCTCGACTGCGCCTGTACACGTGATTTTCTGCACGTAGAAATAAATACACGGGGAAATAGATTGTTCAGGTTGAGAACCACGGTTCACCGCGCCCGGTTCTTTCACGTTTATCTTCCCACGTTGATGTTTGTAAACAATGAAGGTTCCGCGGGATTATTGCATTTAAACATGCGCGAGATAACAATATGTACGAACGTGGAACCGTAAAAGCGCGCGCTTTTAACGAACATTCAAATTCTACCGCGCATGTTTTATTTAGCTTCCAGGATTCTAGCGTTATGTGTTAATATCAGATGATTGCACAAGTTCGTGCCCGATTTGAAAATAAAATTCAGTGGTTACGTTTTAGAGAATACAGCTCTTTATTAATCGATTATATAGTCACCATTCTTTTCTAATTGTGGAAAGTCTGATTCTACAGTTACGAAAGAATGGTTACTATAGAATTGGAATTTTTACAATTAGCCCTTTGCACTCCAGTGACTCATACAGTACACCAACAACTCCAGCACTATATTTCGTGTTTCAAGGAATGTAATAAAAAAAATACGATTGCTGCAGTAAAACAAAATATTTATTCCTAGGCTACATTATATAAAACAATGTTCGAGTTTATAAATCTTGAACAAAATGAAAATTTTATGTTTGAAAGTCTTAATTCAAATGTCGCGCATTATCGGCGACAACGGAGTGCAAAGGGTTAGAAAAGAATAGTGACTAATTATATAATAATAATATATAATATATCATATAATATATAATATAATATATAATATAATATATAATATAATATATAGGGTGTTTCCTACTTTTCCGGCAAGATTGTATCTTTTTCGTATGTACAAGTGAAAATACGAAAAAAATGTTATATGACGTTTGTTTATAAACGTTTTATTACAACATTGTAGGCAAATATTGAATGTAGCCTGAATAGGTGCGGAACAGCAGATTTAAAGCTGAATAATACGCAAGGTCGATTATGTTTACTTTCCCTGTACTTACGAAATATTTCTTGCTTTCTAATTATTCATTGTAGCCACAGTAGTTGGCTTTCAGTTTGTGCTGAATTGTGCCGAGATGCAGCAAAATCCTCAGGAAATTCAAAATGTAATACATTCCGTATTACATCGATGTCAAGTTTGTATCGATGCAGAAGGTGGTCATTTTGAAATGATGATTTAAAAATTTTTAACGATCCTCGTACGTTAAGAAATATCTCCTAAGTACAGGCAAAGTAAACACAATCGACCTTGCGTATTATTCAGCTTTAAATCTGCTGTTCCGCACCTATTCAGGCTACATTCAATATTTGCCTATAATATTGTAATAAAACGTCTATAAACAAACTTGTAACATTTTTTTCGTATTTTCACTTGTAGATCATGCTCCTACTTGCCAGAAAAGTAGGAAACACCCTGTATAATATAATATATGATATATATAATAATAAAAATTTTTCTTTTTTTTACAGTTCGCCCTGCAGTACAATTTGCGACATCTATGAAAATCGGGCACGAGTTTATGCAATTATCTAATATATACGTATGAACCGAGCTGTAACGACCGTTTCTAGCCGTGCATTTCAATCGAAAAATTTCCCAGACATCGTTCAACCTTGAGCGAAACACGGACTGTATACTCGAGCACCGTGCAAAATCATGGCGGGGTTCGTCGGCCGCGGGCTACCAATCCGCAGAAAGAACTTTCCCGACGGATCGTCGGGGAACAAAGAGATGGAACGTCCGAGTCAATACACGGCCCAAGGTCATTGCTACCCGTCGCCGACGCATCCTCAGTATTTCCGATTTTCTTGTCATCCTTTTTTCACCGCCGCGCCGCGCTGCGCCGGTGCAGACTGCCCGCGCGAGCCACTACTGTAAACTGTAAACATTCGAACGTCCCGAACCTCGAATTGCACCACACGTTTTCAACTTCCCTAGCCCCCGGGCAAATAAATAGTCCCAAAAAATAGAAGGTGTATCGGGTTTTAACGACCAAAAGCTGGTAGTATATTTATATTATCGGTACCCTGTATTAATATCGCAGTAATCTGCGTCTGCAATAGAGCTGTTACTATTCCGAAGCTTCGACCCTTCGAAGGATTCGAAGGGAACTTCGAAGTTTTTGGAAGTCGAAAATCGTACACTGTCCAACAGCAAAAATGTTTTCATATAACTGTTGGGTGGATCTTATAGAGTTTTTTGCGCTGATTCCGAATCTGTCCTTAATTTTTCTCCTACAGGCACAGTTTTTGAGAAACTTGACTTTGAAAAAAAAATCTATTTTTCAACGTTAAACAAATATTGTGATGTTATTATAATAGATATTGAATTGTTCTTGGTAGCAAAAGATTCTATAGACTTTCCTGAATACAGTGATATCCAATATTAATACATTATGAATGTTTAAACATATTTAAACAATCATTAAAGACGGAGAGGCACCACTTTTGCACCGTCTTTTGATGATATTTTTCAATTTATATAAAAAAATAAGGGTCCAGCGGAAAATCGAACTGTACCACGCGATAGAGCAGACTTTTATCTTGAGAAACCACCCTTTAAAATTACCAACATCGATGTTCTCTTCGCGCTGTATCCCGTCGAACGACCGCGCTAGTGACAGGGCACCACTGGCGGCGACTCGTGTCGGACGATGATATTTTGCTTTCTGGTTCGGTAAAATCGTCGAGATTGGAAACTTGAAAGCATGGTTTCTCAAGATAAAAGTCTGCTCTATCGCTTGATCGTTCGATTTTCCGCTGGACCCTTATTTTTTCATATGAATTAAAAAATATCATCAAAAAACGGTGCAAAAGTGGTGCCTCTCCGTCTTTAATGATTGTTTAAACATGTTTAAACATTCATAATGTATTAATATTGGATATCACTGTATACAGGAAAGTCTATAGAATCTTTTGCTACCAAGAACAATTCAATATCTATTATAATAACATCACAATATTTGTTTAAAGTTGAAAAATAGGTTTCTTTTTTCAAAGTCAAGTTTCTCAAAAACTGTGCGTGCAGGAGAAAAATTATGGACAGATTCGGAATCAGCGCAAAAAACTCTACAAGATCCACCCGACAGTTATATGAAAACATAAAAAAAGTTTAAATTTGTTGGACAATGATATTAGTGGGAGTCACTATACAATATTCAAATACATGTCGATCAAATGCATCTATCGATTGATCGTTCCTTTGAGGTTAATGCGTACATCGAGTTTCCTCTTTCAAACTGGAACGCTCGTAGAGAACCAATGTTTCCTTTCCGATAAGCATAACGTTTGAATAGTAATGAATAACTGATACTATTCGAAGTCCGAATGATCCGAATGTTATTTACAGTCCGATACATATAGCCCGAATGAATAAGACAGGAGGAATTCAACGAAAGAGATCCGTGCACGTCTGTCTCCTGCACACGTGTACGCTTTGTTTTCGCACCTGGCGCACGGCACACGTTTTCCTGCATGCTGGATGATACGACCACAGTTGGGAGACAAATTCAAGGGTGATTCTTCGGGGAAAGATACACGAGACTCTTGCTATCCAGACGAATTAATGAAGCACGCGGAAGTCAAACATGACGAAACTTTTCAATTGCGCAGCGCGAGTGCAGCGTCTACGAAGTTAAGGCACGTGTCGCACCACGTGAGTGATTCACCGCCAGGTAACTCGTTTATTTTTAACAATAGTGGGACACGTTTTCTTTCCGACAATGAAACTACGCAATTTCTACCGACTGTCGTATTCTGGATAAGGGGTTAATAAACTTGTAGATTTATGATAAGTGAAACACTAGTTTATTAATAAAACTCCTCAACTATAACTCCGGTCACAAAGTACGAGAAGCGCGTTACAAGGTACGATTCGTCGGAAGTCTATCGAGATAGACAGAAATTCGGAAGAGTGAGTGAGTCTTAGCTGAGCTGAGGTTTCTACTGAAAAGCTCGGGTTCAGTCTTTTGCGCGAACTTAAATAGCAGTCCCTTAACCCTCATCCGTCCCTCATTTCGCGAACTGAATCTGTCCCTCGGTGTCAAATTGACACAGTGATAAAAATATCGATAAAATAACAAGTCAAACAGTTACTTTTCGATGTTTTTTTCATTCGAATTGATGAGTTAACATTTATATCTTAGATTTTTGCGGTTATACTGGGCGAGTCTCGTAACGTGACGATCTCAATTAACTCGCAATTTATTTGTTGTACAAAAAAAATGTTCGAACAAATGTTGCATGGTTCCTAGGAGGACATACAACGCTGCACTCTGATTTTTGTTACTTCGATTATTCATCAAGATATGAAGGTCATTTTCAGTTAGTTAAATAGAATGCTCAATATTTTTGCTCGAAATCGGATGAAGCACAAAATTCTGCGTAGAAAAGTATTGAACTTCGTATATCATGAATCTAATAGTTAACGAGATATTATCGAAATAATTTTCCATATGTATAATAGCTATTACCTAGAAGCTAGTAGGTGCTCGAACTGATATCCCTCAACTTGAATAAGTACATATGGAAAATTATTTCGATAATATCTCGTTATCTATTAGATTCATGATATACGAAGGTCAATACCTTTTTACGCAGAATTTTGTGCTTCATCCGAGTTCGAGCAAAAATATTGGGCATTCTATTTAAATAACTGAAGGAGCTTCATATCTTGATAGAAAATCGAACTAACAAAAATCAGATTGCAGCACTGTATGTCCCCCTAGGAACCATGCAACATTTGTTTGAACATTTTTTTTTAACAACAATTAACTTACGAGTTATTTGGGATCGTCACGTTACGAGACTCACCCTGTACGTTCCGCATTAAAAAAATAAAAGTCACCAAGTTTCGGACAAATTTACTTACAAATAACAGAACAGTAGAACTTATTTCGGGAAAACTGTGTCAAATTGACACGAGGGACGGATGAGGGTTAAAGGGAGAGATAGATGACTACAATGATGTGTCATAGTGCTGATTTTTGTGTGACTAAAGGTAGTGACCGGTCGAGATTCACTGTCGAAAGCATCTTAGTCACTATTTATCATAAAGTAAATACAGTGACTCCCCCTAATATTTATACCCTTACAATTTTACACTTTAAATTATTGTTATTTCGTAACAATGCAAGTTACGGTATTCTTATGAAGGGGATTGTATACTAGAATATCTAAGCTTTCAAATTCATATAAACTTTATTGTAAAAAAAACTGTCAATATAACAAAAATGTAATTTTAGGTACATTATGACGAAATTAGCCTCACAAGAGTATTCGTACTGTATGAATTCTTCACGTATGAAATCAAAATATTTACATCTCTGGTGTGATATTTTGTTCGATATACTAAACGTTACATTAGTACTTGGTATCACTTCACCAAAGTCAGTCTGTGTTTAAAATGGGGCGAGAAAGTAGTGAAGTATCAATAGCTGAGAGGAAAGTAATTTATAAATTGCATACGAAAGGCAAATCTTAAGTGCAAATTGCGAATTTAGTTAATCGGAGTAAATCAATAATACAGTATTTAATAAAAAATATTAAAACAACTGGGGACTTTATGAATAAACAACGCAAAGGAGGTCCGAGAAAACTCGAGAAGAAAAAGCAATTATTAGAGAAGTAAAGAAAAATCCAAGGATAAGTCCCAAATTCCCGAATCCCAAAGTCCCGAATCCCAAAATTGGTAACATTTGTCTTACAAGACTTTAATAAGCAAGTATCGGCAGGAACTTGCAGAAGAGTTTTGCGAAGACAACATTTTCATGGTAGGATAGCCAGGAAGAAGCCCTTCATTAATAAGAAAAATCGAATAAAGTGATTACAATTTGCGAAAAAATATATTGATGAAGATTTGAACTTTTGGGGACGAGTAGTATTTTCAGATGAAAGTAAATTTAATGTGTTTAACTCTGGCGGAAGCACTATGGTGTGGAGGACTGCAAATTCTGAGTACGAATTAAAAAATTTGGAAGGTGCGATTAAACACGGAGGAGGCTCTGTCATGGTATGGGGATGTATGGCTGCTAATAGCATCGGCGATTTAGTTTTTATAGAAGGGATTATGAACAAAATGTATTATCTGAACATTTTACGGAATCATTTGACATCGAGTACAGTTAAATTGCAACTGGAAGATAATTACTACTTCCAACATGATCCCAAACATACCGCTTATGTTATAAAGCAATGGATCTTGTATAACACGCCACACGTCTTAGCAACACCTCCCCAAAGTCCAGACATATACCCTATTGACTCTAGAGCATCTATGGGCTGAAATGGAAAACTCTTCAGCCCATAGAGCATCTATGGGCTGAAATGGAAAGGAGATTGCGATATTTTGAAATAACAAACAAAGAAACGCTAAAACAAAAGATTATGGAAATTTGGAATAATATTGAGCCAGAATGCACAAAAAAATTAGTTCAGAATATGCCTAATCGTTTACAAAGTATTGTAAGATCTAAAGGAGGTCCAACCAAATGTTGTATACCAACGATAAGATTCTCTCTAGCATTAGTAATCACTCATGTAATCTAAACGTTTCAGTTCGTCTCTCTATCTTCAGTTCGACATTCTATCTACCATTACTCATCTTTGAACCTCATCCCCATGATTCATCCCTTACTGACCATTAGATCTAAAACAACCCCCAAGAACCTAAAACTATATCTCCTGCTGATTTCTTCTTCTCCTCAGCATTCTTTCCTCAGCATTCATTCGCTTCCGATCAGTCTCTTACCGAGTCTTGTCTAGACTACTAAGATCTTTTGTATTACGTCCGTAGTTGTATTTCGTTTAGAATTTGTACTTAATAAATACACTTATATTGAGTATCCGGAATACAACACAAATACTAGTTGTAATATTGTATAAGTTGTTATAATATTGTCGTAATATTGTATGGGTACGAACACACTTGTGAGGCTAATTTCGTCATAATGTAAAATTACATTTTTACAAGCCTAAAATTACATTTTTGTTATATTGACAGTTCTTTTTACAATAAAGTTTATATGAATTTGAAAGCTTAGATATTCTAGTATACAATCCCCTTCATAAGAATACCGTAACCTGCATTGTTACGAAATAACAATAATTTAAAGTGTAAAATTGTAAGGGTACGGATAATCATGGGAGTCATTGTAGTTGGTCATCCAACACTACCTTCGATCAACGGATAGGACACGGCCGGGAAGATTGCCAGGACACTTTCACGAAGTGACACCGGTTTTCGGTTTGTTTCCGATGAGGATTCAACGGGAATGGGGACCGAGATTTTCTCACGACCCTGAACCTGTCGAGTCAGGAGGAAAAATGAATGCGCGTTCGGCGCGCCGATAAGATAGCCGCGGTCGTGACTCATCAACGTCACAGGAAGAAATATCGACAGTGTCAATTTGACACCCTTGTTTTGTGGCGACTGGGATATTCCCCCGAGGCACCTGAGATAACGCGGGAGAGGATTAGATGCCGCCTTGGGAGACGAACACGACTGCTGGATAAAATGATAACACGCAGCAGGAGTTACATGGAAATTCTTTAACCTCTCCCTAGATTGAAGTACGCTCGACATTGACTCCTGCATGACGAAATAAATTCATCCTTTTGCAAGTCAAATTCACCCTTTCGCAAATCAATTTCAGCCTTTTACAAGTAAAGTATTTTTAAGTAAGTTTTTGTAAAAAAGAGATCAAATGTAAGTTAATTGCTAAGAAATTCAAAATTTTAATTTATTGTAGAGATGTACATCAAATACTCATTTAAAAGTAATTACTAGACTGCGGATCTCTATGCATTTATAGCAAAATTGAGTAGATGAAGTTCAAAATTGTTGGAAAATTTTTAAAATTGAAGATGTCAATATATATAATTTCTCCTCTATTAAAATCATTAAGAAATAACATTGAATTTAGTTTCTATTTCTTGCAATCGATGCAGACAATTTTTATTTTGCATAAAGATTCGCAATCTAGTAATTACCAATTCATTAACTCTGTAATATATGAAAACTGTGTGTAGATATGTATTCATTGGGGCCATTTTCTGATTAATAAATTAAAAAAATGAAAGTACATATGCGTATTTATTGGAACGTATTGAGTATCGAGTCTTATGTTTCTCTCGCAGTAATGACACCGTTCACGTAAATGAATAAATAATTAATTTTAAATATATTTTTAATGGATGAAATTGATTTGCGTGAGTTTGAATTTGACTTGCAAAAGGGTGAATGTGGAATGCAAAACCTATAATATTTCTGAACTAATTAGCTTATGAAAACGACATGGGGAAATATGTGTGTACTTCCGAAAAGGATATACCTCCGATTTTTTTATACTCTGGATTCTTACGTATTTTGACGTGCTGATTACGAATATGATAGTGAAAATTGCCGCAAATTTTATTTTCATAGCGGAAACCATGAAAAAAGCATAAAAATCATAGTTTTTTTATTTACTTCCGTAAATAATGGGAATTTTGAAAAATACTTCACATAAAAGTTATAAACCTCATCAACCTACACATTTTATGTTCTATTGATTTTTGTCATAAAGATAATACTTTCTGAGAAAAATGATTGGTAATTATTCACTTATACGATATGAGAAATATCTATGTAGAATAGAACACACACACACGGGGGGTTAGGGTTAGGTATCCCTTTCTAGTATTAACTAATGAAATTAACAATAAAACTTGATTTGTGTCGGATGAGTTATATGGAGTTTTGAACATTTAATATCGTTTTTCTCAAAAACCATTGTCTTTATGATAAAAATCAATCCGACATAAAATGTGTATTTCGATGAGACCTACAACTTTTATTTGAAGTATTTTTCGGAATTAACATTATTTACGGAAATAAAAGGAGAAAACCATGATTTTTATGGTTTCTTTAATGGTTCCCGCTATTACAATAAAATTTGCGCCAATTGTCACTATCATATTTGTAATCGGCACGTCAAAATACGTAAGAATCCAGAGTGTAAAAAAGATCGGAGGTATGTTCTTTTCGGAAGTTTATCCCGTACTTAGTAAGTTCTGAAAGAATGTTGGAGTTGAAAACAGGTGTTTTCAAAACAATGTTCCGAGTGAAATCGAGCCGAGGATTACACGAGCGTTGTACATGCGGGAAGATAACACGTAATCAATGAAAATGTAAGCCGTGGAACGGTAAACAACATTGCGTTAGAGTTAGCCGAATGCAATCAGATACGCGGCCGTCGCGTTCAGAATATTTTTTCGCCGAAGAGGTTAGCGGTTAACGGCAGATTAACACGATCGTTTTGTATCTTATCGATTTTTCCGAAGCGGCGGGAACACTCTTTTGTCTCGTTCCAACCTTAGCGGTATCAATGTCACGTGTCGCAGAAGATTCTCGCACGTTGCTCGTATGTATATTGACGATGATCGAATAGAGTAAGGTTATTAATTGCTCAATCGAGTTCGCTAGGAAGGGATAACTTCCGATTCGATATAAATAACGAAGATAAAACGTCGTCGAGCCGCGGCGCGCAGCGTAACGACGTTCCATGCTGCGCCTCTATCGACCGTTATTGCACAATCTTCCCGCGGAGAATTGAATCGGCGTCGGAGGTAACGACGTTTACACGAAAACTTCGTTATCCCCCGTTTTTCCCCATCGATAATTTCACGTTTGCGCGGCTGAACCTGATCGTTCTTAACCTGTCCAGGGACTAGTATCAACAACGACGCCGTTTAAACGACCCGATTCTCGCACACCCGGCCAACTTTTTCGATTAACCCGCTCCCACACCGGCCAGGACGAGTTAACTCGACGTTACTATTCATTGGCACCTGATTATTTTTCGTGTCTCCTCCGCTTACCTGAAAAGTCTTTTAGCCTTGAGATAGCGACGGATCGTTATCCTGCTAACTTATGCATTTTTAACCAGTTAACTGCGTTCGACGTGTACACACGTCAATCCAAATCTCTATTGCAGTGCAGTTGACGTGCATACTCGTCGTGTACAATAAAAGTTACCAACGACTATAAAAACACGAAATTTCAATATTTATGCATTTTCCAATTTTTGTAGACAAATTTTAACGCTAAACCTACCACGAGGTGGCAAATGACCCATTTTAGATTCTTAATTTGACAATTATTGAAATTGTAAAGGTGTGTTCAGGGAAATATGTTGAATATATGTTTTGACGTAATTGTGCATAAAAGGTCCCACCTCACCGATTTCGATGATTTTTGAATATGTTATCAGGGTGAAGATTCTGAACAATTTTTTCCTATACATGTAACCGCCGCTCGGCCTTAATTTTTGAGATATTTCCCGAAAACTGCAGTTACTACTACTTTGAATTTTGCCTATACGTGCAAGTCCATGCTGTGCGTATGCGTCAACACGATGCGACCGGTCGTCAACTGTTTCTACAGATATAACACTACGATCGTCGAGCGATCTATACAGGGTGGTCCACGCAATTGTTTCAAGTCATAATTCCGTTATATGCACAATTACCGTTTTGACTTCAGTATATATTATAGTAAAAATCGCACAAAATATAAATAAATTTAATCTTGTTATTTTTATAATACTATACGCGTCAGTCGCTTTTGATGGCCAGTAGGTTTAGCGTTGAGAAAGTGGAATGAAATAGAATCCTATTTTTAATGGGAACAGCCTTTGTAGATCTAAAACGAATACAAATTGTACAAAATTCCATCGAATTTGATATCCTAGCCTTTTTTGAAAATTCTAATTTTGAACATTTTTTAATTTTTTATCAAATCGAAATGTAATCCTTCCTCGTTTCTCGTAAAATTTATAATGGGACCATTTGTATGTATACTCGTCATTGTTTGATTTTAATTCTGCACTCTGTGGGGGACGTTCAAAACTAAATTCCGCAGTTACGAGGTTAAAGGACACGTGGGAGTGTAAAAGCGTAAACTACACAACAAGCTATTGAAACTCTAACGATTGAGAAATCAGCTTTATAAAATGTTTAATTTGCAGAAGCGGTCTACAATATTACCATACATTTATCGTGTGATATGTACTTGTATTTTTCTTTTCTGCAATAAGAATTTGTAAATTCTTTCGCAGTGAGTTTTCCCGGATACATAATCGATTTTCTCGCGGGATTTTAATTCTGCACTCTGTGGGGGACGTTCAAAACTAAATTCCGCAGTTACGAGGTTAAAGGACACGTGGGAGTGTAAAAGCGTAAACTACACAACAAGCTATTGAAACTCTAACGATTGAGAAATCAGCTTTATAAAATGTTTAATTTGCAGAAGCGGTCTACAATATTACCATACATTTATCGTGTGATATGTACTTGTATTTTTCTTTTCTGTAATAAGAATTTGTAAATTCTTTCGCAGCGAGTTTTCCCGGATACATAATCGATTTTCTCGCGGGAAGTTTTAATCGATGTTATTGTTCGAGCACGTTCTCGAGTGTTTGTTAATGGCCTCCAAGAAGGTTAACGATAGGTTGAATGTTTGTATTCGCGTTCGTTCACATCGGTGGCGGAGTAACAGTTATCCTGTGAGTGTTGATTCATTTGACAGGTCTTTGTCTACGGTCGCTATAACATCGGCTACCATACGCCGAGTGGCTACTCGGTCAGAATCGTGAATTGAACCGATCGTAAAGATTCATGAAGCGTCGTTAAATAACACTTATGTTAATGATGGCGCACACGTGCATACGGAGAACAGTTTGAATCGCAGAAACGCGACCGTTACACACCGACGCAATGTGAAGACGCATATGGCCGGCGGCCAACGCAACGGTTCAAAAATTTCATGTTAAATCTAATTCGGTCGGGCCGAAGGCGGCACACGGAAAATCTTCCGTGTCCAAAGTATCGGTGTCCTTCCATTGAACGAGTCTCCTCGTCGTGGCCCCGTCCTCCACTTGAACTTCATCCAATCGACTATACCGTATGCTATAGATGCTATAAAACACCCAGCCGAGTGGTAACTCAATATAAACAAACGGCCTCCCTGATTCGTTCGAGAGCTTCGACTGCGAATTCAATTCCAGCGCGAGCTCGCCATGCGAACGAAATTTTTCAAAAATTCTAGCGAATATACAGAGTGCTCCACTTAAACATCTTAAATATTGCATGTCGAACGTATCTCGCTCATTATTAATAATAGTGAAAAATGTCGGAGGAAAAGGTGATTAGATTTGAACGAAGATGTCGGGGTCACCGATAACTGCAGATCTTGATACAAAATAAAAAATGTTTGCATTAATTGCAGGACACAGGGGCCAAATAAAAATTGTATTCTTCTTTTAAGCACATTCCCCACAATATCGTGTCTGACTCGTGATGAAGATTCTAAACAGAGTCTAAAATAAATATACACAGTGGGCGGAATTAATATTCGGACGCTCTAAAAAAGACGATAACTTTTTTAATATTGTACTATACGATTTGAACTTTTTTTGGGAAGCTAGAGCAATTAGTTTACTGCAGGATGCGAAAAGAAATTTTTTCAAAAATTGCAATAGATCGGAATTGTAGAAAAAATACTAAAAGTTGCATTCTACAATTTTTTTATGTGGGCCTATATTGAAAATTTAAAAAATACGTTTTGTAGAGCTGTGTTGTTCAACATTGATGCCCTTAAATATTTTTAACATGTCCATGACTTTAAATTGTATGTACCTATTTTCGTCATAAATGCATAAAATCTGCATTCTATTAGGTTTCAAGGCATAAACAATGTAGCAGCAAATAAATTTTCTCAAGAACATGTAGTATGTAATATGTAAGATCATACGAATGTCATGATTATAAATATGGTGGTATTTTTCTTGATCTTCATTATTATGATGGTAATAAAAATATACATAGTCCTACTTACAAAAAAGACATGGATGTCCTGGAAATTTTGAAGAATGCGACCTTGAAACAGAGTTGTGCTAATTCAAATACATTAGTAATTGAATTACATTGTATTTCAATTATATAGTAATCGAATTACATTGTATTTCAATTATATAGTAATCGAATTACATTGTATTTCAATTATATAGTAATTGAATTACATTGTATTTCAATTATATAGTAATTCAACTACGTCGTAACTGAATTATATAATTCAAACCTTTCAATTAACTCGATTACTAATTATTTTAATCAGATGTGTAATTGAAATACAATATAATTAAAATACAGTTCTCCAAATTAAAGCCCAGAATATTTTTATGTTTTTCTTTCATATACTTGTTTGCTGTCTATGCGGCGTAATTAATGCAATTTAATTACGAAGTATTTTATAATTGCACTCCAACTGCAATTACGGATTGCGTTGTAATTTAATTGAATGAAGATGTCAATTATAAATTACAATATGACTGAGAATTACGATGTAATTCAGTTACTTTGTAATTATAATCCCTGGAGTAATTTAATTGCAATTCTGCACAACTCTGCCTTGAAAGAATTGCACGCTTGTCGCAATGTTTGCGCCGTCGGACCTTATCGTGTTGAACAGTCTTTTCAATGGTAATGGCAATTGTAATTGCAAACAAATTCACATTTTGGCAGACACTGTCATTGGGAATATTATTAATAAATATGCGGTGGGTAAAATGCTGAGTTCAAGCTACGGAAAGTGCAGTACAGCAATGGCAACGAACGCGATAGTAGTGTATAGTCTCCCGACACGGTGCGGCGGCAGAGGATTTATAATATTTTATGCTCGACGCGATATTTTTAATCTGTATTCGAACTCTCTCCGTGCGCTACGAGTTTTCATGGTGATAATACACCATGAGATAAGTGTGTTCAGAAGAGATAGGAACTCCTTGAACTTTCAACGCCCTATGCGTATGCAACCGATAAGGTTGTAAACTTAGAACTACCGGCGACTTATGTATTTCTGTCGGGTGGGATCGTAATCGCTCGTTTTGTAAAATGTGACAAGCCATTCGAGAGAAAATACCCGTATTTCCATACGTGTTTCGATATTTATTTCATCGTATTGATAGAATTATTCGTAACGTAATCGCATGTTAACCAGTCGCATGTAATCACGTTTTTAAATAACATCAAATGTAATTATATATCTAGACTAGTGAGAAAACAACACCTCTGTATGCATGTTATCGAATACATTTCTTACAGAAACTTATTGGCACTGTATCCGCCGCAAACACGTTTATTACGTGTACCACAAATAAAAGAAGAACTGCGTGATTGAATTACGGGATGTTGAATGATCGAGCGAACAGTAGCCGCGCGCGAGTGCGTTTTGACTATTTTTGTATTACAAGTAAATCCTCTAGCTAATTCCAGCTTGTTTAAAAACGGTGCGACTGCTCCGAAGCTTTGTTTCATGAAAAGTATCTCCTGATTGAATGGTCCTTGCCCTAATGATCCTTTTCCGAAATTATCCACTCGTCCACAAAAGATCATTTTATTCATTCATTTATTTTTTCTTCTAAAATGTATTATGCTGTTCTGAATATTAAATACTTTTTTTTATCAAAAAGAATTTAAAAAATTCGCTTCACAGTATCCTTCCCTGAAGCATTTCAAACGGAGCAGAGTGCCTGGTCGGGAACGATCGGAAAACAAACGGAACAATTTCGCGCGAATCTCGCAGGCAATTTCCATCGCACTCGAAGGCGGAAGTTAACGAAGGCTTGTTTAAACGATCGTTATAGTTCTCAAGGAGCGTCCGACGGCGATTCGTTCCCGTTTCAACCGGCTCTCGTTCGCCATGTTCACGTGACGGGCAAATTTGTAATATAATTTTCGTACCGACTCTAAGTGTCTTCGGGCCGCATGGTCGTCACTCTTCTCTTTCATAACGAGCGAGCGAGAGAAAAAAACGGAATTCGCATGCAAAACAGCCGTTGCGGCGCCTATGCATAACGGCGCTGCGCTGAATGAGCCTTTAATTGCACAGATAAAAAAAATATTACCCAAGGCCCTCGGCACGGTATGCACAGCACACGCGAAACCCACGAAAAGATAGCTCCGCCCGACAAAGTGTACGTTATGCATCGATAAGACTATTTCCGTGACACGGAATAATCAAGCATCGGCTAGATGCACCGGTGATACTCCGCATGCAAACTATTGCAAACTCGCTAGACCTTCTACGAACCAAACGTCGCGTCGCCGTCGATTCCTCAAACGAGACATTTTTCTTCGGCGAGTATTGTTGGAAACACGCGGAGCAATGCCTCGATAATCCTCTATTCGTCTTCCAACAATTTCCAAACGATTCTTCTGTGTTTTAATCGATTCTTACTTAGAAAGTAATGATATTTGGTCCCCTCGGGGTTTCAAATCCATTTACCACTCTCCCCTCTTTCCACTCTCACTATCGCCCAATTTCAGCGGGATCTACAGTTTATTATTAAGGTGGGTTCCGAACCACCTTGGGGCACCACAGTTAGTGATGGGCACTACAGTAATCGCTCGTTCGTTGTCCAGAAGCCGTATTTTTCAGTGACAACGACCCTGCCGGGACGCTATTTTTGATTTATGACTGCGTCTAGAGTATCGCGCCGACCGCGCCGAGACTTCAATAGAGAGCCGAACATAGAGAAGGACAGAATAAAACACGGATCGGGTGGTCGAAGCGTATCGCCGTCACCGGACAGATCTGAGTCCCGCGTGTTTCATTTTTACAGACACTATGTACAATTGAAATTATATCGTGTTTGGTGTCATTTTAATCAGAAAAATGCCAGAAATACGTTCATGAAGGTCCCATAAAAAAATAATGTAAATTAAGAAGTTTGAACATTCGATTCATTCGAGTCAATGTAGTGGTGCTCACACCGATATACCCGAGCCGACATCAATCGCCGCCGCCCTGCGGAGCGACGCGGCGTTGACAGGCAGTGGAATGGATAGGCACTGGACAAAGATCCTGCCCACCATGCCAGACAACGAACGAGCGATTACTGTATCGACTAAATTAAATTATCGACTAATTACTATTTAGTTGCTACATACTATCGAATATTTAGTCGATAGTTTTTAGTCGACTGAAATTTCGGTTCAGTGGTTACGTCTAGATTGCGGGCTATAGTCTATGCCTACGTATAGGTCTCATCTCTCACTCACTCTTACAGCGATTGCATGCAATCGATTCATGAAGCAAGAGTCGTATAATAATAATGCAATATAAAGGCAAAGTGTTAATGAACTTTTTAAAAAAATATCTAATATAGATCTAATACAGATATAATTATAAAATACTATGTTTTCTTTAGGTTGTGATTAATATCCTATTCCCATAAATGCAATATATGAGTATTGTTATTTAATAATTGTATAATATTTGTAGTATAATAATTGTTATTTATGCTACATACACATGCTTATTGAACTTATTCGATATCGCTAATGAGTGAATGTATTTGATAAATCTTATAAAATCTATTCAAAACTCCCGCCGTTAAAATTCAACCAATAGTTTGATAGTTTAAGCGTCTGATTCAGTTAACTGAATTTAGTCGATAGTTTAAAAAATCAGTCGACTGAAAATAGTAGTCGGCTACTATCGATTTAGTCGATAGTTTTAGTCGATGGTGCCCATCACTAACCACAGTTTAGATATCACATGAAAACCTTTTTCTAATGAAAAGTATTTTCAGAGCCTTGCCACTTGAGCCACTGCGCGCCCTTAATCGATTCTTACTTGCTTTGAACAATTTTCAAACAATTCTTCTGTATTTTAACACTAACCATACCGCGACCGGTCGAATGACCACTTCCACAGTTTTTATTTTTTAATTATTGAAATTATAAAGATACGCTTCCACTAGAAATTATTCAATAAATTTCTTTACCGACCAAGTATTATTATAAAATTGTGAAAAATCTAAATAAGATCAGTCTTGTAATTTTTATGAAACAATGTATATCCGACGCATTTTACGGTACGGTTAGTGTCAAGAAGGACTGTTAGAAAATTACCAGTGAATAAAATGTTCTTACTTTCTTTGAAACACTACAAGCGTAGTTCTATTCGTCTTCCAACAATTTTCAATTACAAAGCGAGAGAAATTCAACAATTTTTGTTACTGCAAAATTTTAATCGAATTGGTCCAGCAGTCTTGAAAATATTCCTTGCATCGATTCCGAAAGCTTCATTTCGAGAATGACAGCTGGCACGAATAAATTTTTCACAAATATTGCACATCTTTTTCACATAATATATGGACACGGTATTTCCAATGCATCGAGAACTATAAGTTAAGTGTTATGCATCGGCTATACTCGGTGCGCGTTATACAAACAGAGGGATGATTTTCCATGAAAAAATAAGTCGAAAGCATGCTATTAAGTTAGTCCGCGAGAAATTATGTTTCCGAGATAATCGACTTGGAAAGTGTCGATGACGCGCGTCGTGCATTAGCATCGAAAATATTATTGCCGAGATATTTTTAGCTAAGAAAATTCATAAGATTGTACCTAGGTAACATTACGTCGAATCAAATGTAAAAAATATATTATAAGTCACAGATACAAATTTCTCCTTCTCTTTAAAAGTTTTATGAAAATAATATATACTCCTATATGTATTACCATGCTTAAATGGTTTTATTCTTTCGACTGTTGTAAATTGTACCTACTTACAAATAGACCGCGGATCTTTATGCAAAATAAAAATTCTCAACGTCAATTGCAAGATCCTGGTAGCAGATAAATATTTGTTTCCGCCTTTAACAATTTTAGTAACCTGGTAATAATTAAACTGCGGATCTTTATTCATTTATAACAAAATCGATCGAGTATATGAAATCCAAAATTGTTGAAAAATTTTTAAAATTGAAGATGTCATAATTTTTCCTGTATTAAAATCATTATGGGGAGAAATAACCTTCAATTTAGTTTCTATTTTTTGCAATCGATGCAGACAATTTTTATTTTGCACAAAGATCCGCAGTCTAGTAATAATTCATTGATACTATTAAATTGTTTTGATCTTTCCACTGTTTTGTATTTCACCTACTCATATTTGTCATAAATGCATAAAATCTGTAGTCTACTTATAATATAAATTATTAAATTCGCGGTCTACTAATGACCCTTTTAAATGTGTACATACACTCTCTCCGCTATTAATTCGAAGAGCAATTTTCAACCCCTTATCTGT
This sequence comes from Lasioglossum marginatum, assembly GCA_028455795.1. Classification (NCBI taxonomy): domain Eukaryota; kingdom Metazoa; phylum Arthropoda; class Insecta; order Hymenoptera; family Halictidae; genus Lasioglossum; species Lasioglossum marginatum. The sequence continues at coordinate 4,782,545 of CM052265.1, forward strand.
CTGTACTCTTTTCAAGCGCAATTAACTGGGAGACGAAGTATCGTTTGTACCGATTTTTTACTGCGTTTCCGACTTGTCACTTGAAGCTTATTAATAGAAAGCAGCTTAATCATTTACTTTTAGACGATCATCTTGAAAAATGTTGGCGAACTACGTTGCTCCGAATAATTTGTTAGCCAATAGATGTAATCAATTTTAGAATAGACAAGATTCATTAAGAGGCAGTCAATTAATCTTTGATTTTTAAAATACTTTTATCTTAAATTTAAAAAATAATCGATATCCCTGCATTCCTTCAATTTTCGTACTGTTCTAAATTTCACCAATTTTTTTCATAAATGTATAAAATCCATAGTCTGCGAATAGTAAATCGAGTAGACCATTACTAAGAAATAATTGTCTACGCAGTTCCTGTGTCTTCTAATCAATGTAGAATATTTTATAATCATTTTGCATCGTTTTGCATAATCACCGACAGACTATGAATGACACACACGCGTTTAATAAATTATGTTTGGAAGCTTCACCACGTGCCTGACGCGATAAGTCAAGGGGTTAAACCGCCGACAGGAGTCATAAAAAATGATATAAGGGGGTGGGCAGGAAGGAGGGGAGGGAATTCTATCGAATGGAACGATATTTCCGAGTCGCTCTCGAGCTCGGAAGCATGCACCATCGTGCAGAATCGATTATCTACGGTTCTACAAAGTCGTACATAAGAGAGGGGTCGAACGTGACCCGACAGGTCGAGGGTTAAAGTCGTTGCACAGCCGACAGCTCGATGATCGCGTGTAGGAAGCGTTTCCTGTGTTTTTCAAGGGAAAGGCTAACTTTGGAAGGTCAGCACACACGGACACGGACGCATACACGGAAACAAACGCAACGATTCGTTGCGAAAAACCTCGAGGGGGTGAGAGGGTGGGACATGAACGTCCTTTTGGCTGCATTCAAAAATTTTCGAGAAATGACTTCAGTCGAGAAGACAATTGGGTGATTCGTTTCGGGTAACACAAGTACTTACAGTGGCCGGAATTAATATTCGGACGCTCTAAAAAAGACGATTACTTTTCTAATATTGTACTATACGATTTGAAATTTTTTGTGAAGCTGGAGCAATTAGTTTACTACAGGATGTGAAAAGAAATTTTTTCAAAAATTCCAATTGATCGGAATTGTAGAAAAAATACTAAAAGTTGCATTTAACAATTTTCTTATGTAGGCCTATATTGAAAATTTGAAAAATACATTTTGTAGATCTGTGTGAATGAAACATATTCTAAAAATTTCGTCAAAATCGGTCGACGTTGCAATCAGCTACAAACGTTTAAAGATGGTAAAAATTGCAGACTTTCACGATTTTCGGCCTCTAACTGCAATAAATCTAAGGATTCTTACATCTTTCACAAACTTTCACATAGTGCACATAATTGACACAGATCTACAAAACGTATTTTATAAATTTTCAATATAGGCCCACATAAAAAAGTTGTAAAATGCAACTTTTAGTATTTTTTCTACGATTCCGATCAATAGCAATTTTTGAAAAAGTTCTTTTCACGCCCTGTGGCAAACTAATTGCTCTAGCTTCGCAAAAAAAGTTAAAATCGTATAGTACAATATTAAAAAAGTTATCGTCTTTTCAAGAGTGCGCGAATATTAGTGGGAGTCACTGTATGTGTGAGCATACTCCAACTACACTCCAACATCCCACCGTAGACTGGTCACGTATTACATAATCTGGTCATCAGAGAAGGGGTAAAACTGTATTCCCCTCGATTTCCCCGGTCTGGCGGCACTGACTCGCTCTACAGGACGATGAACCTAACTCGATCACCGCGAATCATTTCTAAATTATGCGTTGTACAAAAAATTATTAGTATTTTTTTATTGAACAAAAGATAATGAATGAGAACAGTAAGGATGCGGGTATGATCCCAAATGAAATTATTTTATTTTGTTTTGTTTCGTTTGATTTTATTTTATTTCCCCCATCACGTACCAAATTGTTCTCCCCATGCGATCGGAATTTTCGTAACTATATTCCCCTAATGCGATCGGAATTTTCGTAATTATATTCCCCTAATGCGATCGGAATTTTCGTAACGCTCGAAAATTGTAGCTCCCTCAGCAAAGAAGTTTCACTTCAAAAAATGATTTCAACGGATGTTACATGGTGTCAAGTGGGGTATTACAGCTTCGTACGATGGAACCGGCGAATCTCGGGCAAGGGATAAATATTATCGTGACTCGTTTGGCCCCGCAACACGTCTAGGGAGCCGTCGATTATTTTAGCGGGCCGGACGAGTCACGATAATATTTATCCCTTGCCCGAGATTCGCCGGTTTCATCGTACTCGTATCGTTCGCCGTACATCGTACACTCGTGGCCCTCGAAGCCAAAACTACAGTAAAGTCGCGATCTAGCTCCCTGAGGATCTCCACGATCATTGTCCCTTCCGTCCGGGAGGAACACTGTCCGTGTTTACATGCTATCCTTTTCTACGTTCGGCATCTTTTGTACTTTCTACGCGGTCGACGCAGTCATAAAAACATAGTTTCCCTACACGATCTCTGTCCCTGCTCGGGACAGGCGAGCTAGATCGCGACTTTACTGTACTAGCTCCGCTGGGTAAACCCACTTTACAGGGTGATGAACCTAACTCGATCACCGCGGATCATTTCTAAATTATGCGTTGTATAAAAACATGATTCCAACGAATGTTACATGGTATTACATGATTTCTTTATAAGTGGAGGCGTTTTATTTAATCTCTTAACTGCGGAATTTAGTTTTAAAAATCCCCCCCACAAAGTGCGGAATTAAAATCAAGCAATGACGAGTGTTCACGTCGAACGCAGGGCAAATGGTCCTATTATAATTTTTACGAAAAACGAGGAAGGATTATATTTTTATTTGATAAAAAATTAACAATTCATTCTTGAAAAGGTTATTGTTGTTGCACCGCAATAGAGATTTGGATTGACGTGTATGCACGTCGAACGCAGTTAACTGGTTGATAGTCAAGTTTGATTTTTTAAATGGAACCGCACATTTTGTATGCACCACTCGATGCAGTTTTTTGCGATGAATGAAAGATACGTAGCGAACGGTCGACAGAGAATCGCCGAATTCTTCTGCACGGGTCCGCAGCGGCTGCGTGTTTCTGTCGAAATTGCGTCGCGGATCCCTCTCGGCGCGAGTGTAAACAACAAATACATACGCACTTCGGGGATGCGAAGTGCATTGTAAACACAAATATTTGCGATATCGAGGAGACGGGGCGTCGCGCGTCGGTCGGTTGCGCCATTTCTTTCTTTATCTCGCAGACACGTTTAAAGTGAGCTCTCATGCTCTCGCGAATATTCGCGTGAAAACACGGTCCCCTCTCGCGTGCGAACGTAAACAATACGGAGTGTCGATAGAATTTAGGGGTGTTTCGCGGGCCGAGATTCGCGATAGTGCAGTTT
>CM052265.1:4786111-4838371 GCA_028455795.1 Lasioglossum marginatum
CAAAAACTGTGCGCGTAGGAGAAAAATTAAGGGCAGATTCGGAATCAGCACAAAAAACTCTATAAGATCCACCCAACAGTTATATGGAAACATTTTTGGTGTTGGACAGTGATATTAGTGCGATACACTGTACAATTGTACATGGTGCGGGAATGGGATAATGGAACGGAAAAGGAGGAGAGGAAAAATCGACCAATTTTGGTCGATTCTGGCGGCACTGGAGCGAGTTTACCCAGGGCCAACGGAGCTAGTAGTTTTGGCCCCGAGGGCCACGAGTGGAGTATTACAGTTCCGTACGATGAAACCGGCGAATCTCGGGCAAGGGATAAATATTATCGTGACTCGTTTAGTCTGCTAAAATAATCGACGGCTTCCTAGACGTGTTGCGGGGCCGATAAAGCGGTAAATGGAACGCGATCCAGATATCATTCGGACGGTTGTTTGCGTGGAACGTGCTCGCCGATATTTGTTTCTCTATTCCGTGAATCGAACGGCGAACTCGATCGCAAGCTTGTACGCGAGTCGAACGAACGAGCCCTGAGCGGCTCGTGTGCTACACTACGGTGAATTTGAAATCGGGCTGCGGCGATGTGTGTTTGTGTGTCTGTGGAAACTGAAAATATATTCGAGGATTATTCCGTGCACGCGGTAACCGAGAAATCTCTCTCCACATCCGCCGCTACGATTAACCGTGTGTGCACGTTGCATGTGCGAGCTGCATCGTGTTCTATCCACAAACCGGGAACGATGACTCTGAGGAAGTCGACGTTACCGATTTTCCTCGCAACAAGTTTTATATTACAGGAACGTAGGAGATAAGACTTCATTGAAACTATATTTTCCTCGTTTTTCAATTGCAGATTCAATTAAAAATGAATAGGAATTTTTGCGATGATTATTTTAACCCTTTGTACTCGAATGGTGACTCCGAGGCGCCGATAAAACTTGCTATACCATTATTCAAAACAGTTTTAATGTCGTTAAATTCGTCTGTATTCTATAAATTGTGAAACGCTCAACTGTTGTATGAGACATCAGGTCCAATTCGATGTGCACAATGTAAAAAAGATTATATAGAATAAAAATGATCTGGGTTGAAAAAATATGCTTCGAGTCCAAAAGGTTAAAATGAAAGAAATAAGATCGTATGTTTCTGTTATTGATGTTCGAGTATTCTCTAATTTCTAGTACAATATAATTAATTTTGTAATTTAGAATAGCGATCTGGGTTCAAAGAAATGTCTTGATTTTGGAATTCAAATTCCTTCGAGTCCAAAGGGTTAAAATGAAAGAAATAAGATCATATGTTTCTCTGTTATTCATGTTTGAGTATTCTCTAGTTTCTAATACAATATAATTAATTTTTTAATTTTGACTACTATATTATGTGTGTTTCAACAACATAAAAATCTATACTAATCTTACTATTAATCAACAAAAGTATTAAAGAAGGTATAAATGGAAATTTTTGGTAATGAGTACCCGATTATCGACATAGAGGAGTTAAATTGAATTCTCTTGGATCTGTCTTTTGTAAGGAAACGGTATTACAGGTTTGTTCGTAATATTTGGATATCGTCTAACCAAAGAGCAGTGTCCGGAACACATTGTACGGTAGAATCGAGCCGAGTCGAGCCGTGTCGAGCGGTGTTCACTTAGCATGCAGATAACTCGTTAAGGTGCAGCCGTTTTATAAATAATTCGCGGCCAGTTCTAAAACGGCCAAGATTGTTGAACCACCATCGTTCACCGGCGAGAGAAAGAGAGAGAGAGAGATTGCGAGCACGCACACAAACTAATTACAAGCTAGACGGAAAAACGAAGCGCTTGGTGCGCGCAACGAACCACCGGCGGAAAGAGAAAGAAACGGAAGAAAAAAGAAAACCAGCCGCGATAAGGACACGTTATGTTCGCGGGATGTTCGACGGTCACGTGGGACGCGCCGATCGAAGAAGCCATACTTCGAACGCGAAACAATAAATATTTAGCTTTCCTAGTAGAATCGTCAACGATCCGACCGCGTACTGGCACGTTTTATCTGTTAGCCATGCTGAACATCTTGTTTCAATATAGGCCTACGTAAAAGAAGTGGTGAACTTTGTTCTTCCAATTGCATTTTTTTCACATTTTCTTTCACATTCATGTCCAACATTTAAAAAGCGATCGTCTTTTTAAAAGTTTCCGAATATTTGTACTGGGATTCGCTCATCTCCTTTCTTGAAACTGATATGCAGAGCACTTTTTAGTTTGCACAAATATCCGCGGTCTATCGATTAGCTTCTCTGCGGTTCGATCGTAAATCGAAAAGAATTTGACTACGAATTGTTTTTCAATTTTCTTCTCAACAGCTCCCTACTATTTTAAGCGTTTTATTTGAGCTTGAGTTCAAAGGATAGGTCCTTGACTGCTACTTATTTCAAACAATTTTGTTTACTAATCATTAGACTGCGGACGTTTATGCAATTTTCAATTTTCGCTGGCAAATTTCGAGAAACAAATAAAATGTTATTTTCAGTGGTAGTAGCCTTTGTTGTTCTGGAATATATAAAAATCGTACTAGATTCTGTGGAATTTGATGTTCCAGCATTTATTGAAAATTTTTAGAAGGCATAAATGCATGGATGCATAATTATAGTAGATATTACTCAAACTTTGTTATAATTTATATTTGTTTTTGACTAAAAAGTAAGACTAAATAATAGTAAAATATACTAAATAAAATAAGAATAAATAAAAAACTGTTTTATTTACATTTTCCAAAGGAGTGCAAAGGGTTAATAAAATACCGTGTACACGCGCAATTAGAAAAGAAAGCAGGCGTTTTCATGAGAAGGCTCGAACGGGACAGAGGCGACGCGGATTCGCAGGGATACGGTTACGTTTTTTTTCACGGAACGCTAATTATAAAGATAAGAGTTTTAAGTTCGAGTGTCCTGTTCTTATCATTGTTATCTGGTTTCGTCGGAACCCACCGGCAACACGCGCACGCTAATTACAACACGCGTGTGTACGTGTGTGTCGTCTGAACGCGGCGCAATGTAAATCCGCATGGCAAAAAACCGACAGCTGGGTTATTGTATCCTCGTTCCGCGTATCGCCTGAGAAGTATGATTCATTCGCTGGCGCGTGAAACACCGGCCCCGAGGTACTACGCAATTCATGGCAGTCACGAATTCGAATGTTTTCTGATTGCATTGTCCTTTTGATTGTGAGTCACGCCGCCTGTTGGAAATTCACTTTTCACCCGCGAGCCCGTACGAAAGTTGCACAAGTGCACCGTCTGTATTTCAAATGAAAAGTCTATCTAATTCGAAGCGGAAAAGATATTTCATCGAAACTGCATTGCAACGGAACGGTGCAACTTCCGTCTTGGTGTACTAATTCAAGAAATAACCAATCTTTCAATTCTTCCTTCCCACGATTTATGACTGGACTGCGGATTTCATGCATTTATGACGAAAATGAGTAGGTGTAATTACGAAACGATAAAAAGATTGAAAGAGTTTAACATCTATATGCATTTATAGCGAAATTGAGTAGATGAAATACAAAATTGTTGAAAAATTTTAAAAATTGAAGTTGCCGATATATATGATTTCTCTTTTATTAAAATCATTAAGGGCAGAAATATAACATTGCTTTTTATATATTTATTTTATATATATTTTTGAGTAGGTGTAATTCGAAACAATAAAAAGATTAAAAGAGTTTAACAGTGTCGAAATACTATCTCGATCATATCAAAATCATTAATGAGCAAAATACATTTTTACCTATAGCTCCTGTATGATTTTCAGATTGGAAATAATGTAATAGTATTTTCAAATTCTTCTAATGTTGTTACTAGACTGCGGATCTTTATGCATTTATAGCAAAATTGAGTAGATGAAATACAAAATTGTTGGGAAATTTTAAAAATTGAAGATGTCAATATATGATTTCTCTTTTGTTAAAATCATTAAGGGTAGAAATAACATTGTTTTTTATATATATTTTTTATATATATTTTTGAGTAGGTGTAATTCGAAACAATAAAAGGATTAAAAGAGTTTAACAGTGTTGAAATGCTATTTCGACCGTATCAAAATTATTAATGAACAAAATAAATTTTTATCTAACTCTTGTAGATTGCAATTGATGTATAAAAATTTTATTTTGCATAAACATTCGCAGTCTATTTCTGTGGTCGTAAGGAAGAATGCGGCGTATCACATACTTTCACTTTCGAGACATTGCCATTTAATGCCATTGTTTTGATCACTGATTCTTTGACATAGGACATCGGCCAAATTGCATTACATTTTTTAGCCTTTCCAATTTGTTTTCATGACTTTTTTCTAGTAAATACGCAAATCCTATATTCTAAAGCTCAATTAACACTAAATCTACCGAGCCTTAAAAGTAACTGGTACATACATGTTCCCTTATAAAAATGACAAGATTGATTTTATTTAGACTTTGTGCGGCTCCTATTGTAATAGGATATAATAATAGGAAAGATTATTTCTATTAATATTCTATTTATTTCTATACAACTATTTCTTATGAAATCATTTTTATTATTTCAATAATTGTAGAATAAAAAATCTGGAACCCGTCATTTTGACCGGTGGTGGTAGTTTCAGTGTTAATGCATAAACTCAAACTTTTGCTACTACAGTATTATGAAACCCAAATAATAAATAATCTTTTAGATATATTAATAAGAAAAATAAAGAAATAATGAATAATAAGAAATAATAAGAAATAGGAATAATAAATAAGAAATAAATAGGAATAATAATAAATAAGAAATAATAAATAGATCACTTTTTTGGAATTATTTAAATTATTTTTATTTCAATAAAAAGTTTAGTTATTATTTGCAATTAAAATCACAGGTTTATTTATTATTTAGAATAAAATTTGCCCAACACGAGATAGAACATACTCTCGGACATATTGTATGTTTGTATTCATTTTTAATGAATAGTATCGAGTGATAGTACGGGCAATACCATTTTATTTGACAGTCCCAGACAGAAAAGAATTCTTTTAGCAACAGGAACAGTTTAACTCGTCCGATCGGTCGCTATCATTAAGCGCTGATTAATAGATTGAAATGGGACACTGTATACGTACACACCGTGTGTTCCAGAGCCGGGTAAACACACACAAGCGCGGTCTGGTATGTAATACAAGTACGCTCGTGTGTGCGGATATATTTCCGTACATCAGCCGTACAGCATGTACGGCTTCGATTATTGGTTTGTCGACTGCGAGTGAAATCAAACAAAAACACATACGCACACATACACGGTTCGCGTCGCCCGTGCTCGAGTGCCGACGCACAGATTGGAAAACACTTTTTCCACCCGTTACGTGTTCCACGTTTTATCGAACACTATACTCCCGCGGATAACGCGATTTCAATAAGCGAATTCTTTTTTGCCTGGAAAACGTCGACATTCCTTTCGAATATATCTTCATATTTAACAGTGCGATTTTCTTTGTTGTGGCAAATAAAAAAATTAAAATTTATTACAATCCACTTCCAGTTAAACAATACGCGGCGAAAAGTATGCGTTTATTAGACCGCGGATTTTATGCGTTTATGGTGGAACCGAGTAGATGCAATTCCGAGAGGTAGAGAGATCAAAACAATTTAACACCAAACCATCCGGTCATCAAGAGTAATTGATTTTTACTATAATACACAGGGTGTCTCAGCGCTGAAGGAGGCCACTTAAATATCTCCTTTATTTTTAATGGCACAAAAAATATTTATGGCGTAATTTAAATCGAAGGGGGAATATCATAGAACAAATTTTGAACAATAAGTTCAAATGTAATCCTAATATTATCCTACAATTTTATTACATTTTTTAGTACTCAAGGTCACCTGAAGGTAACTTAAGCATATTCAAATGTATTTTTTCAGCCGCTACAGGATGGAATAAAAAACAAGTTTTATTGATAAAAAATAACGATGACCTTTAAAAAACTATAAAAAAATAACCGGACGAAAAAAATTGTTCTTGTTGTGCCATTAAAAATAAAGGAGATATTTAGGTGGCCTCCTTCGGCTGAGACACCCTGTATACTGGAGTCAAAAAATATATTCAATAAATTCCCATGAAAACACCTTTACAATTTCAATAATTTTCAAATAAAAAATCTAAAATGGGTCATTCGACCCCTCGTGTTAGGTTTAGTGTTAACACATTACCGACTGGTGATTATTGCATAATTTTGAAAAATCTATGGCACATGGCTGAACACTTTTTAATGGAACCTTCAATAGCAACAGCAATTTTCATTCCGAACTAACAAGTCACCCTCAATAACGTCATCTAATAGTTTCATTTCAGATTGCAATGTAAAAATCTCTATGCTTTCTTTTGGTACAGCACAATTATTGAAAATCCTATTAATAGGCTTCCGGTAGATAAAGTGTTAAGAATGTTACTGAATTAGTCCTTGGTTTTTACGATTCGACCATTTTTATTATCACAAAATCCACAAAAGTCCGCAGTCTAGTAATCGTTTTGATTGAAGTACGTGGGATAGTATCGAATGAGTCATAATATTTGTAAAAAAAAGTTTTAATGAATGCACATTGTTCGTCGTCGTTAGAAGAGTTCGTAACTATCGTAAGATCCAGGATTAGGTATTATAGCCGCCATAACGCTCTACAGTGTACAGTATAGGCGGTATAATGAAGTCATCGTCAAACTGTGAAGTTTTATACACTTGCAGCTTACGCGAGTCTGCGCAATCGAGTAACTACAGTGCAATCTAACGAAACTTATAGCGATTCAGATAATTTTTTATCGACTACAATCGCTTGATACCGTTACGATTTATTATACGTTAAATTTCCACCAGCGTTTGTTTCGGGAACAGTTCGACTCGAGTAGACGATACGTTTCCTCGTAAAATATGACGGAGAAATGTAAGTAATCTCCAGAAAGTTACGTAATTCCTCGCTGCGATTCGAACGAGCACGTTTAGGAGATGTAAATGGTTTTTTAAACGCCAGATCCGAAGTAGCGATTGTCAGAAATGTATGACGGTGCCGGCGAACGTGTTCAATTAACTTTACGTTTCAATTCCTGCGCAGTTCACGTAAGAATGTCACGTTTCGCTGTGCAGCGTAATAAACCACCACCTTATTCTTTTCAGCGCGTGTCATGTATAACCGTCCATGAGATTCGAAACGTTTTAATTAAAGCAGCGGAACAGTGAGTGGACTTCGTTATTTACACATGTTCCGTGGCTTCGCCCAGCGGCCACGAACAATCCGACAATTACGGAATCATTTGCTAGAATTTGCCGAGAAATTACCTTTTCAACGGGGAAAATATGTAATACCAGTTGTTCGTGTCCCAACTAGCAATATACGAAAAGAACGTTAATTGTTTCACTTTAGCGAGCCGATAATTAATCCTTTAAGAATCTTAGAGTGGACTTTTGCAAGCTATTTGCTCGATAGAAAGTAGAAATAGAAACTGCTCGTCTTGTAGGATTAACCCCTTGCCCAATATATATACAATATCGTGTCAGACTCGTGACGAAGATTCTGAACAGAGTCTAATAAATATGTATGTTATTAATTTCCTTTAAACCGAAATAAAATTTCTTTTTTGGTTGTGTTAATCTGCAGCTATCGGAGAACATGCAGGCATACAATAGATATAAATTTTCTCCTGTTTTAGGAAATTACGATCTACAAAAACGTTCTAATCACTGAGACCGTAAGATAAATCGTAGGGCAAGGGGTTAATTATTTACCAACTAGATTATCTGGAATTTCGAACACGAAACGCGCAAACGAGTCGGCTTGCTCGTAAGCATATAAAATGTTTAAAAGATAAAAGCGGCCGATACGCGAATGGCAGATCGCGGTCGGGCAGGTCGCATCCTTTTGGCTGTTTCAGTGGTTCGGTTGCGCAACCGGGCGCTACGAGTAAGATAAAAAAAAAATAGATATATTCGAGAAAAAGCAACGCGGAGTTGCGTAGGTCGCGTACGTGCAACGAACCGGCTACAGACGCGGACGCGGACGCGCGAGTGATAAATGATAGCGAGGTTTTTGATCGCAAGAACCCCACCACCCGGACTCGCCGAGTTTAATCAAGTGCGCGCGAAGAAAATACGCGGCGTGCTCTCGTGCCACGATAAAACGCGCACTTTCCACGGAAGTGGCTCTACCTGTGCCCAACGAATCTGTTCGTCAATGGGAATTCTCAGCGCGTCCACGTCACGATTTTCAAACGCTACTACGCAATCGTGCCGACTCGTCGAGGAATCTGCCGAAGGACATAATCGGTTCTAGGATTTTTCCGAAGTTGCGAAACGTTCGCGCGAGCTTAAACGGGCCCATTCACGATCAAGCATATTGCGCAACAATGCCTATTGCGCAACATGACTGATCGTGAATGATAGTGATTGACTAATTAATAGAATATGGATTTGGATCGACATCATGCTGCACAATAATTGTTGCTCTCAGATCTGCTTCTGTGCTCCCAGTTATTCCTTGATGCGAGGGTATCAATATGATAAATATCCTTTTGTTGATTGCAGCTCTGAGAGCCAAAGAAGCAACCACCCTTCAGACAGAACAGCAATCAACCCAAATCCCACTCCAAGAAATAATCAAGCATGAGAGAGAAAAATTCGAAGAAGAATGGAACAACGTATGGAAGACGAAACCATCAAAGATACATGACATAATTACAAATTTTTTTCAAGATCCCACGCGACCACATGAGCAGAAAAGAAAGAATCGTTCTTTCCCGCCTGAGAACCGGTCATTGTAAGATGACACATGAATTTCTCATAAAGAAAACAGATCCCCCCCCCCCCCCTGCTGTAATGCCCCAATCACAGTTCACCACTTTTTGTATGACTGCCAAAAATTCACTACCAGCGACTCAAATTTGGAATCAACCCGAACACGGCCCTCATATCCGAAAAGCATACAGCAAACACTATTGATTTCCTTAAAAAAATTAACCACCTCCACAAGATCTAAAAACACCACCTAGATGTTGATGCGACGTTAAACCTTAGTATAAAAAAAAAAATAATTGTTGCGCAATATGCTTGATCGTGAACGGGCCCCTTAACTGGCCCTGAACTTGCGCCATTTTGGTAGCGCTTCCGAGTTCCGAGTGCGAACAGCTGCACACAACTCGACCCGATAAACTGCCATTATTCTAAACTTGCTTCGAAGGAAAAGAAAACTGATCTTCGCCAACTTTTCACTTTGATATTCTTGCTCGTTGATCGAACGGCCTTTAATACTTTGTTAAACATCGCTTCACACTTTCTGTTATTATTCGCGCTGTCGCTGACGCGAGTCTACCGAGATTTTCAATAGAGATCCCTATTTCACGTGTATACAGTGGCTGGAATTAATATTCGGACGCTGGAAAGAAAACGGTAACTTTTTTAATATTGCACTATACGACTTGAACTTTTTTGGGAAGCTAGAGCAATTAGTTTACTACAGGATGTGAAAAGAAATTTTTTCGAAATTTGCGATAGATCGGAATCGTAGAAAAAATACTAGAAATTGCATTTTACAATTTTTTTATGAGGGCCTATATTGAAAATTTAAAAAGTATCTTTTGTAGATAATGTAATTGTAATTACTGTGAAATTTTGTAGAATTTAATAATCTGTTGTAATTTTATAGATGTGCACTGTAATGAAAATATAAAGTATGTATTTTGTAAATCTAGGTTGATCAAGGTTGTTATGATATATGATTGATTGAAAATAGGAAAAATTGTAAGAATCTGCGATTTAAATGAATCCCATAGCTTTTTTATGCGTCAACCGATTTCAATCCGAAACTTTGTACACGTATATATGTAGTAGCAGTAATAGTACTTATTTATTTCGGCCTCGCGGCCAAGAAATTGTTGAACATGTATATAACTTACATTTAAAAAATTTAAAAATCGTGAATTTTACGTTCTCCTTCGCAACTGCGACGAATAACAATGAAAAAAAAAATTATTTACACATTAGCTAGCAAACTAATCCTTCTAACGTCTCAAGAAAACTTAAGCTGTAGGGTCCAATTTTGAAAAAGTTACTCATTTTCAAAAGATGTACGAACACTATGTACACCCACTGTATATATGTAGTTGGAACTCGACGAAACACACGATGTACACCCCTGCTCAAAAGTATGTGGACACTTATCGTTGAAGTTCGAAAAGACGATAACTTTTTTAATATTGTACTATACGATTTGAACCTTTTCGGGAAGTTAGAGCAATTAGTTTACTACAGGATGCAAGAAGAAATTTTTTCAAAAATTGCAATAGATCGGAATTGTAGAAAAAATACTAAAAGCCGCATTTTACAATTTTTTTATGTGGGCCTACATTGAAAATTTGAAAAATACGTTTTGTAGATCTGTGTGAATTAAACATATTCTAAAAATTTCGTCAAAATCGGTCGACGTTGCAATAAGTTACAAACGTTTAAAGATGGTAAAAATTGCAGATTTTCACGATCTTCGGCCTCTAACTGCAATAAATCTAAGGATTCTTAAATCTTTCAATGTCTGTCGTTTTTTCCCGCATCAACCGATTTCGATGAAACTTTCACAGTGCATATAATTGACACAGATCTAAAAAAGATATTTTTAAAATTTTCGATATAGATCCAGATAACAAAGTTTTAAAATGCAACTTTTATTATTTTTTCTACAATTCCGATCTATTGCAATTTTCGAAAAAATTTCTTTTCACATCCTGTAGTAAACTAATTCTTCCAACTTCCCGAAAAGGTTCAAATCGTATAGTACAATATTAAAAAAGCTATCGTCTTTTTTAGAGCGTCCGAATATTAATTCCGGCCACTGTACTTTTGATCAAGGGTGTGTAAGTAAAAGTTCGGCGACGGTGACCGAATGACACATCCACGGACAGAGCACGGCGTAGATGAAAGTTTTCGACAGTCGCGGCAGTAAATGCGTTAAAAGGAGTAACAAAGTGGTGGGGATTATTCATGGCTCATCAAACACGCGGGTATTTATATTTACACGATGTATTTATACGCGCGTCGTTTCACCTCTTCGGCTTCGGCTCGTCCTAACAGCGGGGCAGCTCGGTAGGGATAAGTTTAAAGATTGCAAGAGGAGGCATTGCCCTGATGGCGTCTCGCGCGCAGCGAGAGAGCCAGCCTCCGCTTCGCTGGGAAACAACGGGGAGGAAAAAATGGGAGAAAAACAAGGCTCTTCCCCCCCTCTGGAGCGTTCTGAAACGTGTGTTGCGTTGGCCAGCCTGGGATGGTTCTATCGCGCAGCAGCCCAGCTGACAGCCCAATCAGCTGTAACCGTACACAAAAGCGTCGTCCAACAGGTCCGCCGAGGTCTCGCGCCCGAACGAAAATCGAAGCGCACCGACGCTCGTTTCAAGGCGTTCGAGTTAATTAAAGATCGAATGGAACATGCCGCTCTATTACCTCTCCTTCCTTCCTCTCCCTAAAATTCGAAGAGAGAAAAAACAACGCGTACGCCAACAACAGTAACCCACTAATTAGGTCTAATTACCGTAGATTTCTCCTTTGGTAAAATTCAAACGAAGATGCACGGTCGAAGATAACGACACAACGCGAAACTTTTCTCGCAGAAAGAAAAAATTCATGTTCCTTCTCTGCCTCCGTCTCCGCGCCTTCTCATTTTTCGATAATGCAAAGACGGGGTTTTTCCAGTAGTCAAAAGTGCTAGATAAAAGATCAATCTAGGCCTCGATCGGCCTCAAAAGTTCTATTGTATAATTTATTCGGCAGCGTGTAGCTGTCGCAGCTTTATGAAAATGGTTACACGCGCAGCTGTATGCTTCCGAATAATGCAACTTACGCTTCGTAAACGTAAAAATAGGCCTAGCTCGACTTTTATCTAGCGCTTTTGACGAGTGAAAAACCAGAAACGAGAAGGCGCAACCCGCCACCTTTGCAACCCTGGAAAAACGAGTCTGCCCCGTTAATTGAACGACATTAATTACGGTACTATTTCTGGAAGTAGCTGCGAGACAGAACGGGAGAGAAAGAGAGAGAGAGAGCGTCGGTTCTGCACACAAGTTGCGTGTGCTCGTCGGATGTGAATTAATTCGTGTACGGAAATCCCGTGGTCGCGTTCATTAACCGTATTCACTGAACGTCTGAGAGGCGTTCATAGCACGCGCTGCACCGATCGAATGAGCGTTCCCTGCTCGCCCATAGCAACCGAACGAGGGTTCACGTTCGAAACCCCAGAAATGTCTTCGCTCGAAGACGGAAGAGAACAAAGAACAAGAGAAAGAAGAAGAAACGATACTTGTAAGCGACGCACGTGTGTATCGGCGGGCGATGGTTGGGGAACAAGCGACAAAACTTTCGATAAGCCCCGGGGGACGCTGGTCTAGCGCGACACGCTCTACGCCACTGCAACTTAAATAAACACACACTGGGAGAGAAACCAAGCGCGGAGCAGCAGCAGCAGCAGCAGCTTCGAGTTTAGTTAATTCGGGTCATCGTCCTTCGTCGCTCGTCGTGCATATTTAATTTTCCATGTAAGCGTCCTGACGGCGACGAAAACGACGACAACAACAACGACGACGACGGATGTCGCTTTCAAAGTGAATTGCACACATCAACAAGCGCGCTCCGTGCGCATCCACACGCGTCGCGTTCTCGGTCTATTAAATTCGAAAGGCGCTCGTCGGGCTCCGACTCGAGAAACCGTAGTCGAATTACGATCGATAGGTGGAAGTAAAATAGATAGACCCCCGTCCGCGGAGCCGTTTTCCCTCCCATGGACGGAAAACAATTTGAACGAGTTAATGCCAGGCTTCGCCAAATATTTACGATAGAAAAATCGATCGAGGTTTGGCCGTCGGAAACGCGGACGAGAAGCGGTTACGTCAATTGCTCTCCACCGCTGTCTTGTCCGCGAGACCACGCATACACACACGTACGTAACGTACATACATATACACGCGCGCGAATGCACAACACACGTCTCGTATATATAGGGTTTCTTTTTCTTGACGGGAACCACTCGGCACACGATCTATGAAGAAACGTATCGCGAGACCGTGTGCATTCGAAGATAATTAAAGTCCCAAGAGTTTTTACGACGCGGAGGTTGAATCAGCTGCGAGTGTGTACAAAACACGAGAGCCAGCGCGCATTATCTGGTGACATTGTCGGTTAGGTATCAGCGGGAGAGATTTATCGTCGGGAACGATGCGTATTACGATGTTGCTGTAGAGAACAACATTCGTTTGTTTACGGGGAAAAACGAGACGGAGAAAGAAGAGTTGAGAAAAACGCGAGATAAAAAAAATATGAAAAATGTTGTCGCACGCGTTTAGAACGATTATCGACGATTAGAGCGATCGTATCGTGTTAGATCGTTACACGATTCAGCAATTAACCGCGGAATAAAAGAATCTTGTCCATAGAGACGCGTACACACATACACGTACACTCGCACACACACGTGCGGACGTGACGACGGGACCGTTCGATATGGCAGAATTTGCACTGTTACCAAGTGGAAAAGTCCTAATTTGTCATAGAGAATCGAACCGTACCGAATCGCTGGGGAGCACGAGGAAAAATTGAACGCCGAGGAAAAATCGGTAGAAACACGGTAACGCGTAACGGGAAAAAGAAATCGAGAAGGGTGTAACGCCACAAAGCGACGGCCCTGATCTTCTCTCGTGGAAGGCAGCTGACAGGCTCCCGTCAGCTGAGAGCGTACACAAAGTCCGATGCCGTATGCGCACATATACTTTTAATCCTCGGTCCGTTCCCGAGGAAGAGGTCACCGTCACACGGAACTCGCGCAGCACGACCCGATCGAACGATTCGTTTATTAAACCAGAGGAATCGTTGCACTTCAGACATATCCGTTCGGGACAAAAATCGTGGAACAAGTATTGCGTCGCTCGACCGCACGACGCGAATGCATTTTCTTTGACTGTGGCACGCAGAGAGTCGCGTCACGACAACGCAACAGAGAAACCAGCCGAGGCTGCTGTTGCGCGCCGAGATTAACGGGTTTTTCTCCCCGAACAACAAAATCCGTAACCGTGGACAAAACCGTTCGAACAACAATCGGTCGTCTCGCAGGACGAGAGAACCCGATGGCACTTTCGATTATCGGCGGGCCGTCGTCAAGAGAAAAGTGACGGAGAAACAACAAGATACGTTCTCGTAAGAATACGACGAACGCAAGCTGGTTGATACACGGTGTTGTCAACGGAGAGAAAAGAGCGCGTGCATAAGAAGAGGGTGCATCGCGAATCGAGGGGGTTTACGCACCTCCATATGCATCCGTGGCCGCGGCAACGAACGACGACGCGTGTCCTCGGCCTCTTCGATGCCTCGAGCCTTTGATCCCGGATCACGGTTCCCTCGTCTTCGCGAAATGCCGCAAACAACGACCACGACGACTCGTTTTGATCATCACTAACGCGAAACAGCCGCGTCCAGCGAGCACCGTACTGCTGATCGCCTCGGCGTCGTTCGATTTATTTCGGTTCGTCCGCAGGCGGGATGGTATACGATGACCTGGACGCATGCGCGCTAGACCCTCGAGTTTCCCTCCGGACATCATCGACAGAGGTCGCTCCTGACTACGTTATCTTTTCCTTTCCTTCTTATATATTTTCTTTGCTACGCTACTGAGAGCGCGAAGCGCGCGGGAAACTTCGCTCCACCGACGCGACCTTTCGTAAACAATGATCTTTGCGGTTTGCCTTCCCCAAGGTGGAGCAGGAAACGATCTCGAAAACCTTTGCTACATTTTCGTAGTAAATTCCGACCTAGTCCTTGTTCAGATTTATTGTCGAATAAACAGAAATAAATGTCTACGATATTTTCACTGTATATTGGGTTGGCAAGAAAGTAATTTCGGTATTTTAAAGGGAAATGGAGGAGTCCAATTCTTTTATTTAAGCAATGAACTTTAATGAGTAAGATATTTTCTCTTTTGTTCGATGATCTCTCGCCAAAAAGAAGAAACAAGAAAATATTTTATTGATTAAAGTTCATCGCTTGAATAAAGACATTCAACCCAATAGATTACTTTTCCTCCGACATCTCTCGCAACAAACGCTATGGTTCAACCGTCGAATGGCGGGAAATGGTTATAAAAGTTCCATTTCAATTTGAATTTCCTAGCGGTTCGTTTCAATTCTTAGGTATTAGAAAAGAGGTTCGAAAGTATATGTAAGGATTTGAATATAGCCGTGGGTTAAAACTAGTAGTAAAAAATCGGCTTTGTATTTTGGATTGAAAAAGAAGGAATGATAATTGTCCGTGTAGCGAGTTTATATGCACATGGGCGAACTATAACTGACATGCTAATCCGTCTGCAGGGAAGGTCAAATATTTTAGTCGTAAGAATGAGAAGAAAGGCACGTTGAAGCTCTCGTCTTGTAATATTTCATCGTCGAATATCCTTTTCTTTTCTTTTTTCTCGTTCGTGTAAAGTGTAAATGAATGACTTACGTATAAATTGGGAACGCATCCGTATACAAGTTTCTGTTTGGAAAAAATCTGTATATGTGTTAAAACTATATAGGAAGGCTACCTTTATTTTTACTTCTTTCATTTCTTTGCGCAATTCTATTAGCTATTACATGTCTCCGACAAAACTATTACAAAAGTTCGCTATGCTGAGTGATTTTGTAAGAACATGTGAACGCCTTTCACACACATATATGTATATCCGTCGG
Organism: Lasioglossum marginatum; assembly: GCA_028455795.1. NCBI lineage: Eukaryota > Metazoa > Arthropoda > Insecta > Hymenoptera > Halictidae > Lasioglossum > Lasioglossum marginatum. The sequence goes on from CM052265.1 coordinate 4,801,846, forward strand.
TCTCTCTCGGTATCAGAAAGTAAAAAAGTCACTGTCGAGAAACTGTGGAGAAAACTATATGCGAGAACAGGAAAATGTTCGAAACGACAAACGCTTGTATAAAAGAAGAAACCAAAAAAAGGTATTAACAATTCGGAAAAGAAACAAACAGTTACGATGCAAAAAACCGTGGACCGCCTAGAAAATCTATTTGTACAGTTAAAAAATTTAATGTCGTTAGACATTCTATTCCCCTCTTCTTCTTTTTTTTGTTGCTTCCTTACATTTACTACCTAAAACAAGATTTATAAATTCCGTTATTGTACATATTAAACTTTACGATTAGACACTTTTCCGACGTTTTTAAAAAATAAAATCGCCCGATTTCTAAACGTTCCACTTTCCTGCACCCGAATGCACGTGTACACTCGAATTTACGGTTCCTCGATATCAGTGGAACAGAAATTTTCTGATTCTCCCCCGCGCTCTTATTTCTCTATAATTTTTTTAAACAAATTGCACGAATCGTGTTAACGTAAAGGTATGGTTTCAAGACGCCATTTCTTTTTTTTTATTGGGCAGACCTACAAATTTTTTTGAAAATGCCCCGTAAATGCGCTGCGTCTGCCACCCTCTCCCTCCATTCATTCTACATACTCATTTTTATCCGATCACTCACACGATCAAACTCATTTCTCTCGCTTTTTTTTTCTTTCTCCACCATACAAGCACAGCATGAAGGATAACAACAAAGCAGCAGTACATAAAAGAAACTTAAATCTTTGTTTTATGTTTGTTTATTAATATTCGTTTTTCTTATAAAGTGATGTCCTACTAATTAAAAGTAAATTAAAAAAAAAAAAGAAAAATGAAGAAGAAAAAGAGTTCACCAAACAATAGTTAATATATTCAGTAAAATTCATCATCTCGTTAAGGCAACTAATTTGTTTAGTTTCACTTTACATGTCTAGAGTAAACGATATATAAAGTATATGTAAAACACTAATATATGGTTATTTTTATTTTCTTGTTACAAGCCTTACATATTTAGAATATAATATGTATACTTTGTATATATACTCTTGTAATAAAATTGATTACTTCGTATTCGATTCTAGAGATAATAAATATATCTAATGTGTAATGTTAGTACAAGAGAAGTGCGTGCAGAGGGTGGCAGCAGGGTGCGCATTTGGGAGTGCTATTGTTCCAGGGACCAACCAGTCCCCACTTTCTATATCGTCTCACATAGTGACATTTAACTGTATTGCTTTAGTGTCCACAGAGCACGCCTGTTGTTGTTGCTGCTGCTGCTGTTGTTGCTGTACCTGCTGTTGTACTTGCTGCTGAACTTGTTGTTGAACTTGTTGCACTTGTTGCTGTATCTGCAGCTGTATTGTTTTTGTGTCAACCGTACACGTTTGTTGTTGCGGTTGTTGGGGCTGTTGCTGCTGTTGTTGCTGCACCTGCTGTTGTTGTACTTGTTGTTGTTGTTGAACCTGTTGTTGCACTTGTTGCTGTTGCACCTGTTGCTGTTGTTGCGCTTGTTGCTGCTGCTGTGCCTGTTGGGCGGCAGCCTGGGCAGCTTGCCTCTGTTGTTGCCGAAGTATGCTCGGCGGCGGGTCCATATGCTGGCGTTGATGCAATAACAAATGATTTTTCTGGTAGAATGCTTTGCCGCATTTATCGCACACGTGCGATCTTATGTGGCAACTGCCGTCCGTGTGGCGCCGTTGGTGCTGGGACAAACCGTGTTTCTGCGCGAACCCACGACCGCAATCGGGACAAATGTGTGGTTTTGGCTTCGGACCTGTACCCACTGGCGGTGATGTTTGCGTTGCACCGTGCATATGGCTGACACCGGGTGTTCCAATGGGTCCATTCATCTGTAAACCGAGATACAAACATTACAACGCGCATGTTCCGCGTTTCGCATCATTAGAGCCTGTACCTGATGAGTCGTCGACGTGTTAGGAGTAAGAAAGTGTCCAGGTGTTTGCTGGAAGGCGGCCGCTAATCCACAAAGGTCGGTAACGAGTGTTCGATCGCCAGAATGTAACCTTAAGTGCAGAGTAAGGGCTTCTCGATTCGAGAAGTCCAATCCACATTCCCTGGAACAGTGAATAGCATAAATGTACGAGAAGACTCACAACCATACGCGTACCAGACATAGCATCTCTTCCGTCTCCTATTTTATCTTACCTGCACATAAGCGATTTCTCGTCCGTGTTCGTGTTATTGTTATGAATCTTAGAATGGGCAACAAGGTCGGATTTCCTAGGAAAAGCTTCCCCACAAACGGTGCACGCGAACGGAGTTTCTCCTGTGTGCAGACGCATATGCGCCAACAGTGTTCTTTTCTGGAGGAATTCCTTTCCGCAAACAGTACACGAGTGTGGAACTCTGCCATGCAAACGGCCGTGATTCACTAACTCGAACTTTCTCTGGAAGGTCGCACCACAATCGGGACAAACGAAGGGATGTAAACTGCCATGGAAGCGCGAGTGCATCGTTAGGTGATCCTTTTGCGAAAACGATTCTCCGCACTCTTCGCAAACAAACGGTCTCTCCCCCGAATGGAATTTACTATGAGTCACCAGATGACGTTTTAAGGGAAACGATCTTCCGCACTCTTGACAAATGAATGGCCGATCTCTCGTGTGTACTCTGGTGTGCGTTACAAGGTGATGCTTTAATGTAAAAGACTTTTTACATTCGCGACATTGGTAAGGTCGATCCGCGCTATGAAGGAGTAGGTGAGTATGAAGACAGTGTTTGTGTGCAAAACTTTTGCCGCAATGAACGCAAACGTGAGGTCGCTCTCCCGTGTGGACCCTCGCATGCGTCGTAAGGTGATGCTTGAGGAGGAAGGACTTCCCGCATTCCGAACAGGAATACGGCCTTTCTTTTGGGACTCGTACTTGACTTCCCATATCTTGCTGCTGTTTCACCTTTGTTTCGATTTGCGTGGTGTTGACGTGCGTCAGAACATGTCCAAAATGAGCGGCAGTGTCCGTTTGACTCGTTACCACGTTGTTCGCGTTGGCTTGATTTGAGGCAGCGGCTGCTCTCTTCATTAAAATTTCATTGCACTCTTCCGCGGTAAGTTGTAGCGGTCCAAGGGGCGTCATGAAATGCTTACTCATGGCATGCTTGTCGGCGGTGGTAAAAACTAGCGTATTGGAAAAAAGGGATGGCGCAGGCGTTGGATGAGCCGCGTCGCAATTGCAACCTCCTTTGTCGCACGTTAACGAAAACACGTCGTGGTGTTTTTTAACACGTACGAGTGTGCCGTGCGTTTGATTATGAGCTCCAGCTGTATGGCCGTGGTGCGTCGTCGGGGTCTGCTGACAGGTTTCATTCATTGTGAACATCGGTCTACGATGCGTACTATTGGTAATTTTAGGAGGTTTAATGTCAACCTGTATTTTCTGACTGGAACCTTGGTCTTGATTATTATTCACGGCGTAATTGATATTCGTCGCTAGTTCACCCTGTGTATTTTCCCGGGCTTCAGCACCTGGCCCGCCAAAGGACCAGGTATACCCAAATCCTGTGGCTACGTTACTAGGAGTGGTGCACATGTTTGACAGGGGAGTAACGGAGGGGGTGGGCTGGCTGGACGCGGTGCTCGTTGGCCCCTCCGTCTCTGTCAACGCATCGTCCGCACCACTTCTCTCCACTACAACAAATTGATCGGCGGGAAATATTTTGAAAGGTTCTAAGTAAACGTACCCGTCACACTCCAGTATCTCGTCGTTGTGTTTCAAGATTGGGAATCATATCTGCTCAGAGGCAGTTCTAACGCGCAATAATATTCTGGTCTGTCTTATTGTCCGGAGAGATCCTACGATGACCAGTGTGCATAAAGTAACGGGTGCAAGGTGGTCAACACCTTGCGACTGTTATCAATCGTCTCATAAAAGTAGTCGGTACGCAACGTGTTCCCAAGCGTTGTTTTGTCAAGCTTCGGAACACGCACAGTGTTTCAGGAGGTGAGGCGAGAGTGCTGAAAGAATTGGAGCAGGCGGCAGAGGGGGCCTGTGCGCTGTAAACCAGGCTTTCGCAAATCTGCAGTCGTTTTCGTATTGTTGCCGCGCCACCGCGCGCCAATGGAAAAAATACGGTGGTCGCTGGACTCTCCTATGTATTCGAGTCTGTGAGTGATTTTTCGTTTCGGTTTACGGGCCAGCGGCGTCCACGGGTCTCCTACGACAACTTCCACCGTCTTCTCACGGCACTCCCACACGCTCACTTACACTTCACCTTCTTTCCGCGTATTTCGCGGCACCGAACCTATACTTTGACATACACACACGAGCAGCCGATGGTCATTAATTTTACAGAATTGCATATTTTATTGTCCATACAAAATAGCCTCATATATCGGCCATTTTATTTGTAAACTACCAAAAAACAATGCTGCCAATGCACGCGCCGTTTTGGAGGGAGCAAACCTGGCAATACCGTCATCTAGCACTTCCGTACTGGCAACACTGTACCGCCGACGCGTTGACGCGTTCCTTCCACCATATTTAAATGTTCACAGGTTACGAATTTCATTGCAATCTTTCTTCCAACAAATTTCTTCCGATATTTCACATTTTTTCAATGACTTTATATCTCTCGCCGATACACACAACGAAACGTGATCTCGCCGGTTCGTTCGAATCCACCGTGAAACGTCATAAAACGCTGACAGAAACGAGTGTCTCATCGTTACGTCCGGTAACCTATAATTACAGATTCAATGGTAAACAATTATTTCTGGCGGCAACGGGTCGGCGAATGTAAAACGAGTGCACAGGTTGTCGACTGCATTGTCCTTACATCTCCAATCCCCTCGTGTCCCAACATTCTAACAATTTATTCCTTTCCGGTTGCGTTTCTTTTCAGACACAAACACAACCGTACATATTACGTACATTTCCCTCCAAAACGCTCACACGCGCATCAAACTGATACACAAGTGTCGACTCGTCGAAAGTAACTGAAAGTAAAGCTCGGAGAATGGTATCGCGCGTACTGATCTTCAACTGGAAAATCAAAAATTATCTACCATTTTCTTTTCTTTTGAAAATATCTATTTTCTCGTTAATATTGATTTCTTGGCTTTCGATATCTACCGACTAGAGCGGTACGCGGCGGAGAGGGAGGGGGTAGTTGCTCGTTTGCATAGCCGTTCTTTATTATCACGTGCAAATTGTTCGATTATCAGTGGGTGGGGGTGGGGGAGGGGGTCAATATCATGGACGCGATACACGTGGATGCGGAATGAAATTAATTATAGGAAGAACAAAGTTGGCAGAGGAGAAATTGAAAGTAAGGATATACATTGATAAATACAATAGTAGATATACATATATTGTATTAATGATAATAAAGCATGACTAGACTGCGGATTTTCATGTCAAATAAAACTTGTCTGCACCGATTGTAAGTCACAGGAGCAAAGCAGACATTTCTTTTCTTTTCGTAATAATTTTAATCGGTTGAAAATAGTACATGTTTGAATTTTCGAAATGTTTTTACTGTTGTACATTTTTGATCTGTACACTTTTTGTCATGAATGCTTCAATCAATTCTCCGAGGAGGATATAATAATCGGATTGTACAAGGTTTACATATGAAAAATCCGCAAGTAGATAAAATGGAGGGATTGGAGTGGAGCAAAGAGGTTTAGTCTGAGTCGGAGGTGGGATGCGGGTGGAACAAACTACAAGAAAACAATTAGAATGATCATCGCCGGATTTATAGCTGATGTATCTGACGAGTTATGAGACGTGGGGGCATCTAGGTGGCACGAGAACGGAAACACCGACGTCGACGTTGCTCGGTTGGTCATCGTCGACGCAATAACGCGGACTCAGCAACTGATAAGCAATCCCGCGCGTTAATAGCTCCCGCGCACCGCTTGGCGCAAAGCCAATGCGTACTTCCGGAATCACAATCTTACAGTTATTAATCTAACAGTGCTCGTTCATTTATCGCGATTCTTTCAGCTGACTATGCGGCGCGTACCCACGCGGTTTTCCAAACATGATTCACGAAAACGTACTACATATATGAATAGATAAATAACACAAATTCTTGTCGAACGCCGTATAGTTTATGTCACTATACGGATCCCATGACGCAATAAAGTGAAAGGATTAATGGTCGAACACGAAAGAGAACGAAAAGCTATTGAAAGGCGAGAGCGAGTCGAATGATGGGTTAAACCGTTATTCACGGTTGGAAGGTTAATTACCATTTTTAATAAGGATAACGATGTACTTCATTTCCCGACATTTTATTATGTTTTAATGTGCTACAATAATTAGTAGACTGCGGATAGAAATAGAAACTAAATTGAATGTTATTTCTACTCTTAATGATTTTAATAGAGGAGAATTCATATATTGACATCTTCAATTTTAAAAATGTTTCAACAATTTTGAATTTCATCTTCTCAATATTGCTATAAATGCATAAAGATCCGCAGTCTAATAATTAGGTTGTTGCATATGAACAACATACGACAATGTTCTCAGGACATGTTCAGCAGGATCAGGAGGATTTATAGCGGCGGAGAAGATTTTCGCAAAGGAAAGGGTTACTTGAAAGAACCTCGGGAATCATCTCTCTCAAGGAAATACAACATTGTTGGAATGTCCTGTATATTAAACTTGAATATTGTATAATGGTATCTCTTGTTCGAAATGCTTCGTAACATTTGCATTCTAAAATCGGACATTTCATGCGGACTTATTTGACCGTTTCTGTTTCCAGAGGCGATGCCTGTTGCGGGCTGCGCGCTGCGCGTCGGACTCGCGGATTTTTACCGACGATTTGCACGGATTATATCTCGGCTGACGAGATGATTAAAAAGACTTGCGTCCGCTTTAGCGTAGCGTGACCTCTTTTTGACACGGTAAATCCCCGCAGCTTCTTACTACGGCCCTTTCAGAAAAAAAGTTTGCCCACCCCATGGTTAACTGGCAAGCGCCTCGAGCTGTCTGCACGCGCACCTGCCGTTTATATCGCCGTGGCGAGAGGTGAGACGAGAGGCGAGAGCCCGTTTCTTACCACGCGACGAGGACTTATGCCCCCTTGATAGATTACTTTACCAGCAGTGACTCCGTGTCACTGTACCAAAATAACGTTCCATTCCACCCGGAATCGTCGGATTGTTTAAACAACCGACCCGTTATTCTTTACACGGATAAGCGCGTTGTTAATTAATTACCCGGACCTCTGCTTCCGTCAGCGGAAACGGCTGCGTTCGATACACCTCGAGTTTCGACCATGCAAATCATTCTCTTTTCTTGCTTCTTCGCGATATTTACGTCGCCCTTTAAGACTGCAAAACGAATAAATTTTTAATATACACGGCCTAATATTTTCTTGTCTCTACAAGAGAATGTCGAGTTACACTAATTAATGTATTAAAGTTAATTTTTACAGGTCGTTCATCCATTAGTTCGCAAGAAGATGAACAGACTCCGGATCTTTATACAAAATGATCATTTTCTGCGTCTGGCACAAGGACAGGCATGAAATCCGCAGTTTAAAAGTGAACATCAGCGGAATATATTCTTCTGGAGACGATTCAACTTCAATCCACAACATTATTCGCTATGAACATGCGATGAGTATGCAACATCAAATCAAACGCATTTGACTGTTCACATTATTTATGTTTCTTCGTTTAAACAATTGCAGAGTCCACGTCCAGGGAAGAATTCTGCGTGGGAGTTGTCAGTACTCGGATGAGAAATTCCTAAATGGAGAGAGCGCATCGGTGCGTTTATGTGAGCGAGGCCGGGGAGGCAGCGGACAATTGATTGATTCATTCAGTAATTTAGCCGTAGTTATCGCCGCAGTATTATCCGGTCATAAAGTTTTGCCAGGTTTCAGACGACGACGGCCGGGGTCGTGAACGAGAAGATACGGTCGACGCTGTACGTCCGCGGTTCCTCGATAAATAATTCCCATAAAGCTTGGTCGATAAATCTCGGGCTGGCAAGCAGGAGCATCGATGAAGCGTTTCCGTATCAGGAGACACGGGGACATGCCGAAACCGCGATTTGTAAGACAAATGCGTTGCTCATGTAACCATCTGTTAAGTATGTTTCGCTCGCGCGATACGTTTGAGCGCGACGATCGAGGGTTACGGATCGCCGACGATGCGTAGCCTTCACCATGCTGTTTCTACCACCCCTTGTACCGTCCCTGTCTCGCTCGCTCTCTCTCGTTCGTTCTCTCCTCCCTTTTTTATGAGGAGGAGACAGCGTAGAAGCAGGGAAGAGAGCCGAATCCTGAGGCAGTGGACCGTGAATGCGATACCAGGTCTGCCGGTGCTACGGTATGGGGGTGGTGCCGTCAAACAACCGTTTGTCGACCATCCCTCCATGGTGCAGTCTCATCCTCCGCAGGTCAGTCGCGATTTCTGCGAATCAATTACTGCTGGGCGATATTCCCGCTGCCACAGTGGTCGGAATCGAAAAATTTAATGACATTTGACGGACTGGGAGTCGCATTTTCTTTAACACTAACCGTACCACGACCGGTCATTTTTCAATTATTGAAATTATAAAGATGTTTTCACTAGAAATTATTACATTTTATTTATTCAAGCACTTATTCTCATCAAAATTGTGAGAAATCTAAATAAGTTCAGTCTTGCAATTCTTACAAAACAATGTATATCAGTCACCTTTTGTACTCGGTACGATTAGTGTTGGAAAGTTTACAAATCTTCCAATAAAAGTTTAGAATTTGTTTCCCGGGTTGACTTTTACTTTCCCCTACAATATTACGTAATAATCACCCCTCCCTCGTGTCACTGTTCAAATTAATTCTTGTTTAAAGACCTCAGTTTCGTATCGTTTTACGCTAAAGACAGTTTCGATCGTCTACCTGCCAGCCTACGTCGGTGTTCTCTTTCCTTCGGTCCTGAAACGTGTAACGTATTGTTTACAGTCGCGGCGGCGCAGATGACAAAGACGACGACACATCGCCTCGTTATGCAACGCAGTTTATCATTCACGTGAACGATGAGCAACAGCGCAGTCGGCGGTTCAAAGAAGCGGACACGTGTCGGTGTATTGTTTAGAAAAAGGCGATACGTCGTCGCCTCTGTTAGTCACAAAAGGAAAGGCGATTACAGAGGGGACCCAAGGCGAGACCGAGTCTCTCTCTCTCTTTCTCTCGCTGCCTTGAAAAAAATCTACCTGACAGAGGATCGAGGTGTACCGATCCATACACGTTCAGATTAGAGTGCGTCAACTTGTATGTCAGCCCCATTCGAAGACACAACAGACCCCGCGCCTGTTGAAACCGGTGGAGTAAGGTAATCACGCTGGTGGTTGCTCGAGTCGTAACCTAGGCGTCGCCGCCTTTTTTCCATCGGTTCTCGAGGCTTAATTAAAAGATGATTACCTAATGAGGGCCATCGATACTCTCGGCATCTCTACTCTCTCTCTAACGAGCCTCCCTGACGCTGGGAACATCTATATAGCGAGCTATAATTTCGAGATCTCTATCTGACCCTTCGCCGCGGCCGGTTCCCCAAAAATGGATCCGTGTCCCGAGAGGGCCGCATCCTTCGCAGCAATTAGTTACCCCCACATTCTTGGCCCCGTTCGCCTAATTTCGGGGATCAGTCAAAAATTAACGATACCATCTATGCATGTACGCCGGATTTTCGTTTCTTACCGAAGATGCTGGCTGTTTGTTTAACGCTAGGTTTACGGAACACCAATTCTCTGTATAACGTTATAAAAATAACAATATACATATACGTGTATTTAAAGAAACAGATTCGATGAATAATTCCTGATGGGTGCATCTTTACAATCTCAATAATCGTAGATCAAAAATATTAGAACTTGCCGCTTTAACAGGTTCCGTAAACCTAGTATTAATTGTTACAATATGTAATGCGACAGCATCAATTTCAATCCTGCATTTCAAAATTGTTTTTTCGCGAGACAAGGGTGCGGAAGTCGACGAATTAAATGAGCAGAAGTAAGGTCCGAGGCGTCGCGCACGTCGCCGTGGGGTGAGAGAGAGAAAGAAAAAAATCCCTGACGAAAGGGCGAAATGTTTTCTCGTCCATATATCGCGATCAGTCGTTTCCACGCGATAGATCACGAGTCACGTGCCGGTGCGCGCCGGCTCATCGATCACGATTAGTCCTAGGACTAGCCGGAGGAGTTCATCGATTCCCGAGCCACCCCGAAATCGACTCGCGTAACGACAATTCGTGCGTTCATACGTGCAAGCGATATAGAACACTTTGATGGTGCTCGGAGCAATTGTACGTTACCTTGGCCGTTTATATTGTTGCGAGAAACTCAGTATGGGAAAGATGCGATAAAAAAGCGGGGATTGGCGCAGAAAGATGATACAGGCTTTTGATCTTTAATCCGTGTCTTTGGTCACGGATGCATATTTGAATCTCCCCTGAAAGCCGATGCAACGCCGCGCCGTTCTCCGGAGCAACGAGGCCGACCGGGCCTGAGCACGCGTTGCGTGGGGACTCTTTGTTCCCCTTCGTATAAATGTATAAAACTCCGGCGAGCCGGTCCCCGGGGTACTTTGCCGATCCGTTCGACGCTCACTTTCGAATCTATCCGCCAGGGAATTTCGCGTTATGTTTGCCATTCCAGCAGAACGGAAGCGTCGGGCTGCTTTGATCCGACGAATCGCCGAGCCGATGGCTTTTAAGCTCGTCGAACCGGACCGCCATATGGTTATCGTAACAATAATTTTATGAAATTGACTATGGTCGGCGATCTCTACTGCATCTGCGTGCCGACATCTGTAAACTCGCGGAAAATACCTCCAATATTTGATCGTGGCACTTGAATTTTTCAATGATTTTTAAAACAGTAATATTCGGACACTTTTAACGATATGCTGGACTGCATGGAACATATGCTATATATTTAAAAAGAAATAGCTTCTTTCATCAAGAATCTGTAAACTCGCGAAAAATACCTCCAATATTTGATCGTGGCACTTGAATTTTTCAATGATTTTTAAAACAGTAATATTCGGACACTTTTAACGACATGCTGGACTGCATGGAACATATGCTATATGTATATTTAGAAAGAAATAGCTTCTTTCATTAAGAATCTGTAAACTCGTGAAAAATACCTCCAATATTTGATCGTGGCACTTGAATTTTTCAATGATTTTTAAAACAGTAATATCCGGACATTTTTAACGACATGCTGGAATGCATGGAACATATGCTATATATGTAAAAAGAAACAGCTTCTTTCATTAACATTAGTCATTCTGAGAAAATGCTATTGTTTCTAAAATGTTGTTTCCGTGTTTAGTTTTCCGCCATACAGCAACGATACGTATGATTACGTATTAGGTACACTGTTTTCCCCCATTCTGTGCACGATGAAGTATTCGGATACTCATTCCAGAAGGTACCATAAGCTCTCACCACAGCCAGAAGAGGCACAAATGTGACGCGGTACTAATCGCTGCTGCAGCGCGTGTTGCAGTAGTATAGGAAGCTTTTATGATCCCAAGTGTTTCTCGAGACTGCGAATATCCATGATGGTTGAAAAACAGCTAGGGTTTTCAGAAAATCTGGAAAATATGAAGTCGATTACGAATTCGCTGCTCGGTGAAATTATCAATAGACCGAATGAAATAGTCTGATGCTTGTAGTAACATTTTTTTGCATAACTATGTGGCAAAAATCTTGAATCTTTTATGGTCCCAAGTGTTTCTTGAGACTGCGAATATCCCTGGCGGCTGAAAAACAGTTAGGGTTTTCAGAAAATCTGGAAAATATGAAGTCGATTACGAATCCACTGCTCGGTGGAATTATCAATAGACTGAATGAAATAGTCTGACGCTTGTAGTAACATTTTTTTGCATAACTATGTGGCAAAAATCTTGAATCTTTTATGGTCCCAAGTGTTTCTTGAGACTGCGAATATCCCTGGCGGCTGAAAAGCAGCTAGAATTTTCAGAAAATCTGGAAAATATGAAGTCGATTACGAATCCAATGTTCAGTGAAATTATCAATAGACCAAATGAAATAGTCCGACGCTTGTAGTGATATTCTTTTGCATAGCTGTGTGGCAAACTAGGTGGCAAAAATCTTGAATCTGGCGTTGTGTAGGTCGCGCGTCGCGTCGCATCGGTTAGACATTAGCTCGGCTGATAAACGAACTTGTGGCCGATAAAAAGTTTCGGTAGCAATTCGAGAATAGGCCAGTATAGAGGTCAGAGCGGATAGAGGTCGATTCTCGTCTCGTGGAATTAGGCATTAGTTGGCCATGGAGTATAGAGGAAGGAAATCCCCTGGCATCCAATAGGATCGAGACGATCTGAAAAGGAGAGGCAAGATAGGAAATAGGAACGAAGGAAAGTCGTCTCTCGCTCTCTGGCTCGCTTTCCTTCGATATCTCTCACTTCAGTGGACAATGAGACAATAGAGAGACGTTTGCGAGACGCGATAGCAGTCGGATTAATTCTCGATCGATTCCAAGGGAACTGTTCTCCTTCTCGAACATCACTACTCTCTCCCTCTCGTATCGAGTAGTTCTTTATTTTAGTCAAATTCTTTTTCTACAGATTGCATATATATTTCTTTTACATAAAAATATCATGATCATCGTTTAATTCAAGAACAGAGATCCACGTTTCTTCTATTATTGAATAAACTTTCCGTAATGATTTCGGCGCACAGGTTCGATCCAATTTTGACTAACAAGCAATTTTGCAAATTTTTAAATTATTCTCAACGTTTCGATCCGGATATATGGATCCTTTTCAAGAGAAATTGCGTCTGTAAAAAACCGTATATTTTAATGTATGTTTACTGAATAGGGTATTAGCTATTATATCACGAGAAAATCCGTACTTGCTGTGTGAAAACAATTTCTTTACATAACTTATTGAAATTTGGAAAACGTGGTGAGCTGCACCTTGGTTGGCACGAAACTGAAGCCATGTGAATGTTAAGGCTGAACCACACAATGCAAAGGCACGACGTATATCAACGAGAACGAAACGAAACAAATGATCGGCAATTTAGTCAGTCATATTTGGCGGTAGATTTAAGAATGTTCTGGAGATACAATGGGAGACGAAACTACAAGAAATTCGAAATCCATCAATATATTGGCAATGAAAGCCATTCATGAGTATATTTTGCTTTAAACTTTTGCGAATACTGTACCCTCGTAGCTATATTCAGTGGTCTACGCTTGTCGCGCTTCCATGCTAGTGAGAGACAACACGATAAATTTGACGCTTTGTAACAGTTTATAATTTTTTTGCTCTGTAACTGTTTAGTGAATCCTAATAAATTTTGAACATAATTAATTACATAATTTTTACTACATATAAAAAAAACTGGAGTTTCTAGTTGCGTTTTTTCAAGGTTTAAATAGGGTTTGAAGTGGAATTTTATGAATTCTCCATAAGAAGACGTGTTAAAATGCGCAAAATTTAAGTTGCTATGATTCTTAAACGGTGCAGTGAATCGAACCCAAACTTTGGTAATTGCATCAATTTAGTAAGAATTATATCTTGTCAAATTTTCAAAAATTTTATTGCGTTTTTATATTACCTCCAGAACATCCTTAAACCAAGGCCTGTCATTATAGCCTTATTTCTTCTATTATTCTATGTGTTAGAGTGTTTGTCGTTGCCTATAGATTAAATATGTCTGATCTGAACGTTACCTGGATTAATCAACTCGCTTCAATTAATTAAGATAAGCGAGAAAGATGCGTTCCCGCTTCTCTGCGTTCATGTATTTTTCTTCTCTTAGACTTAGTTTTCTTTTTGTTCGTTTCATTTATTTATTAAGGTCGCGTCAACAGCTAGGTTATTAGTAGACGAAGAGAAAACGTAGAGAAAAATGGGTACGTAGGTTGGATGGGTAAAAGTTGGACATTCAACTTAGTTGTCTTGTAATCGGCCTAATGCTTAGTCTAATAATCGACGAGCTGAGAAAAGAATGATGTTCATACGGGTAAGTGGGATCGTTCGTGACGGGGTATCTCGAGTGTGAATAGAATGATTGGTACGTTATCAGAATATCGAGGAGACAAAGAGCAGAAGCGATGTTCCAGGCCTGGCACGAAGCTTTAAGATGAAATCGGCTCGGAGGATCAGGGTGCGGAGGGATTCCACACCGGTGTATCCTTATCCCTGAAAAAGGGCGTCATGCATGGCTCGCACCGGGGTGTCATCTGCACCCTCTAGATATCGCCGTACCGGTACGAGAGCACTGTCGACGATCTTCACGGTCAATATAACGGACGTCGTAAAATCAATTAGCAGCGAATTGTGCCGTAGCCCGGATCGTGTGCGCCGTATACAACGCTCGTAAAGATTTCTCTTTTCTCCGTGTCCTGTGATCTCTTCTCGATCGCCAGACCGGTCGCCGGTCGCTCAGTTAGAACACTCCCGATCGTTAGGTAATCATTTTGTTTGTCAAAGACGTTATACAACGAAATAAAATTAATTTTTCAAAATTCGCTCGAACCAATTGAAGTTTCAGTACACCAAATTTATTCGAGAGAATTAGAATGAAGATAGATTCGTCTTTCCCCGTCTCGTACCCACGGCATCATCCTAGAGTCCTAGGGAGATCGTGAGATATCGAGTTTCACGGTAATTTCGACTGTACCGTTGCGCTGCGTCGTGCAGAGAACTGCACAATGTTCCGTTATTGGGATGCTAACAGAAGTATTGCGCATTCAAACTTTGTTTCCTGAAACCGGACACGGGTTCCGACCATTTTGTCCGGCAGTTTCCAATTTCTCAGAACCGCTTACAAAAACCGAACTCTTGAGATTCCCTAACCAGTAGAAGCAAACAGAAGCGCGACATTCCAACATCGGAATCGTCGGTTTCATTGTAAAACACCTCGGATGACTTAATAGTCTTTGACGTATCGACGAATCTCCCACGTCAATTTTACGCGATCCCAGTTTAACAATTTCACGATTAACCTCTGGGCTCTTACGCATTTATGACTGGACTCCGGATTTTATGCATTTATAACAAAAATGAGCGAGTACAATTTAAAACAGTTGAAAGATTAAAAGACTTTGAGAGTGTTAATATATTATTTCCACTGTATTAAAATTATTAGGGAAAAATGTAAATTTATATTTTGCTCATATGTCTTGCAACTGATGCACAAACTTTTTAGTTTGCATAAAGATCCGGAGTCTGTTTATGACAAAATCGAGAATACGCAAAATGACTTGCGATCGTTTTTTTTTTAAAGACAGGTTACTCGTTTCGTTGAGGTTGATCGTAAAATTTTCCACGTCAATTTTACGCGATTCCAATTTAATAATTTCACGATTAGTCTCTCTCTCTGGATTTTACGCATTTATGACAAAATGGAGAATACGTAAAATTACTTGCGATCGTTTTTTTTTTAATGATAGATCGTTGGTTCCTCGTTTCGTTGAGGTTGATCCTAAAATTTTCCACGCCAATTCTACGCGATTCCAATTTAATAATTTCACAATTAGTCTCTGGATTTTACGCATTTACGACAGTTTATTTTTAAAGATAGGTCGCTGGTTACTCATTCCGTCGAGGTTGATCGCAAAATTTCCCACCTCAATTTTACGCGATCTCAATTTAACAATTTGACGATTAGTCTCTGGATTTTACGCATTTATGACAAAATCGAGAATACTTGCGCAAAATGACTTGCGATCGTTTACTTTTAAAGATAGGTCATTGGTTCCTTTTCCGTTGAGGTTGATCATAAAATTTTCGTCCAGCTAGCAGTTCGAAACATCGCACCGTGGCGCTGGTTAAAGCGTGAACCGTTCGGGACAAGCACCGGTAATCGAAGCTTTTCGTATTCATTCGTAGATCGGTGTGGCAAATTAGTAGCGTGATATTGGTTCACTTTAAATTTCCCGTAAGTCCCTTTCACGAGCGACAATGGGTTGGTTAATGGCGTCCTTTGAATTGTTCGGCTGATCTCTCTCAAGCGCGGCGCGGCGCGGCAGTAAATATTATCGGGTGGCCACCGCCACCGGCCACGGATGTGTGTCGAGTGTCGGTGAATTGATGAGATTGCCGTGAAGTTCCTTCGTTCGTTTTGCCGTCCCTTCTTCTTCTTTACCCACTTCCCAGTTTTTTCCCGTGGAGGAACGCTTTCTTCGAGGAACGCCATCCACCCCCGCGCCTCTGACAAGTCTTCGAACGGGGAAGGGAGAAATGCATGGGACCCCGTAACTGTAACTGATCGAACGAATTCTCCGTGACGACCGAGTCATTGTGTCTGTTTACCAGCCAACCGATTTCCACGGGGTTTTCAACATTTCCCGCGAACGCCATCCACTTTGGTGTAAAAATTAACGAATTATCCGGAAAGTTAACTATTTCGAATTACTTGGAAACGTGGGAAAAATGTTTTTCTGCTAGATTTGTTTTTCTGCTTCAATTGTTTGACAGCTTTCACCGAGAAGTCTCAACGGTGAAAACTATATGAATTTCTGAGTTCAATTGTACACTGTATACGCGTGTACACGCAAGCAAGACAACGGGGCCAAGGGAAATTTTTGCTGAATCGAAGGTAAAACCCTTTATGAAGGCATTGCCAAGGGATTTCGGCCTCTTGGATTCCTACAGATTCTTTATTAAACGGTTCTGTGTACCTTGGAGAGGGTGCGTCTTAGGCACGCGACCATCGTAGTTGTTCAAGCGGGAGAAGAGTCTTCAATTTTGAGTCACGGACTCTCCATCTTTCAGTCAAAACGCACGATTTTTATCTAATTTGTTAAAATCAGTGAATCAATCGACGAGTGAATACATCAATATCCGAGTCAATGAAACAATGAATGAATCGTCCAGTCAATGAATCCATCGACGAGTCAATGAATCAATCGACGAGTTAATAAATTAGTACCCGAGTCAATAAAACAATTAATAAATCGTCCAGTCAATGAATCCATCGACGAGTCAATAAATCAGTACCCGAGTCAATGAAACAATTAATCAATCGTCGATTTAATGAATCCATCGACGAGTCAATAAACCAGTACCTGAGTCAATGAACCAATGAATCAATCGTCTAGTCAATGAATCCATCGATGAGTCAATGAATCAATCGACGAGTTAATAAATTAGTACCCGAATCAATAAAACAATTAATAAATCGTCCAGTCAATGAATCCATCGACGAGTCAATAAATCAGTACCTGAGTCAATGAAACAATGAATCAATCGTCGAGTCAATGAATCAATCGACGAGTCAATGGATTACTTGATTGAATTTTGCATTAGATACACGAAACTATTATAGTTTCGGAGGACTGAGATAGCATCTTGATCCAAAAATATATCTCAAAAATCACTGACAAGGAGCGCGAAGCAAAGGAATATTGCTGCAAAATCGTGGAAAAATGTAGAAAAATGTCACTTTCGGGTAGACTACGAATTCCAGTTTGTTTTCGTCACAGGATAGAAACAACTAATAAATTGTGCAAGTTTTTATCGACGCTAGAATCTTTCGCTGGAAGGAGAGGCGTCCGTGAAAAAGCGAGATGGCCTACGTAAAAGTTTAATGTCCTTTGTGCAAGCGTCACCCGTTACAACGCAACGTTCCTTTGCCCGGTAAAAGTCGAAATGAAGGAAGTTCTCCTCTGAATTCTATTTCCTTCGTCAAGCGGTTTGCACCTTGCCTATCTCTTCGCTCTTCTTCTCCCGTCGACCCGCCCACACTGCTCTTCTCTTTTCTTTCCTCCTCTCCTCTCCTCTCTCCACCTTGCCTGGAAAATATGACCACCTTCCAGCAACGAATTAAGTCGTTTTCACTCATAATTGCCGTCCAGCGTAACAACCCTGCGGCCCAACAGCCCGCAACAAGCATAATCGTATAGAGTGCAAGTACACCTTGATCAAAAGTGACCTCGATTCGTCCAATTCTATCCTGAGGAACAATTAACTTTTTAATCCTATCGAGCTGGATACTTCTGACGATTCTAGGAGAGCCAATTTTTACCAACAACGATCTACTTTTATATATTTTCCGATCTATCAGATGATTGCACAAGCTCGTGCCCGATTTTCATGGATGTCGCAAACTGTATTGCACGGCAGAGTATAAAAAAAGAACTTATATATTAGTCACCATTCTTTTCTAATTGTAGAAAAGAACGGTGACTATACATGTAATTGATTAATAAAGCTGTACTCTTTAAAATTTAAGGGTAGCGTCTACTCAAATGAGTGTGAGTGCTAGACCACGTATACGTACGCGAGGATTGCGAGGGTCCGGAATTTCACTTTTGATACCTCAATAATGCAAAGATGGGATTTCCTAGTAGTCAAAATCGCTAGATGAAAGATCAATCTAGGGTGCTATTTGCCTCAAAAGTCCTACTTTTACATTTACTACTCGTAATTCTCATCATTCGGATTCATATCGCGGAGCCGCGATAGGCGACAGCATTGTCGCCTGTCACATTGTTTCTCGCAAATGTAAAATTATCTTTAGAAATGATAATAATAAGTTATTTTGTGCATTAAAAACACTAAATAATAAAAAAACGAGGAAGCTTTTTTTGAAAAAAAAATTATGAAAAATAAAAATATTATGAAAATTTAATTAAGATAATGATTTAGTATGATTGAGGGTAAATACTATGAAAAATTAATTAAAGTAATAGTTTGGTGTTTAAATATTATGGAATTAAATTATTTTAATAAATTTAGAATAGCAATAAAGCTTAATATTATGGGATTAATATTAAGGTTTCATTAAAAATAAATCTCATATTTATTTGATGAAACTAAAAATTAAGGTATTTTTACCCAGTAAAAAATTATCTTTAGAAATGATAATAATAAGTTATTTTGTGCATTAAAAACACTAAATAATAAAAAAACGAGGAAGCTTTTTTTGAAAAAAAAATTATGAAAAATAAAAATATTATGAAAATTTAATTAAAATAATGATTTAAAGTAGGACTTTTGAGGCAAATAGCACCCTAGATTGATCTTTCATCTAGCGATTTTGACTACTAAGAAATCCCGTCTTTGCATTATTGCGGTATCAGAAGTGAAATCCCGGGCCCTTGCAATCCTCGCGTACGTATACGTGGTCTAGCGGTGTGTGCACTCACACTCATTCGAGTAGACGCTACCCTTAAGCATTGTATTTTATTATTGAACTTATGCAACCGTCTAATACTTCTTTGAGGTCAACATTTGTTCGTTCATTTATTGAACTCGGTAGGATTCAAGCGATAATTAGTATCGCAGTTGCTGGCGAATTTGTCCAGGTTGTTCTGTTTCGTTGTACCCCGTCGCGCGTCGTTTCTGAGTTCCGAGACGGATGAATTAAACGAGAAGCGAATCGTGCGTGCGGGGGGAGGATCGCGGTAGTAAATCGGCGAGGAAATCCCTGCACCCTGTTACCCTTTTTCCAACCCCGCGTACGTCCCCGCGTTTCCTCGAGACACTCAGCCCATTCAGGCAGCCGGGGCGGCGTTTTCCGCGAGACAATTGTCGGGCGCAACGCAATAATTGCATAATTCCCGCCACACTTGGCACTCGCCGGAGGTGGTCGGTGGGCACGAAGTGGTTCAGCCGCGAAAGGGTGGTAGCCACCGAATTGCAGGTTGTAAGTTGTGTGGCTACAAGAAGAGGCCACCTTTATTCGAGCCAGGGCGAGGCACGACCACCACCGTCAAGAGGACGAAACTCGCGGCTCACGCGTTACGCTACGAATCGAACCATTTGTATTAATAGTCTAATTCTATTATATTTTCTATCAATAATCTAATTGTAGAAAAGAATTCTTTAATATTATTCTTTAAAATTCTTTAAAAGTATTCTTTCAAATTTAACCATTGAATTTCATTTTCAAATCGGGCACGAACTTATGCAATCATCAAGTACACAATTTCTATCGCTTGTGTAACGTACACTGGGCTCAAAAATAATTTAACACTAACCGTGCCGAGCACAAAATGCGACTGCTATACATCTATCTATCTATAAAAATTAAATGCTGTTCGTTGATAAGCGCATATCACTTGAGAACAGCTGGACCGATCTGGCTAATTTCTTTTTTTTAATATTCGTAATAGTCCGAATAAGATTTTTAGGGAAAAGAAAAATTGGAAAAGTTGCCCGGAAAAATGGAAAATTCGGGATAAAATGTGATATATAAAATTGAAAAGTATGTCTGTATGTATGATCCGATCGATACGATTCGGTCTGACACACAGTAATATCGGTGACATAGAAAAATAACTAAGATTTTATCAAAATTGCCTACTGCACACACCGCGACCAGCTAGTTGTTTTATAAAAATGACAACACTGAATTTATCTAAATTTCTTACAATTTTTATAACAATACGTGCTTGAATGAAGAAATTCATTTAATCATTTCTAATGGAATTATCCTTGCAACTTCAATGATTATAAAGTAAAGAATGCGACACCGGTCATTTGACCGGTCGTGGTACAGTTAGTGTTAATCGCGTTTTCTCGAGAAATCAACTTCTTGCAATTATCGAACAAATAACAAACTTTTTATTTCACTTCTACGTTTAGCAATCGATGCAGACAATTTTTATTTTGCATAAAGACCCGCGGTCTATTCATCGGCGTTGTATATTTGCGCGTATTTCGTCCGACCACGAGATGGACGCGCGCGGATCCAGGTCGAACAATGCCTTTATGATTGAGCGCCGCAGAGTTAGGCTATTGTCGATGACTCCGGCTACTAAATAGAATGACTTACTGTTTGCGGTGTCTTGGGTTTAGGGGGGCAGCCGAGACTTAATCGCGGAGCACAGACTCCGATTTAGCGGTCGCAAATGAACTTTTGCGGATGGGGGCTGAGATAATGCGTGGTTATTAATACTCCAAGGATGTTTACGCGTCGACAAATTTATTGCAATCTTTAAAGATGTTTAAAGATGAATTTGTAGCCATGATTTCTAATCGAAACGATTCTATTGGGTCGTGCGTTTAGTCATTTCGTTTTTTGTTCTTTTTTTATTTAATGCAATTTGAATCTCGAGGTAGAGATTATTTTGCCGTACATTGTTTTTCAATACATCGTGATACTTTATGTGATACAATACGAATTATAAATAATCAATACACAAGTAATTTTAGAGATGTACTGTTTTCTTAAACCTTTAAACCACAGGCATTCAGAAACGAGTAGGTTATTTTGCATATTTCCACCGTGGGTCTGGAGAGTAGAACATTGCATGAAAGCGGGAGGAAAAGATGCAGTTCCTGTAAATGCCTGATAAACTCCAACCTGCGTTCATCAAACACGGGACATTGCGTCATTTCGTTTTCTTAAGAGAAAATGGAAGCCAATTTTTTACCATTTAGAATAAGTTTCATGACATTTTGTTCTATGCTCTCTTGCGATTTTTCAAGCAACTTAAAGATCCCATGCTCGTAGAATTTCTGTTTTCTATTAGCAAAATATTGAGTTATATGACTTTTCACGACTTTATTTGAAGTGAAATTTGCACCGCATAAGAAACGTTGGAAAAAGCGAAAAATATAATAATCGATCGTACATCCTCTCTTTAAACAGCGCACAACTTTTTCTTTCTTGCGCTACATTTTTACCCTTGCGATAATAAAAACGCAAAAGGTGATGGAAATGCGTACTTTGATTTTGCATATTTGATGTGATGATAAAAACATACTTGGAAGATTAGAAAGCACTACAAGGTAGGAAATTACGAATCCGAATTGTCAGCTTGCAAGATATATCACGATTTTGCGATTTAAAATAAGGTTAGTAATAACAAATGGAAGCAATGCCATCTCTACAGGAAAAACGAAATGACTTTTCGAACGACCCAATAGCTCCAGGTTTATTGCAATCTTTAAAGATGTTTCTACTTGGTGAAATTTCATTTTCGAAGATGGAAGTAACGATTAGCTTATCGATATTAAATGTACATTGTAGGAATTTATAGGCACGATTTCTAATCGAAATGATTCAAGTTCTAGGTTTATTGCAATCATTGAAGTTGTTTCTACTTGGTGAAATTTTATTTTCGAAGACGGAAGTAACGATTAGGGTATCGATATTACACATATGTACCTTGGGACGTAACGTCTGGTTAGGTCTATATTCGGTATCTTTGTTCATTAACAAAGTACATTTAATTGCACGAATCGTTTTTCTTCTCGGTAGAATTTATAGGCACGATTTCTAATCGAAACGATTTTAAATAGTTCCAAGTTTATTGCAATCTTTAAAGATTTTTCTACTTGGCGAAATTTTATTTTCGAAGATGGAAAAACGATTGAGCTATCGATATTATACATATGTACATTGGGTCGTAACGTTTGGTTAGGTCTATGTTCGGTGTCTGTGTTCATTAACGAAGTACAGCTTTCATCTAATCGCACGAATCGTTTTTCTTCTCGGTAGAATTTATAGGCACGATTTCTAATTGAAACGATTTTAAATAGTTCCAAGTTTATTGCAATCTTTAAAGATTTTTCTACTTGGCGAAATTTCATTTTCGAAGATGGAAGAAACGATTAGGCTATCGATATTATATGTACATTGGATCGTAACGTCTGGTTCTGTTCGGTAAGTTTGTTCATTAACGGTTCATTAACGGTTATGTTCGGTAGAATTTATAATTTATAGGCATGCTTTTTAATAGAAACGATTCTAGTTCCAGGTGGTATCGCATCGGGAACAATGAATTATAGGACGATCCATGGACAGACGATGATTAGGTTTTCGGTTTCCATGTCGGGGGTACTAATTGTGTGCCGTGGGACGCCGTTATTACTAAATTAGTATCTGGGAAATCGTCTGCAGTATCGGGTAAATTAT
Source organism: Lasioglossum marginatum (assembly GCA_028455795.1). Classification (NCBI taxonomy): domain Eukaryota; kingdom Metazoa; phylum Arthropoda; class Insecta; order Hymenoptera; family Halictidae; genus Lasioglossum; species Lasioglossum marginatum. The sequence goes on from CM052265.1 coordinate 4,824,680, forward strand.
TCCCGAGGCTTTCGTCATCGTGGAGAGCAAGGAAACCGTATTGGAAGATCGTTGGGCTGAATAGATCACGATTATTCCGCTCGATCGACGAGATGTTGAGTTACGCCGACACCAGACAATTATTCTCGATGGAACCCGCAAACTTCGGTGCCAAGCTAAATAAGCTGACGAGTTCGATGAATTCTTTCTTTCTAGCGCGATTTTTCCTATGCGAAAGCAATCTCGATCGAAACCCAATACTCTTTATACAGTGTGTCCCTCGAACTCTGTCCATTTGAATATCTTAGTTATTTCTAAACTGCGGATCCTTATGCAAAATAAAAATTGTCTGCATCGATTGCAAAAAACAGAAGCTAAATCGAATGTTATTTCTTCCCTCAATGATTTGAATAGTGGACAAATCAAATTAAAGTTAACTTCAGTGAGCATATCCTCGAATACATTCCACAATGAAAGTAATAGAATGAAAACAGTCAAATATCTCAGCAACGGTAAGTTTTAGTACAAAAGCATATCTCAATACTTTCATACTGAGAATACACCAATCTATTGAAATCGAGCATAAACAATTGGACATTCTATTTAAAAAAACAAAGATGACCTCATACCGTATTATGTAGTTTCTTAAACCCTACAACTTCTGTACGTATATTATAACATTTTCTCGTATTGTTTGAAATAACCAAGATATTCAAGTGAACAGAATTCGTCGGACACACTGGTACATACATATGTATGATACATATAATATTCTTAAAAAGACGATAACTTTTTTAATATTGTACTACACGATTTGAAGCTTTTTTGGGAAGCTAGAGCAATTACTTCGCTACTGGATGTGAAAACATTTTTTTTCAAAAATTGCAATTGATCGTAATTGTAGAAAAAATACTAAAAGTTGCTATATTGAAAATGTAAAAAGTTTTGTAGATCTGTGACAATTAAACATATTCCGAAAATTTCGTCAAAATCGGTCGACGTTGCAATGAGCTACAAATGTTTAAAGATGGTAAAAATCGCAGATTTTCACGATTTTCAATGCCTGTCAGTGCGTTTTTTCCCGCACCAGCCGATTTCAATGAAACTTTCACAGTGCATATAATTCACACAGATCTACAAAACGTATTTTTTAAATTTTCAATATAGACATAAAAAAGTTGTAAAATGCAACTTCTAGTATTTGCTCTGCAATTCCGACAACTTGCAATGCTTTTCCAGAATTTTAGTCACGTTGTGGAGTAAACCAATTGTTCTAACTTCCCAAAAAATTTCAAATCGTATGATTCAATATTAAAAATGTTGTCTTTTTAAAAGTGTCCGAATATTAGTGGGAGTCACTGTATATATGTGTATATGTATGTAGTCGGTGGACAAAATTAAGTGAACACCCTTGAAAAGCTTCGGAACGAATAAAATATGTGACTAATCGAATAACACGGATGATTACGTATCGAAGAAAATTTAATTCGAACATTGCCGAAGACTGGATCGGCCAGATACGGCAACCACGATCGTTTCCTCACGGTTTTGTGAACGGGAGAGTTATAGACACCGGCCGACCTCTCCTTCCGAGAGCTAATTAATTTTTATAACCCCAGTCCGTCCCGTACATTCCTTGGCCCGATCCTACGCGAGGAATATTAATGGGCCCAGGTTCTCGTTTGCTTTGCGCAAAGGATTTCGGTCTCGCTCTTCTGGTCCCTTGCTCTATTTGCGAATAATCCTCCCTTCAACTCGCCACTGACCATTTCATCGTTCCTGGAGACCCGTAGCCGTGGACAAATTGAACAAAACCGAAGAATAGGCTCGAGTTGAATGGAGTCTACCACTAGGACAGCCTGGCTATGCACGTCAAAGCACACTGGACTTAAACGTTAAACGATTCGCAAACTGGCCATGAAAATCGTGAGACAACCTAACCGGTTGCATTTTAATGAAACCCTGTATCAACCCCCGAAGTACACGCGGGAGGTCTCGCGAGGTTAGCAGTTGAACAATTTACTGTTTCTCTCGATTAGAACATTTCTTCAAACCTTAGCACTCGAGTGGTGGCTCAGAGTCCCACCAAAAATTGCTGTACAATATGCATTTATGACAAAAATGTGACAAAAAAGGTGTAATTTGAAACAGTGAAAACATTAGGAGAATTCAAAAATACAGTTACATTATATTGAACCTATTAAAAATATTAAGAAAGATAATAGATTAATGCGTGGAAATATGGGTAGAAAATTCTTATTTTGCATAAAGATCCGCTGTCCAGTTATTGAATATGTTGGTAAGTATTGTATGAGCTATTATATCAATTTTGTATCCGTAAAATGCAAAAAATCATATAGAATGGAATTATTCCAGGTCCCAAGAAATGTTTAGTTTTCGAGTTAAAATAACTTGCACTCCGAGTTAATTCTTCTGTCAACAGTCAAAACTTTCTAGGACGTTCTTGGGACGAAAGTTCGTAGCGATTTTAAAAAGTAGAACAATTATTATTAGGCGACGAGTATGGTTAGGAGATAATTATTTGCTCGAAGCGACTTATCGAAGTCATCGCAATAAATCGATGACAATCGAAGCAGGCTTCCAGAGATTTAGGGACCACCTAAAGCAGATCTGTAAATAACAAATAACAAAAGAAATGAATTTTGACCACCATGCAACGTCGACAGCTCTCGTCCGAACCCTTCCACCTTTCATTTGCGAAGCGAATGCACCTCAAGCTGTTTACAGCCACTGTTTCACCGTTTATAACCGGCTCCTTTAACGCGCCGCCGCAGCTAATTGTCGTGTACCTGCGCTTTATGGTTGCTGCGCAGGCTGTTCTCTATTCCTAAAGAGCTTCGCGGCAGTAAAAAAATCTCTTCCTCAATGGCATCGAGCGTTAATCATCACTGTTTTATGGCCGCTTCAGTTTTAGTGGTTAGACCACCCTATTTCTTGGTCAATCTTTATGGGGAACGACTCGATGGTTGCAGTGACCAGTTGCTGCCGGCTGCTCTTTCGCCAGGTCCGCGTTAGGTCGTCGCAAACATTCCGGAAACCTGATGCAGTAGCGGATGCATCTGTCGTTGCAACTAGCCGGCCCTTTTTTGAACGCAGCTGGAAAATAGCCGGTCTCATACATTTTCCTTTCATCATTTCTTCGTAAATGAAGATTTTTTAGATATAACATTAATATTCGGACACTCTTAAAAAGACGATAACTTTTTAAATATTGGACCATACGATTTGGACGTTTTTCAGAAGTTAGAACAATTGGTTTGCTACAAAACGTGATCAACGTTTTTGAATAAAAATTGCAAGTTTTCAGAATTGCAGAGAAAATATTAAAAGTTTTACTTTGAAACTTTTTTACGGAGGCTTATATGGAGAATTTAGGAAGCATGTTTCGTAGATCTGTATCAATTAAATATATTCTGTAAATTTCATCAAAATCGGTCGACGTTGCGACGAACTACGAATGTTTAGATAAAAGTTGCAGTTTTTCACGATTTAAATGTAAGGATTTTTACATCTTTCAATGCCAGTCTTTTTTTTGCCGTATCAACCGATTTCGATGACAGTGCATATACATGAGTACATATGCACAGTGCATATACTTGACACAGATCTACAAAACGTATTTTTTAAATTTTCAATATGGGCATAAAAAACATAAAGGACATTAAAGGAAAAACATTTAAAGGAAATTAAAAATGTACATATATATTTATTAAACTCTGTTCAGAATCTTCATCACGAGTCTGACACGATATTGATATTAAGGCAAGGGGTTAATAACAGATTTTTAATTTCTGCAAAACGCATAAAAACTCAAGTTTCAACAGACTTTGAACTTTTGGTTTCGCAAAGCTCATTCTGAATCGGTCTCGACGAATCTCAATTTTAATTGTAATTTTTGGAAAATCTTTTTTGCAGATCATTTACTAAACCAATGCTTCTACTTGCTTACAAAACATCAGGTACAATTATAAGAAGGTTATTCTGTTTTAAAGAGCGTACGAATATTTTCGTCCTCCACTGTATATCTACGATATGTTTGCCTTGCGATTCTGAATCGAATAAAACCTGAAAAAAGCAACATCTGGTTCAAATTATAAAATCTGAAATGCACGCGGAGATGTGTTAATTTCTGGAGGTGTGGAAGAAATGCTACTTCACGGGTGTGTAGGATGACGGTGTCCAGCTCTGAAGGACGAAGGACAGTCCAGAGTGCAAAGCGATCTGGGTTATCCGTTGCAAAACGGATTTTACGAGTCGGTTCGGGTTAGGGAGTTCTTTATGGCACTCGGGAGCGTGCACGCGGAGGTGGCTCGTCCTCCACGGACCTTCGAGGGTCGAACAATCGAGTGGGCCGGGAACTACCTACTCGTTTACGGACTCTCACCTCCCCTACAGGCCCCCTCTCTTTCTCCCTTCTACGAGTCATAACCACAAGGAGTACAATGGGTGGAAACCACCGGCGGCTTTCCACCGGCACTTCTTCGTCCCGCCAATTAATTTCCGTGGCGGTGATCCCGGTCGAGGAGGCCACTCGAGGGCTGCCGATGGACCAGCACAAGTCTCCAAGTAGAATACCATTCTACAAGCAGTTCCTAAGGGTTGCCTGCTGGGCCCGCTTCTGTATCTTTCACACACTTCGGATTTACCTAAGCGACGATCGCCAAAGCTCGTCGAGACTTTTGTTACGCCTGCCACGAGTCACTGGAATTTTCTCGAGGAAGATTTGAAAACGGAACCAGGTCGTTTAGGATGACCCGACATTGGAATCTCATCATTTTTATTAGCGATAACTCTTTAACACTCAACTACAATAAGTTATAAAGGCATCGGTAATAAAACCTGGGTTTACAGATGTCAAAGGTCGAGTTCTTTGTAACTCGCATTATTCGAGTGAAATTATGTATGATGATTAATTCGTGTTCAAGTCAATTCAATGGTTTTATTAGGTGTACACAGAAGTCTTAGCCTTCTTTTCAAATTTTCTTATGCTACCAGTCCATGTTGAAGTTGTTTATTTAGACAAATTGCAGGTCCAACAACATTTCATTTCTTTTCAACAAACTCTTAATCTTCTATTCAATATTCTTATATTTGCAGGTGACATGCAAGGTGTGTTACCAGTCCACGTTGAAGTTGTTTATTTAGACAAATTGCATTTCCAACAACATTTCATTTCTTTTTAATGAATTCTTAATCTTCTTTTCAATTTTCTTATAGTTGCACATAACATGCAAGGTATGTTACCAGTCCACGTTAAAGTTGTTTATTTAGACAAATTGTATTTTCTTCCAACAACATTTCATTTCTTTTTAATGAATTCTTAATCTTCTTTTCAATTTTCTTATAGTTGCACACGACATGCAAGGTATGTTACCAGTCCACGTTAAAGTTGTTTATTTAGACAAATTGCATTTCCAACAACATTTCATTTCTTTTTAATGAATTCTTAATCTTCTTTTCAATTTTCTTATAGTTGCACACGATATGCAAGGTATGTTACCAGTCCACGTTAAAGTTGTTTATTTAGACAAATTGCATTTTCTTCCAACAACATTTCATTTCTTTTCAAGGACCTCTTAGCCTTTTCTTCAATTCTCTTATATTTGACATACAAGGTATGTTACCAGTCCATGTTGAAATTGTTTATTTAGACAAATTGCATTTCCAACAACATTTCATTTCTTTCCAAGGAACTCTAGAACCGCGTTAAAGTCTAAACGAGGTATTCCGCATCATTGACCGACCGTTCTTTCAGGTCCAAGGTGGAATATATCATCGGCGGCAGTGCACCGGAAGCCAACGGGACCAAGCACAGTTAGGGGATGGCATCTATTCCAGCCGGAGAACGTCGAGGATTCTATGGAGTCTAGTCGGTGGAAAAATTGAAGAGCCTAGAATCTAGAGAGAGAGAAAGAGAGAACCGTGCTAATTCGCGCGACAATGCTTCTTCCCGGTTGCACACCGGCGCGGTGCGGCGAGAGGCTCGGCTCGGCGACGAAAGTTTATCGCGCGGCTCGCGAAAAACGACCTTTGGCTGGCCGCCAATCGCGGCACGATCTTCCGGGGGCTCATGGCCAATCACGGGGAACGCTCGCGTCGCGTCGCACGGACTTGCATAATTTATTATCGACGAACGTTTTCGCCGGCGCCCGCGTCCGACACCGTCACCATCACCAGAAATTCTAGCTCCGGCAAAACGAATGCTGACCTTGCACCACGCGATCATCGTCATTCGACTCCGAGTCCGGTTGTCGGACGATGATCCCGACGCAGACCCCCGGAAACTGCCCGGTTAATGCAAAAGTCTTGACACGTTTCTAACGCATGGTGTTATTCCTGCAACAGTGGGATTGCATCGAACAAATGGTATACAGGTTGTCTCAAAAATGTTGTGCTTACTCTAAACGGTTTATGCTTGAGGTTTTTCAATTACCTCAATTGTACAGATACATACAAATACAATTGATACATATCTACGAAACGTATTTTTTAAATTTACGATATGGGCCCACATAAAAAAGTTAAGAACAACTTTTAGTATTTTCCGAAATTTTCTCTGGAATTCCGATGCACCGCAATATTTCTAAAGAATCTTTTCGTGTCATGCAGTAGACTAATTATTCTAATTTCTCAAGAAAATTCAAGTCGTATGGACCAATATTAAAAAGCTATGATCCGTTAAAAAGTGTGCTAATATTATTTGGATTCGCTATAGCTGACATTATGGATCTGAAGTTTCGAGAAATATCGAGGCATTCTCGTTCTTCCATCGATTCCGAACAGCTAAATCCCGAATCGGGGTCACTGTGGGTCTACGAAACGTATTTTTTAACCCTTTGCACTCGGAACTATTTTAACTGGAAAATTAAACATTTCTTCTAGATCTAGAATATTTCCATTCCCTATGATTTTTGAAATTTTATGCATATGAAATTGGTATAATACCTCATACAATACCTAAATGTCTAATAATTGATTAGATATCGATATATTTAATAATGTAAACAATATTTTGAATAATGGTACCGCAATTTTTAGTGGTGCCTCAGAGAGGACAACCGAGTGCAAAGGGTTAAATTTCCAATATAGGTCCACATAAAAAAGCTATGAACTACTTTCAGTATTTTCTCTGTTCGACCCTTCGAAGCTTCGAAGGATTCGAAGGAACGAAGGGAACTTCGAAGTGCCCGAAATTTCAGTGTCACGATTTTTGATAAATAAAAATATTAATACAAAAATTAGATTAAAAAAAAGAAACTCCGTTTTTTTCAATCTTCTAATAATTCACAATACTACGGAGGTTCGAAATTCGAAACTTCGATCCTCATCGCCTTCGAAGTTTCGAAGTATCTCATCACCTTCGAAATTTCTGAAATCGAAGCTTCGAAGCTTCGAAATCTTCGACCTTCGTAGGAAAGTAACAGCCCTAGTATAGACCAATATTAAAAATCTATGGTCCTTTAAAAAGTGTGCTAACATTATTTTGATCCGCCGTAGCTAGGATTATGGATCTGAAGTATCGAGAAATACAATCGATTCCGAACAGCTAAATCCCGAATCGGGGTCACTGTGGGTCTACAAAACGTATTTTTTAAATTTCCGATATAGGTCCACATAATAATAATAAATAGTCACGATTTTTGATAAATAAAAATATTAACACAAAAGTTAGATTAAGAAAAAGAAACTCCGTTTTTTCAATCTTCTAATAATTTACAATACTACGGAGGTTCGAAATTCGAAACTTCGATTCTCATCGCCTTCGAAATTTCTGGAATCGAAGCTGTGGAATCTTCGATCAATTATATCGACCAATATTAAAAATCTATGGTCCTTTAAAAAGTGTGCTAACATTATTTTGATCCGCCGTAGCTGGGATTGTGGATCTGAAGTTTCGTGAAATACAATCGATTCCGAACAGCTAAATCCCGATTCGGGACCACCGTGATTCGTCGCCGGCGCGGCGCGGCGCGGCGTTCACGGACCTCGAAGAATCGCGGATCTCGTTGTCTGTCTCGTCGTGACGGTCGGTGATGGATGCACCGGCATTTACCAAAGTCGTGTCGCGGGAGACTCGCCTAGACGATGGAAGGATCAGGGGTAAAAAAAGCCAGTGACTGCGGAGCAAGGACAAAGGAGCGAACTGCGACGGCCGGCGACGACCACGACTACGTCGACGACGGTAGACGGTAACGGTAACGGTGACGACGACGACGAGAAAAGGGGGGTAGACACGCGAGATCCAAAGACGACTCGCGGCTCGCCGGGAAAAGGGGTAGGAGGGTTCGTAGAAAGAGAAATGGGGGTGAAAAAGGAAGAGAAAGACGCTCGTGGAATTCAGAACCGGGAAAAGGGATGAAAAAGATTGAGGGAGGGTGCACTGGCAAAAGAGAAAGAGGGAAACGTGGCTAAAGAGCGAGGAGGGTGCACAGGCGAAAAAGGAAGAAAGATTCTAAAAGAAGGAAAGAAACGTTGCGAATGGGGAAAAGAGAGAAGAGATGAGGCCCGAAGTAGGAGAAAGAGGAAGAAGGAACCATTCGGGATTAGATCTCAGGGTGAGTGGGTAGGATTGGATTTGGCAGAGGCGGCGGTAGTCGGTGGTAGGTAGAAGGTGTAGAAGGAGGATAGGGGAGGCAGAGACTTTGGTTGGTGTCCGAGCGGTGGTGGGGTTCGGATGGGAAACGTAGAGCGAGGGAACATAGCGCGGCAGAGAAGGAGACCCAAGTGACAGAATAGAGGCGGCGGGTGTAGGTGAACTGGACAACCACCAGAACGATCTCCCTCTCTCTCTTTCGTATATACTATCTCTTGTTTTCTCCCTCTTGCTCTCCCTCTCTCTCCTCCTCGCTCTCACTCTTTCTCTCGCCGGTATTTAAGGGAGAGTCGCGAGCGTAGCGCGCCAGTTACTACGGCCGATTGCCTCCACGAGGTGTTCGCCGGTGGAGCAAAACGCGCACACGGAAAAACCGCGCGGGATCTCTGTTCCCGCCTTCCCCGTGCCACGTGGACCACACAGACAGCCAGTTTTCGCGATACTTTTCGCCTAGAAAATCGCGGACTATCGCAACGCTATCCTACCGAGCCTCCTTTCTTCTTGTTCGTCGCGTCTCGCTGGATCGTTTCGGAGGTGTCCAGAACCGAGTTCGACGGTTGAGAAACTTTGCTCTCGAGTTCGACAGCTGAGAGATTTCGCTTCCTGATTTTCCAACGGTTTTTCCTTGGCCCTATACTCTCCGGGTTTGTTTGTTCGACTGCAAGTGCGGGGACAGTTCTCGTGGTCACTCGAATATGAACGAATGCGCGCTCCCTGAACTCGGGGCTGAACGACGAGGTTCACGGATGAGCTTGCACCAGATTTATGGAAGAGCTTGAACCGCCCCGCCGGTTTTGACTGGCTCGGGTTTTCGCTCGCGGATGAGATGCTGATCGACGTGTTGCCGAGGTACCGTATTCCCATCTTTCGCAGCCCTCGGATTATAATTCATTCTGTAAGCGACGCTTTCGCCGACGGGTCTTTATATTAGGTTGTTCCAAAAGTTTCTTTCGGAATTTGTACGTTTGATATTGTTCATACTAAACCTACCATCACCGGTCAAAATGACCGGTTCCAGATTTTCTGTTTTACGATTATTGACATAATAAAAATAATTTAATTTAAAAGAGCAGATATTACAATGGGAGCTGCGCAAAGTCTAAATAAAATCAATCTTGTCATTTTTATAAGGGAACATGTACCAGTTACTTTTAAGTTTCGTTACTTACTCGGTAGGTTTAGTGTTAAATAACACGAGCATATGCAAACAACGTGATCATCTGTTTCTTAATAGTTTATTATTTCCTATGCTTCCTCTTACTTAACGATGCAATTTGGTTTCCCCTGAAACACCACTTTGAATTTGCATTGTGCACATTAATTGGAAGCTAAACAAACATTTGGGACAATCTAATAGTTAGCATAGTTTCGGAAGAAATAGAATTGCGATAGGTTGTAGCATTGTCATCATTAGACTGCGGATCTTGATGCAAAATGAGAAATGTTTGCATCGATTACAGGACACAGGAGCCGAATGAAAATCGTATTCTTCTTTTAATGATTCTATTAAGCTGAAACTAATACATTGATGTTCTTAAATATTTTTAACACGTCCAGTGTTTTAAATTGTACGTACCCATTTTTCTCATAAATGCATAAAATCCGCAGTCTGGTCATCATCAAATAGAAATGCGTTATCCATAACGAGTGGTAGTTCTCAATGTGGCGAGCTATCCGACGCCGAACCTTTGCAATTTATACCAAAGAATCTTGTTAACCCCTTGCCCTACAATTTACTTTACGGTTTCAATGATTAGAACTTTTTCGTAGATCGTAATTTCCTAAAAAAGATGAAAATTTATATCTATTTTATATGTTCTCCAATGCTGTAAAGCTGTGACGCAAAGCTGTACATTAACAAAACCAAAATAGAATTTTATTTCGGATATAGGTAAACTGCGCATCTTCATGCAAAATAAAAATTGTCTACATCGATTGCAAGAAATAGAAACTGAATCGAATGTTATTCCTTCCCTTAATGATTTTAGTAGAGGAGAAATCATACACTGCTGTGCAAAAGAAAGAAGCGCTCGGCGATATTTAATAGAAAAGCGTGAAAAATCAAATAAGAACACAGTAAGTTTTGAAAAAGTATTTCGCTGTTTAATTATTTAAAATTATCTAAAAAGTTATTGCTGATTATCTAGTACTTTGAATGCAATAAATCAATCATTTTACAATACAATTTCTACGTAACGATATTGTTTATCATTATATCTTATAATTAGATTGCGGATCTTTATGCAAAATAAAAATTGTCTTCATCGATTGCAAGACACAGAAGCCATATAAAACTTTCTTTCTATTTTCAACAATTTTAATGAATCGAGAATAACATATGAGCGTTGTTTGTCTTAATGTTTTTAATGTTTTAAATTACATACACCGATTTTCGTCATAAATGCATAAAATCCGCAGTCTGCTTATAATTATACTGGGTGCTTCTTTCTTTTGCACAGTAGTGTATATTGACATCTTCGATTTAGAAAATTTGTCAACAATTTGGAATTTCATTCAATTCTCCTATAAATGCATAAAGATTCGCAACAGGAAATTATTGACATATATTTTTATTAGAATCTGTTCAGAATCTTCATCACAAGTCAGACACGATATTGTAAGGCAATTAAGCGTCGACGAATCGCTAACTCAAAAAATCGGTAAGAATTTATTTCTACGGCTAATTTTTCGTTTGCGAAAGAACGTCGTTCCGCGAACGCGATTAGGATCGCACGCAGAAAAATACGATCGGCAAAGATCCGGCTTGAGAAACGATACAGATACGCGGCGGTCGTTATCTCCTCGTTCTCCTGAATTACGCGAGTGTGTCGGCGCATGAGGTGACTCCGATACCATAATTTTTTCGCGAAGAATTGCACGAGCTTACGATACCGCAATTACCGCCCGAGGATTAGACAGAATTTTTTCACGGTATCGTAAATCCCGCACGAGCGTTCCCGCTGTTCCGAACAATCATCGATAATTTCGAGAAAAGCTACTTCTTCCCTTATGGAACGCGAAATTCAACAATTCTCCTTCCATTCGCTTCTTCTCGTTCGTTTCGACTCATTTGAATGCTCTATTAGATTAGGTTGCCACAAAAGTCTCTTTCGGAATGTGTTCCTTTAATATTGCTAAATAAATATTTGATTGTCCCAAAAGTTGGTTTTCGATTTATGCGAATAATGCAAATTCATGTTAGGAAGTACTAAAACATTAACATAAAGATTATCGCATTGTTTGTATTTATTTCGCAACATTAGAGCGAGGTCCTTCAACAGTCGAAATAGATTCGGTAATATTAGGTTGTCCCAAAAGTTTCTTTCGGAATGTGTTCCTTTAATGTTGCTAAATAAATACAAACAATGCGATAATCTTTATGTTAATGTTTTAGTACTTCCTAACGTGAATTTGCATTATTCGCATAAAACGAAAACCAACTTTTGAGATAACCTAATATTTCTTTAACATTATTAAAGGAACACATTCCGAAAGAAACTTTTGGGACAACCTAATAATTAACCTATCAAACATTTAAATTAGAAATTGCTTCGTTTCTAAACCACTTCCAATTCGCGCGAAAGAAAGTTTCGTAGAAAGATAATTGATAAACCTAATTTCGACAGTTTCTTTCGATATCGATGTATAGTTGTTTGCTCATCGTATCGCGAATTCAGTCGATTGATAATGCGATTCCCGAGTTTTGGTCTGCGGATATACACTCGGGGACGAAATTAAGTGGACACGCTTTAAATCGTTATTATTAGCACAGATAAAAATGTGTGAAAAATCGTCGTTCGCTTATCTTATCTATGCAATTTCGATCGATGGCTTATGAAATTTGTGGCTTATAAAAATGTCGAAAAAAGGCTGGAATATAAAATTCGACAGAATTTTCTGCAGTTTTCGGATCTACAAAGGCTGTTCCCATTAAAAATAGGATTTTATTTCATTCCGCGTTCTTAAAATTGGTCGACAAAAATTGGAAAATGCATGAACATCCGCAGTCTAGTAATGTATGATCAATTCTTTCTCAAGTCGTCCGGTTTGAAATTTTTAAATGTTTGAGAATTACTTTTAAGTAATTGGTATTTAAAGGATAGTCCAGTGAATTCTGTCCCCGACTGTATATCATATATGTGCTAATTACGTAAGAGCCGAGGGGATATACGGAGGCGCGGCTTCTTTTTATCATGTCGATGAAAAGAAGATGATTAAGCGGCCGATGGCGGACTGCCAAACAGTGGCATGGCAGTGGCCCCGGCGAAACGGCGAAAAGAAGACGTCCGCGGTTCTGGTATCGGCGTGCGGGACCCCTGTCGAACCCACGTCCCTTTAATTTCTTTAAACCGCTACAAAAATGCCGGGGAATTGATATCCGCTTTACAACCAGTCCGTCTAGCGATGCACACGATTCCGCATTGACGTATCGGATTCAAATTAGCACGGGTTCCCGATGAAATCCGCTAGACCGAATAGAAAATTCAATGTACATATATAGATACCTACTACACAGATCCTAACAATGTGGAAAGTCCACAAGAAAGTTGACCAACAATGCTCCAAGATATGAAAGTCGTTGTAGTTCCGGATTCGACTACCCGATGCCAAAATACAAATAGGATATAATACGGCGTAAACTGGAAATCCAAATTGTGGATTATCCGGTTGGAAGGATTTATCCGAAGGACCAAAATGTTGTATCTTGCCAGTGCCGATCAAAAGTGAAAATCATGAAAAATTGCAATTTTTACCACTTTTGATCGTTTATAATTCGTAATTAACCAATTTCTATGAAGTTTTCAGAACGTATATAATTTATACGAGTTTACGAAACACGTCTTTTAAATTTTCGTCATTGGTCTAGCTAGAACGGTTGTAAATATCAATTTTTATTATTGTCTTTCACAATTCCGACCAAATGCATTTTCTCAACATATTTATTAGACGTCATTTACTAAACGAATCCTTCTAGCCTTACAGAGGAGTTGAAGTCGTTTGGTCCATTCATAAAACAGTTATTCTGATTTAAAGTGTGTGTGATCAGTAGATTGCGGATCTTTATGCATTTATTGATTATGAAAATGTTCGAAAAAGGC
>CM052265.1:4838471-4957264 GCA_028455795.1 Lasioglossum marginatum
GAATTGCTCTAGCTTCCCAAAAACAGTTCAAATCGTATAGTACGATATTAAAAAAATTGTCGTCTTTCTAAGAGTATCCGAATATTAGTGCTGCTACCGAGGAATTTATCCGAGAAAAAGCGTTACCGTTCGTTGACGTTAACAAGCCGTTGTCAAGGGTTCTTGATCAGAGATTTTGTCAGCGTCCGGTGTTTTTTCGGCAGCGCGCGGCGAGCACCAACAACGAGGCCCCTCGATCCTCTCCGTTAGAATAACATTTTCCCCGAGCAGAAGCAAATCTCCTTCGGCCGACCCTGCGGAGGAGTCGAGGAAGTCCAGCTTCCTATGAACGAAGCGTGAAAACAATGCCCGCCTTTCACCGTTGCCGATACAACGCGCGGAGGGTTGCGTTTAGCATCGGTTACACCTCTTTGTATAACGCCACGCCACCGTCACCGAACACGGTGGAAAACTGGCGTCGCGACGCTACGATATACGTGGACACGTCGTCGCTCGTGTCCCGTCTTTGTCAGCCTTTGTCGGAAAGCTCATAGAATAGCAGCTCGCGCTAAATCGACTCGCTCACCTTGTTTCTTTCGAGCAAGCCGGGGAGGAAAAGGGACGAACACCGACGATCATCGGTTTCCACGTTCCGCGCGTCACACGGTGCGTTCACAATGGACAAAAATCAAAAAATCAACTTTCACGTTGGTATAATAACACTAAACCTACCGACCATCGAAAGTGACTCGATGTGTCTAGTATTATAAAAATAACAAGATTAAATTGATTTATATTTTGTGCGATTTTTACTATAATACCGGAGTCAAAAAATGTATTCAACAAATTCCCATGAAAACACCTTTACAATTTCAATAATTGTCAAATAAAAAATCTGAAATGGGTCATTTCACCCCTCGTAGTAGGTTTAACACGTTCCGAGCCGAGCCGTTTTTGCTCGACAACTTATGTGCCTTGTTTTGTACCGCAGTTTTTATAATCCCACCTTCTCTTGGTAGAAATATATTCTACAGTGTTAAACTTGTTATGAAATATATGTTTTCAGCGCATTAAATAAATATATCAGCGTGTACCATATCAGCGTGTACTATATCATACACACAGTGGTAGACGCGACTTAAACGGATAGTTTAGTTTAACATGTACGTGTTAATAACAATAATAATCATAGAAGCGTTCGTAAATATCTGTTACAATGATAAATAATGATATTAAAACCAATAAACAAGTATTTTGCCCGTTTTGTCGTAAACGCATCAGTCAGGTAATCAAAAATACATATATGTATAGGTTTCCACAGAAAATTTCAATTGTAGTCTCCAAATATACTCGTCATACAACATTTTTCACACGCGTCACCTGGAATTTTCAAGTAATAGAACTTTGTTCAGAAAACGGGCTTTCCAACGCACCGTGCGTCGCGACGCGACACGTCCTCCAACGGGAATTTCACGAGGGTGGGCGAGCCGGAGCGGTTTGGCGATTCGATTTTGCGGTCCGAGTCTCAGACCGCATCTGTGAATGCGATAAATTCGCTGATAAGCACTTCGCTCGGTCCTCTCAAAAGTTCTTGCACTGTTTTTAGCATCCCCGACGCGACGCGTTCAATAAACAGAGCGATAGGCAAACTGCGAATCTTTATGCAAAATACAACAATTTCTACCATTGTTGCGAGAAACTAAAATGGGTCGGTTTTCATCGATTTCGATTCGATATAAGAAATGTGCGAGGGACGTTGTTCGTTCGACGGGCCAGTTCGGTCAATGTAATCCTAGCGGTGATTGTTCGACTATTCCGTGTGGGAAGGGGTTCGTTTTGATCGGCGGCCATCGAGGGGCTTGTTTTTCGTCGGAGGGGTTGGTCCCTCGCGAGAACTCGGATCGAAAAACAATTTATCACGGCCCAGGCGTGGACAGCGACCGCTGAGCCAACCGTGGTCTTAAGCCGAAAAGCGGCAAGCTAAGTAAGCAAGGATTAGGCGACGTGCGAGAGAGCGTCCCCGAGTTCCGAGTCCTGAGTCCTGAAGGACGCTGCGCTGGCCCGGAGCGGCGACGGGACGCGAAGCGACGTTTCTAACTCATCTGCTGATGCTCTCACGAGGATACCAGGGAATTCCACGACCGCGAAACGTCGCCTTGCACTTAAACGGAGAGGGGAAAGCTCTTTTCCTGTAACGAGAAAAGCACGAGTTGTCCGTTCTCATGATTCCGGGCCATGGGGGCATGGGGGACGATCAATTTTTGATCGGGTAACGGGTAAAGGACAGGCAGGTACTGCACGACACATCGAGCTCCTTTCCGTCGAGGAACAATTCGTCAAACCTTCCGATAGACAACCCTCTGTACTATGTACCGCAACACCACCTCTCCTAGCCCTATCCTCTTAACTACACCTGAGAATCGAACGTTGGACAGGTTTCTGACCTTATTTCGATATGTCTCTGCCACGATTGCACAGTCACTTCTGAACACGTCCTGCGATTCCCTTCAAATTTTCTGTATCGGGTGTTTCGACTACAGGTGGGAGAAAATTTAATAATAGTCTTTTAGTTATCGCGACTGCTTCGAGGTTTCGCGCAGCGTTTTCGAGCGAATGCAACTGGACAGAGCGATTGCGAAAGATCGTGCATTTTTAACCCTTCTACAGTAAACGCCCCTTTACTGTCCGGGTTCGTGGGCACGATCACTGTTCAGTGCCTACCCACTCCACTGCCTGCCAGCACTTCGGTTACGCGATTCGTATTTCATTCTGTCCTTCTTTATGTTCGGCTCTCTATTGAAATCTCGCTCGGCGCGGTCGGCGCGGTAGACGCAGTCATAAATCAAAAATAGATTCCGGGTACGGTCACTGTCTGTGCAAAACACGGCTGTTGGACAGTAAAGGGGCGTTTACTGTATTGTATTCAGGTCTATATGACCCGTTCGATTTTCTAAGTTAATATAACTTTGTTATTTAGACTTCGATTGCACACAGACTTGTTGACTTTGTTGACTTCCATGTATATTTTCAAGCATAGAAAGAATTTTTCATGAAATTTATTATATATGTATGTAATAAAAATTGTTACATTTATTACGTTCGGACCACTATGACCGGAAATGTTGAGGTTATTAGATAGAATTCATTGGACTCAATATCGGCAAATTACAAACGTCGGTAGAGCTTTGTCGGTGATTTCAAAGCAGTTACACTGTCGTTCCACTGCGACGGTGGTTTCGAAGAACAGTGGAAAACGACTTGATTGCAAACGAAACTTGCCTCGAGTGAATTTCTTCAGTTGCAAGCAAGTAATCGCAAGAGTTAGTCGTTTTAAAATGTGTGAGGATAGTATTCAATATTTTTCTGATTCTACTGATCTTAGTACATCAGTAATTGAAGATAATTTATCAGGTGCTAGTGATACATCTTCTAGTTATCGTTCATTTTGTAAAATTATACATATACTTCTTTATGGACCCGAACACAATAGGTGTAAATATTTATGAACCCAATAGAAGTTTAACCCTTTGCGCTCCTTTGTCGAGTGTGACTCAATGAAACGTGTTTCTATATGTATTTGGTTCTTCCTTTATTCATTTAAGTCGTATTTTTTAGTTAAAAATAATTCTCTCAATAATGTTTGAGAGCTATATTTAATATAATCACTCCGGGACACTTTACATGTCAACCCTTTGCACTCCAAATTATTTTTCAATTTTGTTGCGGACAACTCCGTACTATTTTAAGTGTTTCATTCGAAATTTACTTCAAAGGACAGTTCCTCGACTCCTATTTATTCCTAGTTATTTTAAACAAAATTGTTTTGTAACTAGGAGTCGAGGAACTGTCCTTTGAAGTAAATTTCGAATGAAACGCTTAAAATAGTACGGAGTTGTTCGCAACAAAATTGAAAAATAATTCGGAGTGCAAAGGGTTGAAATTGTCCCGCATTATTCTTATTCCGATTCTCTCGGCGCCTGTCCGCGTTTTACGAGTCGCGCGGATTCACGCAGTATCTCCTCGGCTCGAAATGCCATACTCGAGAGCAGCCCCGTAACAGCTCCGACCGTAAAACTTGCGTTAACTTTCGCTTCGAGGGATGGGGGCGAGGGCGTTATCGGGATCGTGCGACAACAATGGAGGAGACAAAAAAATATAGCGATTCGTAACTGGAAACGGGAAGGGAGGGGGAGTGGGAGGCGAGCACGGGGATCGGATCCAAAAAATCGGCGAGCGTGACGCGTGAGTAACGCGGGAGAAATTCACGGTAGATTGGCTGTGCACGCGTTGCTGGATGCGAGCAGTGATTAACGTGCACCTATGATTGATGCACCCCGCCTTATTTTCGACGCGCGGATAACCATCTTCCTCGGCGTCATTAAATTTGTTACGCGTTGCTGACACCGGCGATGCTCGATCCTGTTGGATCGTTGATCGGGACCTGGAGGAGGATCGTGATGGTCGGTGACGTCTTCTTCATCGACCGGCGGTCAGTTCGATCGCGATCGATACTGGATTAGGTTAAATTCACCCTTTTACAAATACAATTCAATTTTCTACAGACCAAATTCATCCTTGCGCAAATGAAGACGGAGAGTTTCATTTGCAAAAGTGTGAATACCTGCGATAGATAGATGACTCTAATTATAACTAACTGATCTACCAGAAGATTCGGAAATACTCGGTTGCAAAATTTAAGCTTTGCACAGACCAAATTCACCCTTCTAGCGATTCAATCCAATTTACTACAGACCAAATTCATCCTTGTGCAAATGGAAAAGGTGGATTTGATGTAGCAAAAGTGTGAATAATACCTGCGATTTCTTCATCGACCGGCGGTTAATTCGATCGCGATCGATACAGGTGCTGGGTTAGGTTAAATTCACCTTTTTACAAATTCAATTCAATTTTCTACAGACCAAATTCATCCTTGCGCAAATGAAGACGGAGAGTTTCATTTGCAAAAGTGTGAATACCTGCGATAGATAGATGACTCTAATTATAACTAACTGATCTACCAGAAGATTCGGAAATACTCGGTTGCAAAATTTAAGCTTTGCACAGACCAAATTCACCCTTCTAGCGATTCAATCCAATTTTCTACAGACCAAATTCATCCTTGTGCAAATGGAAAAGGTGGATTTGATGTAGCAAAAATGTGAATAATACCTGCGACAGACAGGTCGCTCTAACTATAATATAATAGCTAACGGATCTATTATACCAGAAATCTCAGTAGACTCGGTAGACTCTGTTTCTTATGATACATACCCCCCTCGATAGAGACACGGACGTAGCACTGAGGCAAGTCTGGCTGCAGGAGACCGGCAGAAAGTTGCAACTGATATACGAGGGTGGCACGCTGACCGACTGCGTCGACGAGGAGCTCGTCGACGGGGACGACAGCTCCTGCTCGTCGAGTACGCACTCCGGCAACGATTACGATCACGATCACGATCACGATGACGAGGCCTCGATCGAGGTGTTCGACGTCGACGAGAAGCACGAGGACGCCTCGAGGATCCCGCAGGACCTCTCCTGGCTCTCGTCGACGTCCGAGCTGCGACGTCGGTGCGCTCGCGTCAGGACCAGGCCGAGGAATCAGCTCGTTCGACAACATCGTCGCAGGTAAACGCACCAACATCTAATCTCAAAAATCATATCAAATAATATTCGATTCTATACAATTTTACACTCCTGAACAAAATGACAGTACACGTATACCCATTGCTTTCGGGGTTTCAAATTGAAACATTTTCGTTCTATTTCATTTCGTACGATGCTCTAAATACTCGTCGATTGAAAATAAGATAATTTGTATCGCTTTAAAGTCAAGGTATAACGACTATGTTGCTATCGCATATGGTCATTTATTAAAGTTACGAATAGTCAAGTTTGTCGAACTAAACTCGTGACATCTCCGAGACGTCGTTTTAAGGGGGTAGACTCGTTTTTTCAGGATTGCAAGGGTGCGGGATGCGCCTTCTCATTTTTCAGTACTCAAAACCGCTAGAAAAAATATCAATGTAGGCCGCGATCGCCCTCGAAAGGCATAATTAGCGCAATTTCCATTATTCGGGAGCATGTAGCTGCGCATGTAGCTATTTTCATAAAGCTGCGACAGCTACATGCTACCGAATAATGCAAATTACGCCTCGTAAACATAAAAATAGGACTTTCCAGGGCGATTGCGGCCTAGATTGACCTTTTATCTAGCCCTTTTGACTACTGAAAAAGCCCATCTTTGCATTATCGAGAAATGAGAAGGCGTATCCCGCACCCTCGCAATCCTGGAAACGAGTCTATCCCCGTAATGGATGAATTTAAAGAAAAATACTCGAGAAAATATCTAGAGAATGTCATGAAAAACGAGCAAGATGTTTAGGAGTTAGGCCGCTATTAGACGAGGCCACTGGTGGCGCAACTTGGTTCGTCGCGGGGCATTGAATCAAATGGAACCTATTAAACGACGGTAATTGGTGGAGCCACCAAAAATTGTTGCCGATGGTGGACGGCATCGGCAACCGGCCGGGCAACATTTGGTGGCGCAGCCACCAGCCGGGGCATTGTTTTATATGTAGCCTATTAGACGAAGCCACCAAGTTGCGCCACCAGCGTCGCGAAAACCAGGGCCGGACTAAAATTTTGTAGCAGCCCTGGCTACCGTTAACATCCAGTGAATGCCGCGCGCTGGCTTAATCCGCCCCTGGCGAAAACATAAACAATTGACTTTCACAGTCTGCTGGTACCACCAGTTACCGATGCATTTGTAGCGACGCCATCGCTGCCAGGCCCCGGTGAATTCGCCGCCCCATAGTACAAACAGCGTGTTTTACAGAGTTTTTACCTGGGTCCGGTACGAGCTGGTTTATGATAGGAGTTTTCCAACACATCTGACAACCAGACTCGCCCGGGCCCATAACGTTCCGTCAACGAGTGTCCTTGGACGTGACGAGCCCGGCTACCTCAGGTACACGCACATACCTGATAGCCGGCCTCACACAACCAAGGGATTTTTCATCCCTACCACTATTTTAGCGAAACACTCTCCCTCCTTCAAGGAGCAGATAAATAGCCCTCCGGAGGCGTCGGAGAATTCATTCTTTTTTTCGGCTAACATTGAAAACCTTTACTTACTTTATTTCGCAGTCAGTCCGGAATCTCGGTTTGTAGCTCCGCTTTTGTCAAATCATATTCTGTGCAGCCGAATCATTTGTCTTCGCTCGTTTAAATAAAGCTTCGCATTTTCAGTCAAGAGAGTAGTTAATTTATTTGTAACACATCGCTAGTGAATATTACCTCACATTAAAGCCTTCCAATTCGGTGGCGTCACCAGTGTCCGCCACCAAGTTGCGCCACCAGTGGCCTCGTCTAATAGCGGCCTTAGTTTACTCGAGTTAGGCGGAACGCATAAGAGTTTCTAGAGGCAGAAGCTGACCGCGATATTTTCGATGCAGGAAGTACGCGAAGCTGGAGAACGCGACGAGCAACAACAGCCGCAAGCAAAGAAGAGGCAAGAGTCGGTCCCGGAGGGACTTGTTGATGATCCCTGGGACGCAGTGGTGCGGCCGAGGCCATCGTGCCACCAAATACACGAATCTCGGTGGTTTTGGTACCGCGGACGCTTGTTGCCGTCGACACGACACCGCCTGTCCCTTCTTCATACCGGCTTTCGAGACGCGTTACGGCCTCTTCAACTGGGGCATTTCGAGCATGATGCACTGCGCCTGTGACGAACGGTACCGGGATCGATATTTTCCCTAAAATTACCATTCGAATCAAAATCGAGCACACAGCACAGGCTGTAAATAAATGTTTGCTCTTGGCTGCCATTCTACATCTTCTTATCGATGAAGATCTCTAAAAAAAAGTTATCGCAAAATCGTCATAGACCTTGAATTTTAAGGTCAAATTTTTTTATTGCGTTGTATTCTAAGCACCATGCAATTAAACAAAAACTTGACCTTGACATTCATGGTCAAGGACAATTCTGCAATTCCACCAGACAGACGATTTGGTGGAAAGCGGTGTAAGAAGGGTACCGCAAAATTAAGTTTTATCTTGAACTTCGAGGTCAGAAGGTCGTAAAATTTTGTTTATTGCATTGTATTCGAAGCATCATACGATGAAAAAATTAGACCTTAAAATCCAAGGTCAAGGAGAATTTTGCGGCAACTTTTTTTTACAGATCCACAGCGATTTGAAGATGTAGAATACGCCTATGGCAGTGAAGACCAAAGATTTCGTTAAATTGACCAAACTATTGGAAGTAATTTTTCGGTATTTCAAGGTGAAATGATGTGATGATTAGAACCAGAAGTTTCATGAGCGCGGAATTGTGAATCTACCGGAAAGATAGCAAAAGCTCATCGAACAAAATATAAAATATATTAAAATTCGTTGCTTGAATAATAAAACTGGGTTTTCTATCTCACCTGCAAATACCGAAATTACTTTCTTGCCAACCCAATATTTTTCGTTCACGTTGAAAATATTGAAATGCCCGTTTGTTTCTTCAGTTTCCGCACGTGTTTGAAAATGGCCGGGACCTCGTCGGCGAACTTCATCGGCAAGATCTTCTTCGACGTGCTGCGCACCAAGTGTTTCATCCTGAAGCCCCAAAAAGTATGCGCGAAATGGTCCTGGATGGGCAAATGCCAGCGACACGAGTACCGGAAGCAGGCTCACGTTCGCGACAATGTTCCTTATTAATCCGAACAAATAGAATCGAGCCTAAAACGATAAGAAGATTAAAAAGAGCGAGAGTGAAAGAAATAGAGATAGAGATACATAGATAGATAGAGAGAGAGAGAGAGAGAGATTGCGAATATTCTTCTTCTAGAGATGTCAATACCAATTCTCAGGGATGCAATATTTTATTGAGTATTTAACCGTGGCAAAGGATTATTGGAAATGATCAGTTTCTTGTCGAGCAATCGTCGTCTGAGTTCACGAATGACAATACAATGGAGATGGTAGTAGGAGACTCACGAAACTGTAAAATCGTCGATTAAAATTCGCGTTAAGTATTCTAAACGCCATTTAATGGCCGGATTTTCATTTCCAATCGATCGTAGAAAGTTTCTCGATGTAAATCGTAAGGAACAGTTAACTAACAAACCTGAAATATCTAGCCGTAATTGTGCTACGCGTACACAGTGTCCAGATAATTAAATTGTATCAACATTCATCATTGTTGTCCATCCTAGAATTGAATTTTCTCCAGACGGAAAGGGATCTGGTAATCGGACCGTTGATTAAACACTCGCGAAACGCGGCAGCAATAAAATCAGTTTGAAACGTTTCGAGATAGACAGGGTATCGTTTGTATATTAACTATATACGCTAGCTGTGTAGTCGCTATCGTCCTAGAAGAGGCCAAATCAATTATCCTGTAGATAAAACAATATTGAAACTATACATATCAAAGTAGCATAATTTTTCAAGCATGAGAAAACTAGAGGAGAATCGATGTTAAGGTGTAGCCTAATTTATGATGCGGTAACGAGATTTTCTTTGATAAACGTTTCGTTGATTGCATTTCGTATTCGGTATGTCTGTATTTATGTGCGAGTGTGAGTACGGTGCTGTGTATGTATGAAAATCGTTCATGCTATTCTAATGTTATGCTAATGTTCGTTTTAATTTAATGACGCAAGCGGTGCGAGTAGAAAAGTATACAGGCTGTCGCAAAAATTTTTTACTTCCTTGAAAGGAGTGATTTTTTTATTGAGGAAATCTCATACGAGATTTATTACAACATTAGGTATACAAACAGAACCAAAGTATACAGAGCGAGTGACCTCTACAAACTGAAAATAAAAGTATACTCCTTTTTTTCCCATTTTGTTTTTCCTTATTAACGAAGCAGCGGAGAACATTTTCGCAAAGAAACAAAGAGACTTCGAATCCTTGAGGAATCACTCTTTTCAAGGAAGTGAAACATCCTTGGGACATATTGTAGAAACAGGCAACAGGTATTTAATTATTAGACTGCGGATTTTTATGCAAAATAAACATTTCCTTCGTCGATCGTAAGAAACTTAATTGTAATTATACGGCAGATCTCTGTGCGTCCGTAGCTCGTAAAAATCTGAAGAAATCGATAAATATTTAGTACAGTTCTAGATTATTCGTAAAGTAACAATTTTCTTTCACTTCTATTTCGCAAAATTCCTGTAAAAGTGTAAACTTGTATAAACATCGACAATCTAGTTATAATAAAGTCTTGTGAGGAATCGTGAAGACTTTCTGTGTTGTTTCTCCTCTCGGTTCAATTTCTATTCGAATTTTCCGCGTCGTGGGTCGCGCGGGATCACGCGGGATATTGGACGGGTTTTTCTCGCGCATGCGCTACAATTTTGGCATCGGTAAAGTAAAAGCTCCGAAATTCGAAGCTTCAAAATCTTCGACCATCGAAGGAAAGTATACTTGTGAGCTGTTATAACAGCCCTAGTATGCATCACAGTTCACAGTCCCGCGCAAACGAGCGCGACGAGCGCCACTGATCTGCGTCAAACCGAATCCTGAAGACACGTGGTTAATCGCTGCGTTGCGATAACATTAAAGGATTGCTTATCTCGTTTTAATTGTTAAACATTCTACGTCACGGATGTTTGCTATCAAATATTAAATGCTGCCAGGTAAAAGTGAATAGTAAATGTTGTTTCAAAAGTGTCTCGCGATCGAACATCGAGATGCTTGAAAATGAAGCGAGGTCGAAGCAGGGAAAGATCTCTTGCCCGCGGGAACAGTTGGATTTGGGAGTCACTTTAAAAGGTGGACAGAGTTTTAGGTGAATCATTCACAATTACGAAATTTTTTTTATTTACGGAACATAACCAAATTATACTAGATTTTCTTTAGTGGCCTATATAGTTATGCTCTTTTTTCTCTTCCTCCTCTCAACTTCTCAAGCCATGCTTTCACATTTCTATCTTACGTATCTATCTATCGGTAAAACCGCATAGCTTTACCTTTATCTTCTTATCTTCCTCTCAACTTCTCAAGCCATGCTTTCACATTTCTATCTTACGTATCTATCTATCTGTAAAATTGCATAGCTTTATCGATATGCTCCGTTCAATGAATTCATTCTTCTGCTTTTCAATATCGAATAACTAAGTACGACACATTTTAGATGGGTTGCAGAGAACGACGGGTACAGAGGAGTGTTCGACGGATGCGTCTGGATGCTCAAGCAAGACGACACACATTTGTTTTACGCTGTCCAAGGTCCGCTAGACGACTCCAAAAATTACAATGATATTTTACATCGATACTTTCGACTAGACGTGTCGTTGCCAGCCCTCTGCAAAGAATGGTGTGCGATAGATAAACATTTTCAGAAGTCGCTGGATAAAGTAAACGGTGTGAGAATATTGAATCAAGAAGTTGTCGAAACCGTCTTCTCCTTTATATGTAGCTCGAATAACAATATACAAAGGTATATGCAACTTGTTATCGCAGAGGATATATGAATGAAACTAATACGTAATCTTTCTAGGATATCGATGATGGTAGAAAAATTATGTTCCATGTTCGGCGAGAGAATTTGTTCGATCGAGGGCAAAGATTATTATAGTTTTCCATCCGTAGAGGCACTAGCGAATCGAGCTAGCGAAGAACAATTGAGGAATGAGAAATTCGGATACCGTTCGAAATTTATAACGAGTACTGCAAAATCTTTAATGGAATTCGGTGGGAGAGACTGGCTCCTCGGTTTACATAAAGATAATAATGTATCTTATAGTAAAGCTAAGGAACAGTTGATTGTCTTTCCCGGAGTAGGCCCAAAAGTTGCGGATTGTATATGTTTAATGTCTCTGGGTCATTTAGAAGCTGTCCCGGTAGATGTACATATACAAAAGATCGCGATGGCGATTTATTTCTCGGGAAATAAGGAAAAGATTAGCAACGACGAAGTGGGAAATCGTTTGCGCAAATTATGGGGCCCGTATGCCGGGTGGGCGCAGGCTGTAATATTCTGCGTCGAGTTGAATGCGGAACGTAAAGTGCCTTCGAAACGTAACGTACGTGAACTTGATCTAGCATGTAAAACGCATCCAAAGAAAGCAGATCGAAGGAGAAAGAATTGCGCATAGTTTAAGAATTTTCGTACATACTACAATTATGAGCGATAACGTATCACTAGACAGCGGATTTTATGCATTTATGACAAAAATGAGTGGCTGTAATTTAAAACTGTAAAAACATTAGAAGAATTTCGAAATACTGTTACATTATTTTCAACCTATTAACCATGTTGAACTTTTATTTTTTATTTTGCATAAAAATCCGCTGTCTACGTATCACACTTTATCAGCGTGATAAAGTATTACTTACCAATGTGATAAACTGTGTATCAAACACGAACAAAACATGCAAGTGTCGTTCTGTACAAAATACTTTGGTGAATTTTATTGCAACAGTTGCAACTTGAATAATCCCGTTTTCAGTATTTCCATATGTTACATGTGTATAGCCGAAACATATTAAATGTTGTATCATTTCCTTGATTAACGCTTCCTCTTCTTTTTCCCACCGATACCTACCAGGGCAAAGTCGAAATCGTCGAAGATCATGTACTCCCTGAGAAACTTTAGATCGTCATCCCCGTCGTCGTCGTCATTGTCTGAGAGAAAAAAATTACCGTATTCGTCACGAATGTAAATCGGGGCTCTTACTATAGCAGAACAGCTTATAATATATCGTTCAAAATATCGATTTGTACAACATATCCAAAAATCATCGAAATCTGGAGTACATAGCTGTTCTACAAGTTCGAAAAACTCGTAAATCCGAAAAATAATAAGAGCTTCAGTACAAAGAATTTTATTTACAGGTTTTACATTCCAAGTTCACCCTTTCGCAGGTTTGCGAAAAAGGAGAATACAATTTATAAAAGGATTAATTTGAAGTGTAAAACCTGTATCAATAGCCAAATGATTTTCTTACTTAACTTTGGTGTCAATATCCTTGTAAATATGCTCTGGGAGAGATGACGCAATCCAGGGACTGTTTCGAATAAAAGCTTTCTTTGAGATGGTTTTAACAAAGATAAACATTCCATCTGTAACGATGCAGGTACAGAACTGCAATGAGATAGTCTCATCTTACTCTCCGCAGCTGTAGAGCACACCATGGGATACAACATTGTGTTCCTTAATCCGAAGAAAGCGATACCTAGAACATGCTATCGCAGTTATAGCGATTGTAGTAGTCAGTAACCGTTGAATCTTGAAGCATGTACATACCAAGGGATTTTCTATTCAGGAAAAACTCTAAGGTACCCTTCCACATGTTCAAATATACCCCGACTAAGCTGCCCTGACCAAAGCTGCATCCATATTTCTTCTTTTTACCACCATACTGTATGTACCCTTGATAAGAAAAGCCGAAAGACTCCTGATCCATCCCAAGAAATGAACAAAATAGTTTCTTCTTACTGTTCATATGTACTTTACTCGTACCGACACCGACCATCTGAAAGTAAGAAGAAAAGAAATGCCTTCCGAGCATATCGAGAATGTCGAATGTCTGTTGAACACACTTACAAGATCCGTTCCATAGGGTGGAGTGAGTATTTTAACTTCCCAATAATGGTGTCTCCCTTTTTCCAACAATTTAGTTCCTCTGACTGCAGACGTACCTATACTGTACCCATTGTGAAACAGAACAGTTAAATTTCCTTCTGATAAAACAACAGGAGGTGCTATGTGATCTTTGTCCCACTCCCACTCGAACTCTGCGTGTAAACAGCAATTATAATTTACAATAAAGAAGAATAATTTACAATAAAGAAGAATTACAATAAGGAAGAAGCAAACTTAGCATTAATTGGAATGTAATAGTTGCGGAGTGAATGTTGTGATCGTGATCGTTTGAAGTAAACAAATGTGCTGTCTTGATTGAAAACAACAAAGTAGAATGCCTTTTACCATTGTCTTCTCCGCAACGACAGTTCCCAGAATCACAGTCACAAAATCTTGGGTGATCAACGGTTTGAGCTTGCAACCATTGAGGAAGTTCAATATTCATGACGATATGTGTTCCCAGCTGTTATGCAGCGGCACTTTTCACGATAAATTATCATGTACTCTGATTTACAATGGTTGCCATTTCGGTTATTCGTTTGTAACACGAACTTTACAAAATCTAGAAAATATAATTTGTTTGTAAATATTAAAATAATTCAAATTCAGAATAATTAAAGATAAAATTATTACCGCTTTGGTCGAAGCTAGTTCTGATCCATGCCACAGATTTGATAACAATGAAGTGGGTTCTGTTCCATGCTAAAGATGATGTAGAATATTCTAAGTCTATAAGTATATATGCTCTAAGGATTCACCAATAGCAAGCGCGCATAAATGGATTCCATGAAAAGAGGGCATTCAGTATCACATTGTACGAAAGAAAGAGACAGCTCGCTGTCTGAAGCACCGCTATTGGCCGACTTTAATCGCAAATATCTCGAGAACTAGGTCGTTAGACTAAAATCGTGATTCTACATTTTCGTGTTAGATCGACTCGTAGAATCACTTGGTGAAACAATCTACCATGCGTAACGAAACCACCCTTATCGCATTCCATGCGAAGTTGTCCCGTATTGGCGAAACAGGGTTGGCGAACTACACATTTAGCGGGGTTTTCCTTCGATGGCGGCGTTGTTGCTCTGTGTGGACCCCTACGGAGCTGGCTACGGGGCAGTCAAATGTCTCGTAAAGGAGCTCCCTCCGTCTGCAAGTCAAAACAAATCCCTCGAATATTTCGTAATCGGCGTGGCTTGTGTTCGGCACGCGGTGGTTGGCCTCACGGCGAGGTCGGCGTCGCGGGTGTTTCGTCGATAGGTTACGGTGACTTCAGTCTTCTGGTTGCGCCGGACGAGGACAAAAGAGAGGAGGAGGAGACAGCGGCGGCGAATAATAAAAAAGGAAAACACAAAGAATCAAGAGAGAACGAAGACGACGAGGAGGAAGCGTCTTCGACGGCTGTTCGTTTCCGTGAAAAGGTTTGGATAATCGAGAGTAACCAGGTTGTCGGGGATCGTTCGATTGTCGCCGAACCGCCGTCGATCGGTAAAACCGCCGATGTCGAGACTGTAGCCGACATCGAGAAATGGTTGAAAACGCGCACGGAGTCCGTGTCGAGCATGGATCTCGACGCGATCAAGTCCGGGGTCGAGGAGGGCGACGACCGGTACCTGGGCGAGGAACTGCAGCACGCTTTTCTGGGAAAGGACCCTGACGGCTTGTCCATCGACATCGACCTGTCTGACAAGAAGCTTAACCTCGCTTACGATCCGTTGCTGCAGGAACTCCAGAACGAGAAGCTGCTCGACGCTTGCGAGAAAGATGGTTTCATCTTACCAGAGTTCCAGCTGGACCATCTGGATCCGCTGGCGCTCTCTCCGGACGACATGATGGTGGCCGGAGAGATTCTCCCTTCGACCAGCACTCAGCCGACTCTTGTCCCCAACGGAGACGTCGGAGAGATCTGTTCCGAACCAGAGCAGAATTCTCTAATTAGGAAGAGTATCGTTTCGGACAACCGAGAGTCCCATAAGTCTACAGTCGTAGTCGGCGATATGGGCATCGTAGAGACTGTAAACAAAGAGGACTGCGTTAAGAGAAAAGAATCGGAGCTAACTGATGGTACGAATTTGTATATAGAGGATCTGGAGGTAGAGAATGTGGTGCATGAACTTCAGAGCGAGAAGTTGGAGGACGAGAACGTTGTAACAGATCGATCAAAGAGTAGAACTAAAGTCAAATTGGAGCCTAGGATCATTAAGAGACGCAGAAGGATATCGGGGACTGAGAAGAAGTTGGAGAGCGAGATTAAAATCTCTGGGGAGGATTTTATAGATACCGAGGATGGTGTAATGGCTGTCGTGGCTATTTCTACTGATAAGATTTCGAATATGACGCAGATTGTGATTAATACTGGAACGGAGGAGCAGATTTACCAGGGGAAGACGTCGGAGTTGATCGAGGCTACCGGGAATTTTCCGAAATTGCCAAAGCTGGATTCTTCGGCTTCCTGGAGCAGCGCCGTGGAGCAGAACGATAATCCTAATAACCACGAGATGGTAATATCCAATGCGCTGGAGGAACTGGGTATTACCGATGATAATTTGCAACCGGTGTCGGTCACCGAGAATGGGAAAGTGTGGGCTTGCCCACGGGACGATTGTTGTAGACAATTTAGCAAGCTTTACGCCTTGAAGGGCCATTTGTTAGCTCACTATGGAGTGAGACCGTTTAAGGTAGATACAATATTTTTATGTTAGTTTCAAACGCTGGATGAACTTGCGTATCTCACAGCCTTTTCTAATCAATTTTATAATTTCAGTGCGACTTCGAGGGCTGCGCTTGGGCCTTTTACTCTGAGTTCAAGCTGAAGCGGCACAAGGAGACGCACCTGAAGCGCAAGGATTACGTGTGCGAGGTGGAGGGTTGCAACCGTCGCTTTACAACGATTTACAACTTATGGAGCCATGCGAAGCTGCATAGTCGACCGAACAGGATAGTATGCCAGGTCCCGGACTGCCAGGAGAAGTTTCAAACGAAACGGGCCCTGGAGCTGCACATGAAGTCCCACGACCAGAGTCACGCGCCGTACGTCTGCAAGCACGAAGGCTGTGGGAAGCGGTACTACAGCAGCAACGCGTTGACTTCGCATCAGAGATGCCATAGCTACAAGGAGGTGGACGTGAAATGCTCGTGGCCAGGCTGCGGGAAGGTGTTCGACAAGCCGTGCAGGCTGAAGGCGCACACGCGTTCCCACACCGGCTGCAAGCCTTATCTGTGCACGTTTCAGGGTTGCCAGTGGGCCTTCTCGTCGTCCAGCAAGCTGAAGAGGCACCAGAAGAAGCACACGAACGAGCGAAAGTTCGTGTGCGACGTTCCCTCGTGCGGAAAAGCTTTCATGAGGTCCGAGCACCTCAAGGAGCACAGACTGACCCACAAGGAGGGCAGATACTTCCAGTGCTTCCTGTGCAACGCGAAGTTCTCCGCCAAGAGCAGCTTGTACGTCCACATCAAGAAACATCAGGTCAAAGAGGAGACCGACGGCGGTCCACGGGACACCATGAATGGGCAGAAGCGCGGCAAGCTCAAGGACACGCAGTGCTCCAGGGTGAACCCGGTGGTGAAGTCGAGGAGGAAATCCTCGACAGAACTGAACGCGGCTACAGCCAGTATAAACCCTCCCACCGGTGAGAATCTCGAGCCGGTCGACGATGGTTCGACGAACAACAATGAGAATCGGATCAAGGTCGAGCCAGTACCTCGGCAAGATCAGCCGAAGACTCTATACCACTGTCCGGTGGAGACCTGCACAAGGTCGTACACCACGAAAGCCACGCTGAGGGCGCACATGTTGAAAGTCCATGGGACCCCGGTCGAAGAA
This sequence comes from Lasioglossum marginatum, assembly GCA_028455795.1. Lineage (NCBI taxonomy): Eukaryota > Metazoa > Arthropoda > Insecta > Hymenoptera > Halictidae > Lasioglossum > Lasioglossum marginatum. Next base: position 4,855,866 of record CM052265.1, read on the forward strand.
TGTGATAAATCGTCGAACGCCGTGGCCGGGAGCCCGGTCTGCAACATGGACTACATTCTGTACACCGCGCCCTCGGTCTCGGAGCCCGCGGATCAAATGATCATGGTCGCACCCTGTGACGCAGTAATCCTCGGCGAGTCTGGCGAAGCAGATCGCTCTCTACCGGAACCGGAACCACCGCCTCTCGCCACGACGACGAAGACTGTCGCCGAGCCGTCCGTAAACGTTGCAAGCCAGTTGGCCCAACAAGTGAGAAAGGATCAGGGCTCGGCGAGGACTGACTTAACGTTTTCGGACGTGTGGAAGCTGAAGGCGAACGGCGCTGTCTTGGACTCCGTGGTCGGAGCGTCCGACGTCGTATTGGGCGCCAGTGATTTCGAAGAGGGCCTGTTGCTTACAGAGGAGCTACCTTCTATGTATTATCAGGACGACGTGGTGGGCACGGAGTACCAGGTACTGCTACTCGACTCGGTGCCGCCTGAAAGTACTATAAACCTCCGGGGACTCGAATAAAATGGACACGATACCCCTAGTGTCCCTCGTCCGGCTGTGTATCACGCGCCGGAAACCGATCATTGTTATTTTTTAACGTAGAATATAAGTTTTAATATGGTCTGTGATCGAAAGGCTCGTTTATTAGCCTTTTATTACTATTCATTTATACAGCAGTCCATAATTGCTTCAAATCGTTATTTTATTAATAAATCGTTGCTATTTTTCCAGAATGTTTGTCCACTGTTCCTCTACTGTATATAGTGCTCCTGAAACCTTGTGTATATATACAGTAAACGGTACCGTAAACGAGGAGAGAAAGAGAGAGAGAAAGAAAGTGAGAGAGCGAGAGAGAGAGAGAGAAGAAGAAGAAACGAAGTCTCGATACATTTTGTAAATAGTTTTACAATGCTTGTACATTCGGTACGCATTCATATAAATCTTCGCTTGATTCGAGTTATCCATTTTTGTATTCGTCACAATGGGCTTTATTGTTATAGAAAAGAAGTTTTTTCTAAATGTTTTTATAACATTGATATAAAATGCGATGAGTAAAAAAAAAACACGATGGACTGAAATTAAACGTTTCCATACCTACAAATGCGTATAAGCTACCATAGCGTGCGTCGGAAAACATTCTCAATCTCAATACATTACTACTTGCTCGTTTATAACGGATCACTCCCACATTGATCGTTAAAATTTACGCTAATTGGAACTATGAACCACAGTGCCTTATACCACGTTCTCCAGCTGCCTAGAATACACACCGCTCGCTCTTCGATTCGTATCCTCCGCGTCTCGTTTTATTTCGCGTGTCGCGTTGTCCGCAACGTTTGAATTTGAATGAGAACCGTTATCGCGCGTGCGCGCCGCCGCTGCCGCGATTCCATTCGCGCGCAGATTACCATTTAATTGCAATTCCGACGATTATCATCGGAACGACGAAAGGTCATCGAATGAGCATGAAACCGGGAACCACGCTTCCCTCGACTAGGCCCTATTCAGAAGTGCTCCACCATAGAAAAGAACAAAACCGACTAAGACAAAAAAATAAGCTACGATACTCCGATTTGCAGTCTTGAACACGTTCCATGCCCCATTGTAAACTTTCCACTCGAGTACTGTTGCAAAGGTATACTACCCCCATTATTGGTAGGATAATTCTCTGTGATGCGATATACATATTTCTAGGAGGGATTTTCTTGGGAACCCTCCGCGTGCACTACTTTGATTAGGAAGTTAGCAAATTTGAAGAACGCAAGACTCTTGCAAGAACCATACGGCTCGAACACGGCGAAGTAACCGAAATTCGCCGCCACTATCACGTTGGTGGGACAATACTCCCTGACGTGATATAGCTCTAGGAGGGATTTTTTGGGGAATCCCCCGCTTAAGCGCAGTCGTATGCGGACGCTTCTGTGCATAACGCTTGTATATATTAAATACGCTTATATATATTAAATATCGTGACACGCGCCGCAAGCAAAGCTAACAAATTTGAAGAGCGCAAGACTCGTAAGAACCACATGGCCCGAACATGGCGAAGTAACCGAAAATCGATCTAGCATGGAACGCATTAATACTTCTTCTCGGGGGCCGGGCTGCTGTAGAACATTAACCTACAGGTCGCTAAATCTCATACAACTTGATCCTGCTTCACACGGCCAGGTAACTGCGACGCGTCGAACCATTTTCCGCCGATTTTCATGTACACTTGATACTTGGCTCTATCCAGGCAGCAAAACACGCAGTGTATCACGCCGACGAACAACGCCTCGGCTAAACAGAGCAGTATGGTCGGCAGCGGTTTCTTCCAGTCGAGTATCTTATAAATGAAATGGTTCCCGAGCCTGTCCAAACCGCCGGCCAGATAATAAATTAACGTGAACACGATGTAGAGGAGCACTATCGTAAAACACCAACAAAAGTTCCTCAGTCTGAACGGAATGCTGGTCACGCAGAAGTCGATCAGCATTAGGGCACTGTTGCAGACGTGTTGCATCATGTTTAGTGGATCTGGATTGTGAATCCGGGAGTCGTAGATGCAGCACCAATAGGTGATCGTCACGCAGATGGCTGTGTTCGTGGCCACCACGAACAGGAACCAGAAGATCTTCTCGATGGATCCTAGGGCTATACTTTGGGGATCGAAGTCCAACTTTTTTTGTTCCTTCCATCTTCTTGTGGTTAGCAACAAACCGATGAACGCTTGGATCAGACCTAACATTATGCTCCAGTTGGTTAGGTAGATCGGCCATTTCTCGTACATCATCTGAGGATTCCAGCTGCCGAACTCGAAGAACGCGCACACGATGATGGCCAGCCAGCTAGCGAAGATCAGCCCTCGGTAGATCAGGAACCAGGTGGCCACGTGTCTCTGTGTCATCGGTTCGGTGAAGCAGCGGCCATGCGGAGGCTCCTGCTTCTTTTTGAAGCATTTCTGGACCACGTCGTAACACCAGAGTTTGTTCACCATAGCTCGACGATCTGCGAACAATTATTCGATTGTTAATAACGTTCATCTACTAACCCCTTGAATTACAATATCGCGTCAGACTCGTGATGAAAATTCTGGACAGAGTCGAATAAAAATGGGTACGTACTATTTAAAGCAGTGGACACGTTAAAAATGTTTAAGGACATCAATCAATGTTAGCTTCAGCTTAATAGGATAATTAAAAGAAGAATACAATTTTTATTTGGCTCCCTTGTTCTGCAATCAATGTCAACATTTCTTATTTTGCATAAATATACGCAGTCTAGTTATTCATTTCCTTCAAACCGAAATAAAATTCTACTGTGGTTTTGTTAACACTAACCGGACCGGCTGTAAAATGTGTCGGATATACAATACATTGTTTTATAAAAATTACAAAAGTCTGAACTCATGTAGATTCTTCACAATTTTTATAACAATACGTGATTAAATAAAGAAAATTTAATGATTTCTGGTGTGGAAGCATATTTTTATAATTGCAATAATAAAAAAATAAAAAATGTGAAACCGGTCATTTGATTAATTAACATGTGGGCGTACAATAGATATAAAGTTTCTCCTGTTTTAGGAAATTACGACCTACAAAAAAGTTCTGATCACTGATACTGTAAGCAATCGCGGCGCACAGTGCGCTATTTCTACAGGATGTCCCGGAAAAAGTGTAAGGGAAAGAAACCGGTGATGCCTCAGGTCGTTTGAAGTTGTTGAAACATCCAAAAGGAATCTGCCAATCAGGTGAGAGTACAATTTATACGCTTCCCCCTCCACTACCAGAGTTCTCTTTGACTCTTTACGAGAGAAAGGAAAAGAGAGAAAGAGAGAGAGAGACGCTAGAGTAAAGCCACATTGAACGATAAAAACAATTTTATCAGTTTCAATAACTAAAGATACACGTTTTCCCGTAGTTGTCGTTATTGCGACCAGGACGTCAAGGACACGAAGAATTTGAAGAAAAGTAAACAGTGTTTGCAAACATTGCTATGACAATTCGGATATTGGGAATATGGAAGGTTCTTATGTCACTTATATAAACACTATTCCTTGGTCGGACGCCGCTAGCATTGAACGTAGAAAAGGATAGTGAGTAAAATAAACAACACTAATCCAATAAAGAAATTTCCTTATTTTCAATTATCTTTTTCTCATGAAACTGTTACCAGCAGATTTGTGAAATTTTTCCGATTAGAATGACACCATACACTTCAGAGCATATTCACGTGCTCAACAATTATTTTAATCCACTAGAAACGATGAGAATCAGAAATTTGTTACGTAAGCAGGAATCCTGTGAATTATACCGTATGGAGACTCGTTTTAATCGGGAAAAATTGCAGAAATGTGTTGATAAAGAAGGAAAGAGTACAAATAAAACGGTTTTGTAATTGGGTTTATTTTTTTAAACTTTTTGTTGATTTCAATAATCGTCGAGAACTTGAATGCTGATCTCTCCGTCTTTTTTTATTCACTGTCTTTGTCAGAATGTTATTAAACCGCGGGTTTTGTGGATTTATAACAGAAATGAGTAGACAAAATTCAGAACAGTAAAATCATTTAAAGAGTTGAGAAATCGTTGTACTATTTTTTCCAACTCACTGAAATAATCGAGAGGATCGTGTAATTAACGCAAACGTTAATGTTCATTTCGCAAAAAAATCCACAGTCTAGTTATTAATCTAGTTATTAGTAGTTATTAGGTAGTAATAGTCAGCCGATTTTATGCATTTATGACAAAAATGAGTAGGTGTAATTTAAAACATTACACGAATTTAAAAATACTTTTACATTATTTCCAGCCTATCGAACACATCAAGAGAGAAAATAAATTTCTATGTCACGCCGGTTTGTTGCAATCCGGGTAGAAAATTTTCATTTTGCATAGAGATCCACTGTCTAGTTATCAGTTTTTAAAGGGTGCCATATTTAATTTCCAACTGTATCTCTATTGTTTTTGAAGAAGTGCATCGCACAAAAGCGGGGGCAAACAGTTCACAAATACGGTGCACATCTTCCGTACAAGCATCATTACCGTGATTGACAATACTGGGACACATCGCACCGGAGAGAATTTTGCGAAGAGTAGCCGATACTGAACTAAAAACAGGAAGGAGCAGGAAGCTCGGGAAATGAATTACCGAATTCTCCGCGCCAGACATAATGCCACACCGTTCCCGTCAGATATTCGAATGAACAACAATTATCCGGTTAATTACTGAAATTCGAATTCCCCTGCGACGCCTTAATTCGGTACACATGCGTGGTCGGCGTACTTATTTCCGGCGGGAATGTCCCGGTTCGAAATCGTTCGAGGATCGAGAACGTCCGGATCGACAGATTATTTTTCATCGAACAAATTGTCTGTCGCGTGACCAGCGGTATTATGTTGTTTCGAGTATTTAACAGTAACGGATAGGTATGTATTTCGTGGGGGATACGATAGCGAGCTAGTAGGCGAATCATTTCGAGAAATGGCTTAATCGTTCGACACTTACAGGACAAGCATTGTAACAGCAGATAGAAGATACGTTTCGGAATCGATAAACTCCTGAGGATTGACGTGGACACCATCTCCGGCGTGGGAAAGCCTCGGCGAAGCCCGATAAGTGAAATGTAATACTGTCAGCACGAAAGCAGAAACCTAACCTCTACACCGTCTGTAGTTACACTGCCGTGGACGCAGCCATATTGATTCCGTCGAAACGGTTTCACTTGCAGCGCGAAATACAGCGCCCGTTCGAATTCGCGTTTCAGGGAATTCGATCAAACTAACCCCGAAAAAACTGTCGGAACGGTCCCGTTCTCCTCTCAGCCGTTTCACCGTGTTATTTTACATACTTCGCTGTTAATCTTCGTATTTTTTCCATTAACAGGCAATTTATAGTGCATAATCCGCCGATTAGCTATTACGATAATAAGTAAATTATAATTATATTTATACATCATATGTAGACCGCGGATCTTCTCGCAAAATCGAAACTTTCCACCTGTATTGCAACAAGCTGGGGCGAAATAAATATTTAATTTCTTTCGGGAATATATTTAGTAGTACATTTAAATTCTTCGAATCTTTTTACTGTCAAAAATTAGACCTACCCATTTTTATCGTGAATGCATAAACTGCGCAGTCTAATCATATACAATATAGTCTTTTTTATATTACTTACAAATCCGTTTATATACTGTAATCGTTGTATTCGGGAGAATTTGCAGAATTGTTTGACACAGAACATATCTCCGCTGTGTCTAGGATTAATGTAGAGAAAGTTGTTGAAGTTGGAAATGTTCGAGAAAATTGGTGACTTGTGTAAAGGTACTTCGTTCTCTTCAAACATGTTTTAAACGTGTCGAAATCATCAGAACCTTGTAAAAGAATATCACCCTATTTGCAAGAGTCTAGAGATTCTTTCTAGAGAAAAAACATTCGTCTATCTGAAATGATTCAGTGAAAAAAATTCCCGAAGTTAAAAATTGGACCAATTCGAGTAATTCAACAGCAATTGTTGAACAAATTTGGTGTTGCTCTGATTTTGAAACAAATTTCGTCCGAATTGTCCACTGTGCGGCACCGCGCGCCGGGGGAATGCGATCCAAGATCTTACGCGGCCGTTACACCAAAGATCTCGTCGATCGCAGCGATCGTTTCATCTTATTATCCTGTTTGCTACCGAAATCTACGCTTCCGTCGCTGAGGCCCAATTTTTCCAGAAAATTAGTAGGCGATTTTTACAGATTTGGATACTCCCATTTTTTCTCTACCATCCTCAGTTTTTCAGAAAATTGATTCTAACACTAAACCTACCACGGTCAGATGACCGGTTTCATATTTTCCAATTATCGAAATTATAAAAATCCATTTATGGAAATCTACGGGAAATGATATATAGCATGTTGAAAAAAAATTCTTTCCGCGCGTGGTAACGGAGAAACCACATTTTCTTGAAATTCTACAAGTTTAACGAATTTTCTCGACGTTAAAAAACGTTCGTACCATAATCTCCCTATTTTTCCCGTATTCTACAAAGTTTCAGCTTCAATTTAAAAAAAATTTCATCGCTCTATCTTATTTCTATCGAAAGTTCTTTGATTTTGAAACAAATTTCGTCCGAATTGCCCACTGTGCGGCACCGGCGCAGATGTAGGCAAGTTGGAGGCTAGTTTGAGCTAATTAACCCTGTTGGCCCGGGGCGGACAGGTTCGCACGGACAGCGACGCGAGCGCACGCATCGCGCTGCTATACGCGCGCAAAGGTCGCGACAGCATGGTCAATCGGCCAATACCAATTATCCGTTAATTTATTACAATCTGCTATCATTACCCATTTTGATCACGTGGCGCAGGTAGCGAACGCGTGAGAAATCTGTATTACATTCCTTCATTTCGTAATTATACTTTCCACGGAACAATCCGTTTTGCCAATCATGTTCACACGGGATGACATGCAAGGGTCACACTATTCGTCGTCCATCTTCGAAATCGCGTTTTCTCAGCGATTAATGAATTTTTTTATATTTCTTAACGAAATCAAGAATTGTAATCACCCGACGTTTATGTATAACTGGCTTCTGTTTAATCTTAAGCATTTGCAACACAAATCGCAATTAATGAATCACAATTAAATCTACAGTGAGTGTAAAAAGTATTCGTAAGCCCTTTAAAATAGAATAACTTTTTTATAATTGTACCAAACGACCTGACTTTTCGTAATTAATTAGAAGCATTGGTTTACGAAATGATATGCCAAAAAGATTTTCCAAAAATTATAATTTACGAGGTTACATGCAAAAATAAAAAAAGCGGTTTTTAAAACTTTTTTATTTGGACCTTTAATGAAAATTTTAAATATATGTTTTGTAGATCTGAAGTAGTTACACACATGCTGAAAATTTCATCACAAGTTACAAGCGGTTAAAAATGGTGAAAATCGTAGTTTTACACGACTTTTGTTGATCAGTTTCTGCTTAAAATCCACGGAATCGTACATCTTTCGATGCGTGCCGTTTTTTCCTGCGTCAAACGATTTCGATGAAATTTTCAGCATGTGTACAACTAACATAGATCTACAAAACATATATTTTAAATTTTCATTAAGGGCCCAAATAAAAAAGTTTTAAAATATGCCTTTTTTATTTTTGCATGTAACCTTGTAAATTATAATTATTTAGAAAATCTTTTTTGCATATAATTTCATAAACCAATGCTTCTAATTGATTATAAAAAAATCAGAACGTTTGATACAATTATAAAAAAGTTATTCTATTTTAAAGGGCGTACGAATACTTTTTACACTCACTGAATATATGTATTTATGTCATAATTTAATGAAACAGTTCAGGAAGCATATCCGGTGTCTATGTATAGACAGTGGATCTTTATGCGAAATAGATCAGATTTTTTCCCTGAATTGAGAGTGAGATAGAAATTCATTTTCTTTCTTCGTATAGAATTATAAAAATATGTGTATAGTATTGTAAAAGTAACAAGATTAAATTTATTTATATTTTGTGCGATTTTCACTATAATATATACCGATGTCAAAAAATATATTCAATAAATTCCCATGAAAATATCTTTACGATTTCAATAATTGTCAAATAAAAAATCTGAAATGGATCATTTGACCCCTCGTGGTAGGTTTAATGTTAATAGGTTAAACAGTATTTTTAAATTCTTCTAATGTCGCTACTGTATTAAATTACACCTACTCATTTTTCTCATAAATGCATAAAATCCGCTGTCCAGCTATTTTCAACTGATTAAAATTATTGAATGGAATTATGTTGGAATAAATACTGACGGTTTTCATTTTGCGTAGAAATCCGGTGATGATCAATACCGAGAATTTCTTCTTTTGAATTGATGCAGGTCAACGTCGATTACAAATTATTATTGCGCTATCTTCGCTATCGTAACAATACAATAATGGATATCGATCGATGGAAGGAATGATGATGCGACTTCGATAGTTGCTAGTACTTACAAGATTTTCGTGCAACGAAGTGTTCCGGTTATGTTATCTTGAGTGAAACAAGTACTTGAATGAAAATTGAATAAAGACGCGTGCGGAGTCCGACTAATTTCGATTCACTGTCGACGAACGTGGTCGACGAGTGTGGTCGACGAGTGTGATCAACACGGTAACAAACGACACCTATGTATTTCGACGTACCAGCCCCTTATCGCGTTGCAGTTCCCTTATCGCGTTGCAGTTCCCTTATCGCTAATCTTACACGTTTCAGCGATTTCGCATTGCGCCTACCAGATAATACCAACGAGAACTGACTACACAAACAGTATGTAATTGTTAGTCAAATTCGCACGTTCCTTTTAGATCGAAAGTAAACACACGAACTTGCATAATCGATTGCTAGGTTCCAGATTTCATTACATGAAGTAATGACTCCCAACCTGTTCAAATCTGTTAAGAGCAGAAATCAATTTTTATGTAACTCCCCTTCCTTGCAATCGATGCATGAAATTTTGTATCTTGCATAAATAAAAACGGCAGAGTATTTATCAGAAAAGTCTAGTCTTATAAAATCATCGTAAGCAGGAATACATTTCCATTTAATTTTCGTTCCCACGATTGTCTTTGAAAGTTTTCATTTCGCACGAAGATCCGCAGTGGAATCAATATGTAATTGCAGTCAATCATTTCTCCGATTATTGGCGATTAATTTCCTTTAACCGATGATCGACACTTAGTTCGAGTTAAACGATTGAATCGATCGCCGATTTTTCAACAATTAATATCAATAACCGAATGAATCGTTTACTGATTTTTCGAGATTAATTAATTTCAGCAATCTATTCCAGCATCGTTCGATAGTTTCGATACTCGACTAACCATTCGGTGTTGAAGATTGACGATAAAGTCTGTCTATTCCGTGCTTCTAATAGAAAATTGATTTCGTAAAAATTCAATAGATAAATACTCAAGTGTTCCGTGATCGCGTTTGAATAAACACATAAATAATGAAGTTCTGGAAAATGGTTTCATCGGCTCAATTTTGTTCCTCGCTGTATGTTCCTGTTGGTTTTATAAAATAATTTAAAACAGTGAATTTAGTGCTGTCTAGTGTGAAAGAGCGTTAGAATAATTGTACATGACACTGAGCACAAATATTTGTCTATATGTGTATGTGTAGTGTATAATATAAATATTCCTGTTGGTTTTATAAAATAATTTAAAACAGTGAATTTAGTGCTGTCTAGTGTGAAAGAGCGTTAGAATAATTGTACATGGCACAGAGCACAAATATTTGTCTATATGTATGTGTAGTGTATAATATAAATATTCCTGTTGGTTTTATAAAATAATTTAAAACAGTGAATTTAGTGCTGTCTAGTGTGAAAGAGCGTTAGAATAATTGTACATGACACTGAGCACAAATATTTGTCTATATGTGTATGTGTAGTGTATAATATAAATATTCCTGTTGGTTTTATAAAATAATTTAAAACAGTGGATTTAGTGCTGTCTAGTGTTAAAGAACGCGAGAATAAATATTTGTTTACATGTATGTGTAGTCCATAATAGAAATATGAAACGAAGATTTTCCAAACAATATTCCTGTTGGATTTGTAAAATAATTTAAGACAATGAATTGTAGTGCTGTCTAAGAATAATTCGAGTATCCGCTATGTATAACACAGAGTATAAATATTTGTCTATATGTATGCATGTGTATTGTATAGTGTATAATATAAATATGAAACGAAGGTATTCCAAACAATATTCCCGTTGGTTTTGTAGAATAATTTAAAACAGTGAATCGTGGTGCTGTCTAGTGTGAAGGAGCGTTAGAATAATTCGATTATCCGCTGTATATAACACAGAGCATAAATCTGTGGTTGCCAGGAAAAACGCCGCATGTCACAATTTCAAAAAATTTGAGTTCATGCATTAATTGAGCTTCATAGTATAGGATTTACGTATTTATCGGAAAAAAATCATGAAAATGAAATTCGAAAGGCTCAAAAAATAATGCAATTTTAACCGATGTCCTATGTCAAAGCATTAGTGATCAAAACTTTAAACGGCAATATCTCGAAAGAGAAAGTATGTGACGTGTGGCGTTCTTCCTGACGACCACAGAAATATTTGTCTACAATATGTACAGGGTGTATAAAAATTATATGTCACGACCACCATAGCGTGATTCTACACCTCATGATCGGTGAAGATCTGTTAAAAAAGCTTCCCGCAAAATTGTCCTTGACTGACTTTTTTTAAGGTTTCGAAGGTCAAATTTTTTTATGATTGCATTGTGTTCTACTCATCGAGAGAATAAAAAGTGTCAAAGAGAACGATTGAGTTCCAACCTATGGTTCCTTTGACACTTTTTATCCTCTCGATGAGTAGAACACAATGCAATCATAAAAAAATTTGACCTTCGAAATCTTAAAAAAGTCAGTCAAGGACAATTTTGCGGGAAGCTTTTTTAACAGATCTTCACCGATCATGAGGTGTAGAATCACGCTATGGTGATCGTGACATATAATTTTTATACACCCTGTACATATGTGTATAGTGTATAATATAAATATTAAACGAGGGTTTCCCAAACAAGAGAAAGAACAACGACCGATTAAAGAACCGATTGGCTAAAGTTATTAGGATAATGGGCAACAGCGCGGTCGAGTAGCGAGTGTGGCGACTCGTTACGCGATCGATGAAGAGAAGGAGGGTCGTTTGTTGATCACTAACCGAATCCTTGATGGCAGAGGCACACGATGCGATGGGAATGGCAACGGCAACCCGCACGATAGCTCGCCTGACCCGTCACTGACCAGTTCCCTGGCCAAGTCTGGTCACAAAACTCTACACACCATGACTGAAATCAATCGAATCCCCATACGTTACCCTTTCCCTCCTCCCGTCACCGTTTCACTGACTATCCATTTAGACAGCCCCCCAAGAACCGCCTTACCGCCTTGTGCTTTTGTTAGCGATAGTCCACCTTCACGGAACACGCGTTGTATATATACTTACATACACAGTGACTCCCACTAATATCCGGATACTCTTAAAAAGACGATCACTTTTTTAATATTGCACCATACGATTTGAACTTTTCTCAGAAGTAAGAACAATTGGCTTGCTACACAACGTGAACAAATTTTTGCGAAAAGTTATTTCTTCGAATTCCGCATTTATTTTCCTAAAATAAGATGGCCCTAATGGTAAATTCGATATATCGGAAAAACAATGAATATTGATTCTCGTAATATCACTTCTCTTTCGAAATGAAACGTAGAAATCATTATTTTTTTCAATCTCATTGTTATTTTCCTGAAACAAGAGCGCCCTTAATGCTAAATTCGATATATTGGGAAAGAATGAATATTGATTTTTAATATCACTTTTGTTTTTGCACGAAATGAAGGAATTACACTTTCTTCCAACTTCATTTATACATACAAAACGTTATCATTGGGCCGCGGACATTTGGACAATTTGGAATTGCAGAGAAAATTCTAAAAGTTGTATTTTGCAAATTTTTTAGGCGGGCTTATATGGAATATTTAGAAAACACGTTTCGTAGATCTGTATGAATTAAACATTCTGGAAATTTCGTCGAAATCGGTCGACGTTGCAATGAGTTACAAACGTTTAAAGATGGTAAAAATTGCAGATTTTCACGATTTTCGGCCTCTAACTGCAGTAAATCTAAGGATTCTTACATCTTTCAATGCCTGTCGTTTTTTCCCGCATCAACCGATTTTTACAAAACGTATTTTCAAAATTTTCCATATAGGCCCGCACAAAAAAGTTGTAAAGTGCAACATTCGGTATTTTCTCTACAATTCCAACCAATTGCTATTTTTGAAAAAATATCTCTTCGCATCATGTAGTAAACTAATTGCTCTAACCTGTGAAAAAAGTTCAAATCGTATAGTCCAATTGTTACGGATAGAAATGCCTTTATATTCTTTATGTCAGCGGCGGAATCATGTATACGAGGTTAACACGGAGCATGAAATGTGAAACATTGTAAGAGATTAGTGGAGGATGGCTACAGCTAGTCTATCGAAAAGAAATCCTGCCAAGGAAGTATACCCGAATCTCGTTGACTCTGGCGACTACGCGATAGCGTTTGTTGCATTCAAGCCAATAGCGTGTAAAGGTAGACACAATGTGTCTACCTTAGGCCGCAAAAACCTCGATTTGGAGAATTTCTCACTTGTTTCTAGCGAGCACGGAGAAACCGAAAGGTGGATCCGGGGCCGCCAGGCTACAGAGTCGCGAGGTTCAGGTAGAAATAAAAAATGTGATTATACTTAAAGTAAATTAACATCTAGCGAAAGTCATTGCGCATGTGGTGACATGCAAGGAGGAGCCTAGGAATTTATATACCTGGGACGGCGGTTAAAATAAACAATAACCAGCAACTACTCTAGCCATTGTCCACGAATCTCAGGTAGTTGATAAGAGTAGGGGACAGTATAAATATCGAGGGAGCGAACATTTCGGTCTCTTTTTCCTTTCTTTCTCTACCAGTACAGTCGTGTTGAAATTGTAACGGGTGACAATAAAGTTTTGTGTCTATACACCAATGTTAAAAAAGTTCTCATTGTTTTTATAGCGTCCGAATATTAATGGGAGTCACTGTGCATATGTATATGTTCGCGCGAACAGAGGCGATTAGAAGCTCTCCCCTGTTGTTCCACGTCCACGGCATCCTACAAAGCCCCTCGGAAGCCTGCTAGGTTGATTTTCGAGAGAAAAAAGGGGAGAGATTATTGCCAATACGCTTGGTCGTTCTAGTTCGAGCGAGACAGAAAATAATTCTTTGAAACAGCCAATTCTTTCGAGCATTTTGCGACTTGTTTTAGTATGGCTAAGGTGATCTCGTTCTGTATGAAATTTCTGTAGATTGTCTTCAAACAATCTTTTACTTAAGTGAATTTATTTGGTCATATCCAATAAAGAATAATCTGACTACCTACAAATGTTTTAAGCAATTTGTTATTTTTTTTTTGTAGATTGCACAGTTAAGATAACGTCATTCTGTATGAAATTGAATTAATTTATCTCTGAATCGAATTGAACCAGTTCATCTGTGAATTATACATTGAATCAATATTTTAAATATTTTTCACACCTTAATAGATGCTAATTAGGAGCAATTTTTGTCCGAGAATTTTTACCGCGACAGAATACTACCAACTTGGTAACTTAACAATGGTTGGTTCTATAGGAAAAAGTGTAGTCAACAGCGAAGCAAGTCTTCCGGTCAGTTGAACACCGAAAAACAGCTGAACGAGGTACACTTTGCAGCGTAGTATTATCGATTCGACATACCATGCACCTTTTTCTGCCAAAGGAATTTGCTTTTTGCAACGCGCATAGGTATTCTCCTGTGTCAAGCTTGCGGAAAGTTTCCTCAGTATTCGAATAAGTAACTGTTTCGGTAGGGACGAAAGTAGCAACGGGGTCAAATGCATCGAGTCGAGGAACTTTGAGTTACCGATAGGGACCTCCATCAATATTCAAAGTTTTTTGTCCTCGAGATAATCGTACGAAGGAAGATAATGAAAATTAGAACTTGTAGAATTAGATTTTGAATGAGCGAGATTCTTCAACAGTCAAAATAGGTTCGGTAAATAATACAGTGTTTTATCGATATAAGTCCCCAGCACGGGTCTGCCGAGGGACATTTATGTGCCAGGGATAGTATTCTTTGACTTTTGTCGAACGTAGATAAGAACAGCCGAGCTCGAGAAGCTCGGTCGCCGAGAAGTGTAAACATAACTAATCTGAATTTCTAACTTCTTTATTTTTCATTATTTTTTTATGGGACTTCGAGAAACGTATTCGTGGCATTTTTCTAATGCAAAATCATATCAAATATGATATAATTCCGATGATATTTACTTGTAAATGATACAGTAATCGCTCTTTCGTTGTCTGGCATGGTGGGCAGGATCGTTGTCCAATGCTTACCCATTCCACTGCCTGTCAACGCCGCGTCGCTCCGCAGGGCGGCGACGATTGATGTCGGCTCGGGTATATCGGTGTGAGCACCATTGACTCGAATGAATCGAATGTTCAAACTTCTTAATTTACATTATTTTTTTATGGGACCTTCATGAACGTATTTCTGGCATTTTTCTGATTAAAATGACACCAAACACGTGCATAGTGCATAACACATCCAAATTGTACATAGTGTCTGTAAAAATGAAACATGAGCGGGACTCAGATCTGTCCGGCGACGGCGATACGCTTCGGCCACCCGATCCGTGTTTCATTCTGTATTTCTCTATGTTCGGCTCTCTATTGAAGTCTCGGCGCGGTCGGTGCGATACTCTAGACGCAGTCATAAATCAAAAATAGCGTCCCGGGAGGGTCGTTGTCACTGAAAAACACGGCTTCTGGACAACGAACGAGCGATTACTGTATTTACTTTAATCGCCTATTACAAGTAAATATCATCGGA
This sequence comes from Lasioglossum marginatum, assembly GCA_028455795.1. Classification (NCBI taxonomy): domain Eukaryota; kingdom Metazoa; phylum Arthropoda; class Insecta; order Hymenoptera; family Halictidae; genus Lasioglossum; species Lasioglossum marginatum. The sequence continues at coordinate 4,871,298 of CM052265.1, forward strand.
ATTATATCATATTTGGTATGATTTTGCATTAGAAAAATGCCACGAATACGTTTTTCGAAGTCCCATAAAAAAATAATGAAAAATAAAGAAGTTAGAAATTCGGATTAGTGTGATCTCACCGATATGCTCGAGCCGCATGATATCATACTTCTCGGCGACCGAAGCCTCTCGAGTTTCACGGCCCCTCAAGGGGGTATACCCCGCAGTAGTGGGGATAGATATGGGACATTTACAGGCCAGACTTTTGGGACATTTATGGATAAAATACTGTATTAAGTTCTCCCAAAAGTTTCTTTCGGAATGTGTTCCTTTAATGTTGCTAAATAAATACAAACAATGCGATAATCTTTATGTTAATGCCTTAGTACTTCCTAACATAAATTTGCATTATGTGCATGAATCGAAAACCAACTTTTGGGACAATCAAATATTTATTTATCAATATTAAAGGAACACATTCCGAAAGAAACTTTTAGGACAACCTAATATAATCCGGTAGATGTATATTATTCTGTAAAATAATTAGTAGAAGCTCCAAGATTACAAGAATGAAGCCTCGAGATAATCGCACGAAGGAAGATAAAGTGCCTATGAAAATTAACTTGTAGAATTACACTTAGAACGAACGATCCTTCAACGGTCGAAATAGATTCGGTAATATAATTCAGTATATACAAAATAATTAGTTGAAAAATTAGTGGAAACTCAGAGAATCGATAGAAGCTCCAAGATTACAAGGATGAAGCTTTCTAATGCTTTGCACTTTTAATTATCGCATCAATTTCTGAAGAAGGACACCAGCCACTGAGAGAGAGAGAGAGATAGAGAAATCATTTCCACATACAGAGCCAGGAAGAGAAGATATATGTCAACAGCACGTGCACCGAATCTCGGCGCAAAATCACAGGTTGCGCCTCGTTTGTGTCGACCGGTATCACAACAAACAGACGTCGAATCATTGAACAATTTCTCGTATCAACCGAATACTATCAACAATTTGTGGACTACAGGATTTTGTATACGTCTAGCCATGATTTTGTGTATGTCTAGCCACGATTTCCTTATCGAATCGTTACGGATATTCTCATATCTAATCCAAAGCAATGAACGCTATACAATGGACTACAGGATTCCACGTGTGTAAGGTCACGATTTACTTATCGCATCGTTTGCAGAATGTCCGGTATCGAACGAATACTATCAGCAATTTGTGGACCACAGAATTTGATACAGGTTAATCACAATCAAATCGTATACGTCTAGCTACGATTTCCTTATCGAATCAGTGCAGAATTTCTCGTACCGAACCGTGTAAACAACGAGCACTATGTTGACCACAGGATTTCACGTGTTCCGTCTCGAACGCTCGGTGTTGCGTCGCGAGAACTGTTTCTTCGCGTCAGTGTCTCGCGATATTCACACTCTGAATCAACTTTGCGCGAATAAAGCTAGTGCACTGTATGTATCCAGAGCGGTAAGAAAATCCTGCGTATAATTCTGTTGCTGTCAGTTTTCAGTTTGAAGCTTTTAGGTTTAAAGTTTTGATCACCAATGCTTTGTTGAATTGCATTATTTTTCTCAGCCCTTCGAATTTATTTTCACTCTTTTTCTGGTAAATACGTAAATCCTATACTATGCGGCGTTTCGCCTGACAACCACAGAATTACATGCGCGAATTGTTCTTTTTAACACTAGGTTTACGGAGCTCTAAAATAACTATTTCACATTATATTATAAACATAACAAGCACGTGTCTGTCCAAGTTGTTGGCCATTTCTCCAATAACATATACCCAAAGAAATAAATTTGGTAAATAATTCCTCAGGAAGCATCTTTACAATCTTAACACATTACCTACCGGCGATTATTCCAGAAGTGTTGAAAGTCTATGGTCCATGACTGAGGATTTTTTAAAAGAATCCTTAAATAGCAATAGCAACTTTGATCATAAACGAACAACTCACCCTCAATAACAAAATCCAATCATTTCCGCCGGGATTGTGTAAAAGAAGATTTTTGAGTTTTTGGTACAGCACAATTATTGAAAATCCTATTGGCTTCCGGTAGGTTAAAAGTGTTAATAATCGCAAATTAAGAATATTAGATCCAGTCTCATTCTGACGGGTCCCGTAAACCTAGTGTTAAACAGTGGATTTCTAGCGTGGATCAGGCACGATCGAACGATTCACAACACCCGGAGAACGAAAAACGGAAGTAGGCGCACGCGTCCGGAACAAAAGTGTTTGTAATATGAAACACGCACCGCATAGCGAGGTGGTAGCCGCGAACCGCAGGTGGTCCTTGATCCTGCTGTCGATGCAGGGTATCTTCTCCGGCATGACACGGTCCTCCATTTCCTCGGAGTCGGGAGGTATTTGTCTGGCCCGTCTGGCCTCCTGTTCGACGTGAGCCTGGCCCGTGACTGCCCGGCAACACTGGCTCTCCGCGTGCTCCGAATCAATATCAATCCCTATAGACCAGCTGTTCCCCACCGAGAAGTTCTACAGTGTTCCCGTGAGAACACCTTTTCGACACATACCGGTGATAATCAGCCGGTTTTTGTTTTACACCGTTTTATACTGACCGCCGCGCCGTGTTCGCGGTAGGGGAAGTCCAACGCGCCGCCGGACAGTGGATCAATTGAACGAATCAAACGTTTTTTTCCAGAACGTCATTATTTGTGTGTTTATTGAAACTCGCAACGCTCGAGTATTTATTTATTGAACTTTCACGAAATCAATGTGTATTTGTACAATCTATGCGACAGGGCAGGTTCGGTTACCTTTTCGCTTTCGAGATTAGCTATCCTTCCTTTCTAGGAACTGCTTTCGTTCTCCGAGTACATTTCGATTTATTAAGTTTATCCAGATGCAGTAAGGTTCTTATTTATATTTATCGACCTGGCGTTGATAAGATTTCAACTAATATGTACATAGAATGTTTCATCCATCATCCACAGAATAGATAGACCTTATCGTCAAGCTTTAACGATTTGCTGAAATACATAGATTGCTGAAATTAACTGATCTCCAAAAATCGGTAAACGATTCATTCGATTATTGATGAATTAATTGCTGAAAAATCGGCGATCGATTCAATCGTTTAACGGGACTAAGTGTCGATCATCGATTAAAGGAAATTAATCGCCAATAGTCGGGGTAATGATTGACTGCAATTATTGATTTTACTGCGGATCTTCGTGCAAAATAAAAACTTTCAAAGACAATCGTGGGAACGAAAATTAAATGAAAATGATTTCGTAAGTCTAGATTCTTTTACATTTACTAGACAGTTTTACATTTTAATTCATTTATATTCCATTCAGTAGTATTTTATTTCTGATTCGATTTTACATCTATCCAAAATGTAACCAAGAAATGCGTTTAATAATTTATTGAAAAACCTTGAACTGCCCTGATAGATGTAAATTGTCTTGGCATACTTATTACTAGATTTTTAGAACTGAATTTTCGAAAAAATTGTTAAACGGAACCACGAACAGACATAAACAGTCTCAAACATCGCGAACAGTACACTAAAGGTGTGAAGTTTTATTTTAATTCATTTACATTCCATTTACTATTTTATTTTAGTATTTTATTCCTGACTGGATTTTACATCTATCCAAAATGTAACCAAGAAATGCGTTTAATAATTTATTGAAAAACCTTGAACTGCCCTGATAGATGTAAATTGTCTTGGCATACTTATTACTAGATTTTTAGAACTGAATTTTCGAAAAATTGTTAAACGGAATCACGAACAGTCCTAAACAGTCCCAAACATCGCGAACAGTGTACTAAAGGTGTGAAGTTTCACACGCAGGATGTCGTTCATTGGATTTAAGTGTCGATTAAGATGACGAAGACGACGAATAGTATGCTCCATTATAAAATCGATCATCCGACCAGCTCGGTTAATTGTCTATTAGTCGATCGCATTGAAATCCATTCCCACATTGTCGTTCTTGCGTGAATAAATGTTTACCAATACTATGTATATTTTTTTCATGAAATGAAAAATGAGTTTCAAGTTCTGCATAATATATTTATCAGCGAAACCCTGAAAGAAAATCGGTAGATACGTTTTTTTATCTGGCCGAGCGACCAATAGGAATACTCGCAATTCGACGGAATATACATTATTTTTATCGCACGATAATTGCACGTACACACGTCACGAATTACAACCATGGTCCCCGTCGTTCGACCACGTAGTCCGCCCTCGTGAAAACCAACGCGAACCATGATTGACGCATAGTGTGTCACGCATTGCCTCGATCATTAGGAGCGAGCCTTAGAAATAACTCTTTAAGTTCGCCGATTTCCTTTAACCCTCCGTATACTATGCCGGAGTCTATTTTATTTAATTTGTGGCAATTAAGGGAGTCGACTCCTTTTTCCAGGATTGCAAGGGTGCGGGATTCGCGTTCTCTTTTTCAGCAGTCGAAAACGCTAGATAAAAGATCGATCTACGGCGCTATCGCTCTCAAAAATCCTATTTCTTCGTTTACGAGGCGTAATTTGCATTATTCAGAAGCTTACAATTACGTACATAGCTATCTTCATTGCTACATGTTGTCTAATGAATAATGCAAATCACGCTTCGTAAACGAAAACATAGGACTTTTGAGGGCGATAGCGCCCTGGATCGATCTTTTATCTAGCGTTTTTGACTATTAGTAAATTTTTGTATTATCGAGAAATGAGAACGCGAATCCCGCACCCTTGCAATCCTGGAAACGAATCAACCGCCTTAAACTAACTGAATAGCTGTTTCATTGAGGATATCGGAAAGGCTAATATGTCTACACGAGATCAAAAGTTTTTAAAAATTATTCGTTAGAGTTGTGAACGGACTTAAGCATTGCAAATTTATATAGCTATAAAAATCGTCCGTTGCCCGAGGGTTAAACAAAAGAAACTATTCAATTTGGTGAATTTCCAAAAGAAATTTTTAGTCGACCTGGCCCCAGAAAATTGATTTCTCTTCTTCGTAGTTCTGTGATCTGTGAAATAGAAGGAAAGAGTTTGCTCTTAAACCCTCTTCTTGCAATCCTAAATAGACTTTGATTAACGATCGACTCCGCAATCGTCTGAATAAATTACAAAGTTTTATCAAATCTGAACTCTTCAAAGACTCCTGCAAAAAATTGCTAAACAACTTATCACCCTCTACAGAACCATCGATGAATAAACGATACACTGAGCACCAAAGAACCATGATTTATGTCAATTGATTTTATTGTGTTAGCAAGCACGCTCGATGAATTGCGAAATAAAAACCATAATGAGTAATAGCATAAGGTAATTCCAACCTGTTGGCTTTTTTTACAACTAAAATATGCAAACAGCATAAATCTCGTGCGACGATTAACGCGTCACGGAACATTCAGTTCAATCCTCTGAACAAATTAACATTCTTTCGAGGCATTTTCAGAAAGATCATTTATGGCTCGCACGGTTCAAAGCCGTTCTATGGAATAATCACTCGAACAACAAAAAACTGCCATTCATTTTCGCGTCTTTCGGATTGCAGTTTCCTTTCGAGATTAAAGGAAATTTTTCTGGAAGCGTATTATTCGAGAGACTGTCGAGCAATTTGCGGTGGTGATCTGCGAACTGGGAGAGCGGATTCGCACATCCGGATTCGTTACGAGTTCCTCGAAGCCGATCAATCGGTTTGCCGATTTCAAAACGGGTCGTAAAAGATCCGAACCGATTGCCAAACGGAAAGTTCGATTGTCGAGCGAGGAATCGGCAAAATTTTCAAATAACTTTCCTAAAGGGTGAAGAACGCTTTACAATCTATCCTACGAAAACCCGTTTGCAATATTTTGATTCGAAACCTGGAAAATTTTACAGGAATATATAAAAAGAAACTTTTTAAAGACCACGCTTATATTAAAATGCACTAAAAAGGAGAAAAGAATTTTCTTCCTGGTTCTCCATGAAATACCGAATCCAGTTAAATGATTAATAATATTTCTCCCCAAAATTTTAAGCAATTAGTTCAAAATTTCTTCTGCTATAAAATTAGTGTCGGAATAGATAGGAAAATTTAATACAAATTTAAATAAAATCATGACATTGGTAACTATAAATAAAAGCGTATATTATAGTTTAGTAATCCACGCTTTTATGAGTGGTTGGAATATCTATACTGTGTCCAGTATACGTGTTTCCATATGAATGTTTACGTATTTGTATATACTTATTCTGTAAAAATTTTCTCTTGTTCATAATTCTTATATTGAATTCTGTATTACGTTGAAATAAATCTCTTACGAGATTTTCTACAATAAAAACAACAATTTTCTACAATTACATACATTCTCGTATAAGTATGAGCGGTTGGAAAGTCTACACTGTCTTCAGTATACATTTTTTCATATGAACGTTTACGTATTTGCATATTCTTATTCTGTAAAAATCTTATTCTCTTTGTCGTTTTTATACTGAATTCTGTGTATTATGTTGAAATAAATCTCTTACGAGATACAATAAACAAAGTTACGTACAATTACACATTGTATACATGGTGTCCGAAAATGTTGTATCTCGTTGAAAAGGGCATTTACGATTCGTAAGGGCATTTCAAACAACTTTTTCCTTTATGTAAACGTTCTCCGCGGAGTTATTATCGAAAAATACAGACCGCCCAGGAACCGGAAGTCGCGTTTCGATTTCGAATCGCACAAGCCCTCTCGGGTGATCGCGTGGTTTAGTATTGTCAACGGCGTTTGAACGGCCGCGTCCGAGGGAGTATTGGATTACGAATTAAGAGAAGAACAGCAGAAATGCGAGGTGGTTAGATAAGATTTCGCGGACTGTTCGAAAACTCCGCCACGCGCGGGACGATTTCTTCTTCGTCGGCAACGTTGCGTAATGCCGAAAACATGCGGTCGCTTCTACTTCTCTACTCTACTGTACTATACTCTCCTCGACCGCTCTATTAACGAATCGGTGTGACGTCCAGCGGTCGCGGAGCCCCGGAGATTGTACATACATAATAAATTTTATGATTTCGGCGCAAGGTTCGATTATTTATAGAAAAACAGCAAATTTGCAATTAATTAAACATGCTTCTCGACGTTTCGATCCTTATGTGGATCATTCTCAAAGAGACATTTTTTGCGTCTGAAAAATAATATATGTATAATATACTTTGAACAAATATTGTAGCACAGCCGTGTAAATCCAATGGAAAAAAGAAATAAAAAAACACACATACTTGTGTGTGACACTCGCTGTGACAATAGAGATAACATTTAAACGAATATTAAATAGTTTCAAATAACTGGACTTTATTCCGTGGTGGCAAATGTGTAACTGAAACATGTGTTAGCAAAACCGCTAGAAAGAATATGTCCTGTAGGACGGCCCATTATGAATATGGAGAAATTGATTCGGCGAAATATAAAAAAAAAAAACATGCAGCGATGTAAGTTAATTCAACAACTGTGTAAAATTAAACTTCAGTTAACCTTATGCTTGGAAATGTTAGTTGCCCGACCCAACATCAAAGCTTGTTTTCTTATTTTTAATTTCCTGAAAAATTGTAAACTGCGAATTTAATTTGATTTAAAGTAGACTAGGTATATATGAATATGTATTTACTGTAATTTACCTTAGTGCAGTAGAAATAGATCTCAGTTGAGATCTGAAATGCTTAATACAAAAAAAAAAAGAAATATGAAACGTATAATGTAAGTAAGAGATTAATTATTTAAATAAAAACAAAATTTTTAATATACCACGTTTTTAAGACGGAGTAAAGAGTATCAAATAATTTTTCCTAGCCCCATACACACAGATTCCTAATCCCATACAGATAGTCCTGAAAATTTGTGATTGCGAATTTTAAATAGCTATGAAAATACTTGTAAGATTTAAACGAAAAACGTAGAGCGCATGCAATGGATAATTGATGCATGAATAGTTCATCTTAGTCACTAACAATTTTATTGCACTGCAAATGATATGAACTGTTGTGTGAGTTTTCTCAACGACAGCTACTCTCTCCACTCCTTACTATTATCTTGCGCCCCACGTTTTTCGTTTTAAATCTTACAAGTGTTTTCATAGCTATTCAAAATTCACAATCACAAATTTTCCGGGCAATCTGTATGGGGCTGGGAAAAATTATTTTATACTCTTTAGTCCGTCTTAAAAACGTGGTATATTAAAAATTTTTTTTTATTTGAATAATTATTCTCTGCTTTTTAGACGAACAGATAGACAAGAAAGCGAGTTAATATTGCATTGTCATCCAGTTCTGAGCTATGTTTAAAGTTTCAAGTCTCTAGCTCATCGGGAAGTTAGTAAAATTTGTACCGAACAGACAAACAGGCAGATAAGAAAGCCAATTAATAAAAACGTGGTAGAAAAATCCAAGAATGTTGTAATGTTGCTTTTAATGCAACAAAGTCGTTATGAAGTCGAGATGAAATCAATTTTTATGTTATTCCTGCTTCCCACAATCAGCTTCCCCAAAACATTTCTATTTTGCATAAAGATCCGCAGTCTACTGATCACACACACTTTAAATCAGAATAACTTTTTTATGAATGGACCACACGACTTCAATTTCTCTATAAAGCTAGAAGAATTAGTTTAGTAAATGACGTCTAATAAATATGTTGAAAAGATGCATTTGATCGGAATTGTGGAAAACAATAGTGAAAATTGATGTTTAGCTGGGCCAATAACGAAAATTTCAAAGACGTGTTTTGTAAACTGGTATAAATTATATACGTTCTGAAAATTTCATTGAAATTGGTTAATTGGTTTGCGAATTAAAACGATCAAAAATGGTAAAAATGGCAGTTATAGGCCGAAATGCATAAAATCCGCTGTCTACTGATTAGATACCGATATATTCAATAATGTAAACAATATTTTGAATAACGGTACAGCAATTTTTAATGGCGCCTTTCAGAGTCACCATTCGAGTGCTAAGGTTTAAAGAAGTCTACTTATGACTTTCTTCATTTCGGAGATAAAACGATCATGGTGCCCGATGTTCCGTGTTGCGCAAGAAGGGTAAAGAAGGTGGGAAACCATGGGGAAAAGTGGCGTTTGAATGCGATCACGGTGGCATGGCGTCGCGTTCGAGCAGAAGGCCGGAGATTTTATAAATACACAGGACCACGCGAAAGAAACGGCGGCGCGCCGTTCCTGTACCAAAAATAATCGGGACATCTCGCCGGCCCCGTGGAAAACCAGCCACGAAACGCCAGTCTTCGAAGCTAAGGTGAAACGTGCTGTGCTGTGCCGGTTTCCCGACGAGGAAATATCGTTATGAGAAGACGATGCAACGAATTCTGCCTCGGTGCTGGCAAATAGATCGCTATCCCCAAAAATGCGACCGAAAATCTATCGGTGCTTGATCTTCCTCGCTCTCTGCTTCCATTATGCCGGCTGCTTCGGCAGGGATAGGCGAATGTGAGTTCAATTTTAAGTATACGGTGTTAATATTAACCCCTAGTCGTACAATAAACAGTCAGACTCGCGGATATTCATTTAACAATACTGGAGTTAGCCAGATTACAGTGTGAGATAACTAATAATTGTTAACAATACCGCTTCCATGAATGAAATACACTACTGCCGATGGAAGTATGGACACTGGAAAATTAAGAGAAAAAATAAGAACAGAAATTGCTACAAAAATTACATTTTTTTCTTTAAATATTCTGCTCTGACACTTTTACTTCTGTATAAAAATATAATTATTACACTATAAGAAGCTGAAGATATTTTATGTATACAAGTCATGAATGATTATTTATTTTAACTTGTTAACGAAGCATCCATACTCTTCCATGAGCGGCATTGTAGATGAAATTTGTGTGAAATGCATAAAACCCGCTTGGCAGGGCTAAATCGAATAGCATCGTAAAATAAAAGACTATTGTGAACGATACGATTCGAAGAAAGAAATTCTCGAGTACGTCGACAACATTATTAAGCTAGAACACGGTGTTAATTGCAGAACAAAGAATAATCGTGGCCCACGCTTCAATGAGCCTAAATTACGGCTTCGCGATAAATCGCAAACCGGCATGATAACAGAAACTGTTGTTGTTTACTCGTCCAGCGAAAGACGGAGTTCGCTTTCTCCGAATTTAGTCCGTACTGGACCGTCGCCAATTTCTGGATACCGCGTGGCGATTCTTCGCGATTCTTCGGCAATGTGAATCCGTATCAGCGAGGCTGATGATTTTGACGATTTCACGACAGCTGTAGCTAGATCCATTCAGCTCCATGTATTAATTAGAAATAACTAATAGTACGAATTGATCGTTAAAAAATTAGAATTTCGAGGAAATTCGAGAAATGCAAGATTGGAAAAGATGAACCGATCGATCCGAGAGGTTCGTGCAATTCTTGTAGAATTGAGCGGCCATTCCCGAAGAGTCGATTGTCAATGTGACGGAGATCGTGACTGAAATTGTTGTCATTCAATTGTTTGCAGCGTGATACGGTGGGCAGAGACCTTGGGCGCCGAATTGTGGGAACTGGCGGAGAAGGTGGCGCGACCAGAAGAACTGTTCAGCGTGAGTTTCTTAACTACATATATTCTTCCTTCTACTCTTCTCTCCGAAGAATCTTAAATGATTCTTGCCGCTTCGAACGGCTCGGACCAATGAACGAGGCGGCAGCAATCATTTCGGTTGCATGGGTAGGTCGAGAAACGTACGATGATCGCGCCACATACTTATTGTCCTTCTCTCTTTTCCACCTTTCTCCTTCTCGTTCCTTCTATCAGTATCGGCTGATCGCAGCAACTATTTTCGTTACGCCTTCGTGCACGCGATTATTGTCACTTAACGGGCGGGGCAAGGGGAATGGCAACGGGAGAATGAACTGGAGAAAAGGGGAATTAACACCTAGACGGAGGATTGAGTCATCATCGGTGGATTCTGCGGATTTTCAGAAAGCTTCATTCAATGTAGCACATTTTCGAATTCATTTTTCGAGATTAACCCCCCTTGGCCCTACGATTTATTTTACGGTTTCAGTGATTAGAAGTTTTATATTCCGTTTTGTCGATCGTAGATAATGAATAGAATTTATGTAATGTTTTCGGCGCACAGGTTCGACCAAATATTAAAACAAAGCAATTTTGCGACTTAAATAATTCTCAACGTTTCAATCCAGCTATGGATTGCATTTTCAAGAGAAATTTGTGAAATAATGTATACTGTAATGTATGTTAAACATATAATGGGGTAATGGCCAACAAAACTTTACCGTACTTGCTATGTGTAAAAGAAAAGTATATATTCAATATTGGAAAATATCTTAGTTGACTCCATGAACCATGTGAACGTTGTTTATTTATTTTATTGTTATTGAGAATTATTTAAGTTGCAAAATTGCTTTGTTTTAATATTTGATCGAACCTGTGCGCCGAAAACATTATATAAATTCTATTAGAAGTTTTGTTGTAGTTCCTCGTTAATAGATTGCGGGTCTTTATGCATTTATAGGAAAATTGAGTAAATGAAATTCAAAATGGTTGGAAAATTTGGAAAATTGGAAATGTCAATATATGATTTCTCCCCTATTAAAATCATTATATATAAGAGAATAAATAATATTCAATTTGATTTCTATTTCTTGAAATCGATGCAGACAATTTTTATTTTGCATAAAGATTCGCAGTCTACTAATTAATTAAGGAAGGAGAAAATTTATATCTATTGTATGCCTACATGTTCTTCAATAACTATACATTAATGAAATCAAAATAGAATTTCATCTTGGTTTAAAGGAAATTAAAAATATACAATAGATATTATTGTATGCCCGTTCTACATACATGTTCTCCAATAACTGTACATTAACGAAATCAAAATAGAATTTGATCTTGGTTTAAAGGAAATTAAAAATATACATATATATATTTATTAAACTCTGTTCAGAATCTTCATCACGAGTCTGTCACGATATTGTAAGGCAAGGGGTTAATAACAGATTATTAATTTCTGCAAAACGCATAAAAATTCAAGTTTCAACAGACGTTGAAGGTTTTGGTTTGGCAAAGTTCATTCTGAATCGGTCTCGACGAATCTCAATCAATTTCTGTGTGCACCCTGGTAAAAAAAGAAGATTGATTGATACCTAAGATGGACGTGGTCGATAAAGAACCGGGAAAAACTTTGTGAAAGAAGAAAAGTCTCGCGATAGCGGGTCACTCGTCGCCGCATATCGACTCAAGATAAATCGCCTGGCCTAACGATCGTCCCAACGATAATAATAGCATCATTGATAATCTTTTCCCGTCGAATAATTCATCGACGACAGGAGACGATTAGAGCGAAAATATATTTTTCTATATTGAAACGATTTATCTTTCGAGGGATCGTAAATTCGTCGGTGATCCACACTGGGAAACCGAGTTGGAGCTTTTAAGCGTAGCTTCGGTGCACAGATGCCGCCTGCGACATGTTTCAGCCATCATAATCGCCGACGTTACCACTAAAATCTCGATTTTGTTCGTCCCGTTCATTTAAATCATTCAATTTTCATTCTACAAAATTGAGATCTCGATTTGTTTCCTTAATTCTATATTTTATAGCGAATTGAACAGAGAGGATTGTTAGCAACCATGCAACTACGATGCATCGCTATTGCAATACCGCATGCCACGTGGGTGTCGTTATTAATAGATGCAGCCGCGATTTGTAATACAATAGGCTGCCGCATATGTTCCAAATCGAGCACGCAAAAAATGACGAGTTTTGAAATTTGTATACGATCCAGGATTTATCTGCATCAAATGTTAGAATTAATTACACGCGAATTAATTAAACTAAAATTCTAGAAAATTTTTTGAAAAATCCCCGTGCCGGCGTCGCAGGACGACAGTGCTTCTAGTTCCGATTGCTCGAAAACTTTTTCCCCGCGGTTTATTGTTCGGGGGACAATGCGGGCGCGAAAGATGAGCGGCCATTGTGGCTTGGCAGGGGTGAGAAAGATGGAAGGGTTTCGCCGCAAGAAATTAATAATACGTTTCGCGGGGCGGCGCGGCACAGCGTGGTAAAAGAAAAACCGTCGGAATCCGGGTCAGAGAACGCGGATGAAGGTGTATATTATACAGGATGTTCCATTTCAAGTTTCGCACGCAATTATCTCCCGTAGCTCGTTGTAACAAAATGTATTATTGCGGAATAACCTGGAATAACCTTGGAGTACCAAAGTGTTGTCGTTGAATTCATCTAGCGACAGGCCACACGCTAATTTAAATGCAGTTCAAGTAATACTTCAAGGTTACAAGCTTGACAAATAATGCTTCAAGTTTAAAGGAAGTAGAACATTTCTGGAACACTCTGTACACCTTCCAATGCAATTCCACTGTTACAGGAATCTACTGCATCTGTTAGAAACGTATCAAGACTTTTGCAATCATCCAATATTTGAGCCGTTTATTTTGAAAGTGGCCTAAGTCCATTTGTCAAGAATTTATCTCTCTTGGATACACGTAAGCAGTGTGACACATTGTCATCCTAATATGTATATTTTTAATTTTGTTGAAACGCAAACTCTTGAATATCTTAAATGGACTCAGGTCACTTTCAAAATAAACGGCTCATTTCACTTTCGGAAACAATTGCGTGCGAAATTTCGAATGGAACACCCTGTATGCGAAGAGAGGATGAACGCGGGGGTTGAGAGGGAGTACACTGGGGAAACGCGTAACTATACCAGCAGTCTATAGAGAAAGAGAGATAGAGAGAGTCCTCCGATGAATTGCAGAAATACAAGGCGATGAATACGCGAGTGGAGGATAAGTCCGGGGAGGAATTGGTGAGCATAATCAGCGAGAACGTCGGCAGGATGCTGCGACGGAAGATGGACGCGGTGACCTGCATCCGTGCGAAGGCTGAGGAAAGCGCCGAGGACTGGTTACCCGAAGAGAACGACGGGAATTTCACCTATGTTTCCGGAAAATACAGCCCCGTGGTCAGTCAGTCGCCACCGAAGCTTCCGAAGAACATGTTAAAGAACTCCTCAGTCTACAGGTGCTACAGAAATCTTCATATTTCTTTTATGATACAGTGTTCTCTCTGTAACTGTCGATAACATCTCTACCGTAATCGTCGAAATGCGTGTAGAAATTTTTGGACATTGCTCGGTTCGGTTTCCACGAGACACTCGTTTGCGCGACATCGTGTGGAATTAGGCTGAGAAGCTTCGGATGTCTTCGGCATCGATTCCTAGAACGATTGACCTACGAACTAGGTCTAGCGTTCTCTTCTGCTCTGAATTCCCTTCTGTTTGAAGATGTTAAAGCCGAACGAGTAACGGCGTTAAGGGCTCTTCAGACATTTATACAAATATCGTACACTTTCATCAAACTGCCTAGCTCGAACGTGAATTCTCGAATACAAATTCATATTTGACAAAATTTGATCATTATTCTTTGTACCTTTGTTGATTTATTGTATATTATACTTGGTCAAGGAACATTTTTCTGATCGGAATTGTTTCCGAGATACTTCGTAAGAGGTAGAAACACTTCAGAGGGTAGTTTCACCCCGTTAAACTTGGATCACTGTTGCTCAAAAAGTACGTATCTAATATTTTCAGACATTTATACAAGTATCGTACACATTCATCAAATCGCCTAGCGCGAACGTGAATTCTCGAACACACATTCATATTCGACAAAATTCGATCATCGAGATGTATATTATTCTTTGTACCTTTGTTGTATATTGTACTTGTCCAAGGAACATTTTTCTAATCGGAATTGTCTCCCAGATACTTCGTAAGAAGTAGAAACACTTCAGAGGGTAGTTTCACCCCGTTAAACTTGAATCACTGTTGCTCAAAAAGTATGTATCTAATATATTCAGACATTTATACAAGTATCGTACACTTTCATCAAATTGCCTAGCTCGAACGTGAATTCTCGAATACAAATTCATATTCGACAAAATTCGATCATTATTCTTTGTATCTTTATTGATTTATTGTATATTATACTTGTTCAAGAAACATTTTTCTAATCGGAATTGTTTCCGAGCTACTTCGTAAGAGGTCGAAACACTTCAGAGGGTAGTTTCACCTCGTTAAACTTGAATCACTGTTGCTCAAAAAGTACGTATCTAATACTTTCAGACATTTATACAAGTATCGTACACTTTCATCAAACTGCCTAGCTCGAACGTGAATTCTCGAATACAAATTCATATTCGACAAAATTCGATCATTATTCTTTGTACCTTTATTGATTTATTGTATATTATACTTGTTCAAGAAACATTTTTCTAATCGGAATTGTTTCCGAGCTACTTCGTAAGAGGTCGAAACACTTCAGAGGGTAGTTTCACCCCTTAAACTTGAATCACTGTTGCTCAAAAAGTACGTATCCAATATTTTTGGCCGTACTCCAAGCCTACCAAGTTTCATAGCAATTGGAGGCGCACCAGCTGCGACTTTTCCTTGATAGTACCCTAAATAGGATTAGTTTTAGGTTCTTAAGGTCTCAAGATATTATTGCTGGGTTTAGCTAGGTTTAAGTTGTTCGCAGAGGATCCTAAGATATTACGGGGATAGACCCTCGTTTTCAGGATTGCAAGAGTGCGGGATGTGCTTTCTCATTTCTCGATAATGCGAAAGTAGTCTTTCAGTAGTCAAAAGCGCTAGATAAAAGATCAATCTAGGCCGCGATCGCACTCAAAAGTCCCATTTTTACGTCATCTTTGCATTATCGAGAAATAAGAAGGCGTGTCCCGCACCCTTGCAACCCTAGAGTCTACCCCTCAAGGCGGTAGCTACGATTAGTTCCAGGCTTTTTTGCAAAAGACCCTACGACCTTAGCACCTGCTCGAAATGACTTTTCTATATAAAAATTGACAGTTTCATTTGACTGTTGATTTTAACAGTGAATTCGATGTCTGACAATGATTGGTTGACAGGGAGATAGAGCTGACAGCGGACTCGCATTTCTATAACATCCCAGTGAACACAAGCTTCTCCTCGGTGCACATACCGACGAACGTGTACGACCTGTCGCCGCCGGTCGCCGAGGACATCAAGAAGACAGAGGTTCTCGACGCTGTCTTCCGTCAGAACTACGAGTCGGATCCGGCTCTCTCGTGGCAGTATTTCGGCACTGTCAACGGCATGCTACGACAGTATCCTGCCATGGAGTGGAAGATGGATATTACGGCGGAGAGCGCCGGCAGCGACGGGGATGGGGATGATGAAAACGGCGATGAAGAAGAACAGGAAGCCGACCTCTACGATTGCAGGGTACGCAGCTGGTTCATCGAGGCAGCCACCTGCACCAAGGACATGGTGATCCTGATGGACACGAGCGGCAGCATGACGGGCATGGGGAAAACCATCGGTAACTAGCTCCCATGATTTTTCATTTCATGAATTTTTACGTGCGACTCTATAGAACCACCGTGTATAGTAATTACTAGATTTACAGGGTGTAAAGAAATGTTTGATCGTGGCTGACATAGGCGTATTCTACATCTTCGGATTGATGAACACCTGTTATTGAAATTCAAGGGGAAAACCATCAGGAACTAGCTCCCACGATTTTACATTTAATGAAT
This sequence comes from Lasioglossum marginatum, assembly GCA_028455795.1. Taxonomy (NCBI): domain Eukaryota; kingdom Metazoa; phylum Arthropoda; class Insecta; order Hymenoptera; family Halictidae; genus Lasioglossum; species Lasioglossum marginatum. The sequence goes on from CM052265.1 coordinate 4,887,883, forward strand.
TTTGACGTGCGACCGTATAGAACCACCGTGTACAGTAATTACTAGATTTTACAGAGTGTAAAGAAATGTTTGATCTTGACTGCCATAGGCGTATTCTACATCTTCTAGACCTGTAAGAAAAAGTTGTTGCAAAATCGTCCTTGACCTTGAAGTTCAAGGGGAAAACCATAAGGAACTAGCTCCCATGATTTTTCATTTCATGAATTTTGACGTGCGACTCTATAGAACCACCGTATACAGTAACTACTAGATTGTACAGAGTGTAAACAAATGTTTGATCGTAGCTGCCATAGGGGTATTCTACATCTTCGGATTAATGAAGACCTGTAAGAAAAAGTTGTTGCAAAATCGTCCTTGATCTTGAATTTCAAGGTCCAATCTTTTTGACATTGTATTCTACGTATCATGCGGATCAGAGTAGAATGCAATGCTACGTCAAAAAAATTTGACCTTGACATTCAAGGTCAAGGACGATTTTGTGGCAACTTTTTCTTACAGGTCTCCATTGTTCCGAAGATATAGAATACATCTATGGCAGCCAAGGCTAAACATTTAAGAGATACGAGCAGGATATTTGTGAACCATATTTACTCGCTTGTATTCCACTTCGTGGATTCCAGGTCGCCTAATTGCGTCATTCCGCATTATTATTATACATATTAGATAACAGAGAGTTATCTTTAGCACTTAAGTACACTTTAACAGAGAGTGTCTTGTTTCAACTCATTTTAATCGGAAAAGTGTGACGAATGTGTTGACAAAAAATATAGTTGCCAAAGGCTTGTTTGTATCGATCAAGATGCTGTTTGTATCGATTAAGAAGCTAACTTTTGGTAATTGTAACGGTAAAGGAAGATGTTGTTGATTGTCTTGTGACAATCTTCGTGTACAAATCGATTTGCATGCGAAGTCGGTAACTTCTGTTGCTCTATTCGGCGCATCCCAGGCAGCTGTGTCAGAATCGCAACTGGAATACGCTTGCGGTCGCCGTCTGTTAGCCGTGTAATGCATACTTGGAGTGCACCGCAAACCTGAGGTTACGCGTGTATTGTTTAGGGGAGGATAGTATGCAGACGCGATTGCACCTTCGCACGGATATCGCGGATCCTATGGTCGTTACCGTAATATCCTCGGTAAAACCATTAAACACCAAAGAAATTCGATCTCGTAGCACTTTAAATACATCTCCATCGTCATCGTCATTCTGTTCTATTAAAAAGAAAGATAGAAATTCGATGAAACACTGTGTCGGGGGCCAGAAACGATCTTTCTTCTTTCAAAGTCCTCTTCTTACGAGGTTTCCAGGTCGTTCTTCTCGAGCGCATCTTTTTAAGTGGTAACCTATGGATTTTCCGATACTCTCGGAGACGATAAAAATTTTTATCCAAATACGTAAGACATGAAATGTCGAACGATGGGAAATATTTTTTATTCGAAACGTACCTAATTTGTATATGTTGAAAGAAATTGCAATTCTAAAAAGAAGTGAAGTTGCTCAGAATGATGACCTTGACGAGATATTTGTAATTTCAAGGTGGTCGTGATCGGTGAGGAGACGGTAACTTCCAAATAATTATGAAAATTGTTCTCGCTTCCAGCGAAGGCGACCATAAACGCGATCCTGGACACCCTGTCGAACAACGACTTCGTGACAGTGTTGAGCTACACGAACGGAACAACGGATGTGGTGGACTGTTTCAAGGACATACTGATCCAAGCCACGCCGGAGAACGTGGAGACTTTTAAGAACGCGATCACCACTGTGAAAACCGAGGGCCAGGCGAATTTGACCGAGGCCTTCGGCAAAGCGTTCGAGCTGCTCAGCAATTACAGGGAGACGCGTGGGTGTGGGGCAGACACGCCGTGCAATCAGTTAATCATGCTCGTCACCGACGGTGTTCCTGGAAATCTGACCGAGGTATTCCTTTTATCCCGCCGACTAGATTCCGCATCCCCGATTCAACGAAACGAGATGTTCCCTGCAAAAAATGTTTGTCTACGATGCAGCAGGACCTTTTTCTTTGCAAGAAGTATTTGAAATCCCGAATGAGATTTGTTTCTACCACATTAAACACAATATAACAGGATTTACCAAAAATGTCGTACTTGAAAGAGGTGATATGCGAGAATGTTCTCTGCGGTTTCGTTAAGGGATTAAAAAATTGATCTTTTTTATGATTACGTTTGAAAGAAAGAAATGTTGCTGTCGAGGGATTATTGGGGTTTGATTCAGAAAATTGCGAACCGGAGCGCGCGGCACAGACAGTCGCGGCCGTCAATTTCGGTGAACCAGATGGAAGATTGCTCGTAAAGCCACACTAAAATTAAGTGGCTCTCCCGCGAATTTTCCCTAGCCGGAGGGAAAAGGTTGCGTTTCCACGTTTCCAGTTCTATCCTCGCGACGAGTAGCTCTTCACTTTTATGAGAGCCCACTCGCGTACGACCGAGGATCGTGGTGGTCTCTGTCTTTCTGTCCCTCTGTCAGTCTATCCCTCGGACACTCGCTCTTTCTTCCCTCTTTCCCGCCATCTCTATTCCTTCCATCGCAGATCGCAATGCCTCCTGCTTTCGCTGATCTCTTTTCTCCTCGTAGCTCTCCTTTTCTGCCTTAATTTCACTGTGCTATCTTCTTTCTATCCATCTTTTCCCGCTTTCCCTCTTCTTCGTTGCTCCACGTCTCGCTCTTCTCGCTATTCCTTTTTTTACTACTTTCTGTTTGCTATCATCCTTCAATTCATTTTTCTTTTTAAATTGTTTCTTCTCTGTCGTTTGCTCTGCTCTTGTCTCTTTCTCTGGCTCTTTCTCTGGCTCTTTCTTCCGGTATTTCATCTTTCTCTGGTACGAACTATGTCCTTATCTCTCCCCTCCAGGCCCAAACGCATCAAGTGCGATAACGCGCCATAATGTTTGCGTCAGGATTACGCGAGCCGTTACGTGGCTCGATTAGACGGTGGTGAAACTGCCACGGAAACCGGGATTATGGCTCTCGAAATGGGATAATGAGTAGAATAGGGATCGGATAACGAGGAGATGGCAGCCGGTACTCTGGGGAACGTTCGTTCCTCTCTTTGCGAAAAAGTGGAATAATGCGTTTTAAAGTATGTTTGTTCCACAGCTATACAGGGTGTCCCGAATTTAAATGGCAAAACTTCAGGAGTGTGTAGGGGACCGAAAAACTAAGACAAAAAGTTTTTTAGAGATTTGCTCATTTTTGCTTCGTTTTGGAGAAAATCGCAAAAATTCAATATCTCGTTGTCAGTTGCTCTCTTGAGTACGAACGATGGATTGGACGTGGAGGAATAGTACTTTGGCCACCCGATCACCTGATATGACACCCATGGATTTCTTCGTGTGGTGAACCTTGAAGGAGAAAGTTTATTCGGTGCCAATCAATTCAAGAGAGCAATCAAGAGACCGAATCATAGATGCAGTGCACCAAATATCACCAAAACAATGTTAACCGGAATTTTTTCAAGTTAGTGCTAGATGTAATGCTTGCATTGCTGCAAGAGGGCAACATTTTGAACAATATCTACATTAAATAGATGATAACGTAAATAAAATGTAAATAAATAAGTACAAAAATGAAAACTTGTTCCGTTTCTTTTTTTGCGATTTTCTCCAAAACGAAGCAAAAACGAGCAAATCTCTAAAAGACTTTTTATCTTAGTTTTTCGGTCCCCTACACGCTCCTGAAGTGTTGCCATTTAAATTCGGGACACCTTGTATATAGCCAATTGCTACGCGGTTCTGCGTTTATCATAAATAAACTGCGGAGCTTAACGCATTTATAGTACGTGTACATTTCTCAAAAACAAACAAATCAGAAGGAAACTATTAATCCCTTGCCGTATTTTAACGAGTCACACTCGTGATGAAGATTTTAAACTTAAATTTTAAACTTAAATTTTAAACTTAAATTTTATTTCATTTGAAATGAAATTCATTTGAAATGAAATTTGATTCATATTCCGTTTTGTCGATCGTAGATAATGAATAGAATTTATGTAATGTTTTCGGCGCACAGGTTCGATCAAATATTAAAACAAAGATTGGTTACTGTCGATATATGTCGCTCCTTTGTATGTGCGTTGGTTCCTTCAACGTTCACATGGTTCTAGTACAGTGTCTACCAGCATAGAGTCAGCTAAGATATTTTCCAATATTGAATATATACTTTTCTTTTACAGATAGCAAGTACGGTAAAATTTTGTTGGCTATTACCCCATTATGTTTAATATACATTACAGTATACATTATTTTACAGACGCAAATTTCTCTTGAAAATGGTCCATACCTGGATTGAAACGTTGAGAATTATTTAAGTTGCAAAATTGTTCTGTTTCAATATTTGATCGAACCTGTGCGCCGAGAACATTACATAAATTCTATTAGAAGTTTTGTTGTAGTTCCTAATTAATAGACTGCGGATCTTTATGCATTTATAGGAAAATTGAGTAAATGAAATTCAAAATGGTTGGAAAATTTGAAAAATTGGAGATGTCAATATATGATTCCTCCTCTATTAAAATCATTATAAGAGAAGAAATAACATTCAATTTGGTTTCTATTTCTTGAAATCGATTTGTCGAAAACATTACATAAATTCTAAAAATTTGATTCGTTTGTAATCAATATTTAAATATTAGAATAAATATAGCCATAAAAAAAATATAAATTTCTTTTCCCTTCTACGACATTTTTGGGGATAAAGACGTTGTAACCACTGTAACTGTAAAGAAAATGATATGGCAAGGGGTTAAAGTTACTTAGAGAAATAGAACATTCTAATCATGAAACAATAGCTGAGATAATTTCTGAATTTTGTCTGTTCAGGTGTTTAAAGCGTGGAACTGGCAAGACAACAACACCCACATCCCAGTCAGAGTGTTCACCTACCTCCTGGGCAAAGAGGTGACGAAAGTCCGCGAAATTCAGTGGATGGCGTGTCTGAATCGCGGTTATTACGCGCACGTTCATACGCAAGAGGAAGTCCGTGAACAGGTGTTGAAGTATATACCTGTCGTAGCGAGGCCTATGGTTCTTCAGGACACGGTTCATCCTGTCGTCTGGACTCATGCTTACGCCGACATCACGGTAAGCTCTCCTAAAATCATTCACATACAAAAATATACATGGCAAATTTTCATTCTTTTCGTGGATGGGACATTCCATCCACAATCTAATTATAGAGTTCGCAAAAAAGTAATTTCGGTATTTCAAGGTGAAATAAAACCGAATTTCTTTATTCAAGCGATGAACCTTAATCAATCAAATATTTTCTTATTTATTCTTTTTGGCAAAAGATCATCGAGCGAAAGGGAAAATCTCTTATTCGTTAACCTTCGCAAGAATGTAATTTCGGTATTTCAAGGTGAAATAAAACCGAATTTCTTTATTCAAGCGATGAACCTTAATCAATCAAATATTTTCTTATTTATTCTTTTTGGCAAAAGATCATCGAGCGAAAGGGAAAATCTCTTATTCGTTAACCTTCGCAAGGTAATGTGAGGTCTCAGAGACCCTGCTTCAGATTTTTGAGAAAAATTTTTATATAATTAATAATAAAATTAAATCTGTTTTGTTTACTTTTTATCCTGCGTTAGTCTTTATCCCAATTAAAAAGGAGGCTATTTATGAAATTCATTTGTCGGGATCTAAGAGACCCCACCTTATTATTTATGTGTTATTAGACACATTATTACACGTAATAAACATAATTATTATTATGCGTTATTCATTGAATAAAACAATTGGGCTCTCTATTTCACCTTAAAATACCGAAATTACTTTCTTGCCAACCCAATATAATACAAACAAAAATATTCTTGGAATGTAGTAGCATCGATTTCAACGTGTGACGTTGATTGTTAACGAAATCCTAGATATTATATTAATGTATACTAATGTCAAGATTTGTCAAGGACAACGAAGACCACACCACACGAAGTTAATCTAGCATTTTCCAGTATGCCCAAAACATGATCCGCTTGGCGAGCAGATTCGAATCGGGTTACATATCCGCGAGAAACGAACTGGCGAGAAACGATTCACTTGAAACGTTGTAACACGATCAGCTGAAGGAAGCTTGATAAAAAAAATCCCTCTAGCTTCGTTTCGGATGGAAGTAATTCTTTCTCGTTCTTACAATTTCAATATTAACAAATGATTGGACTAAAATAGTGATTTCAGACAAAAACAAAAATACGTAAAAGTTATACATATTTTGGCGTTGTTTCGGGCTGAAAATTCTGCGGAGGACAGGTTTAAACGTCCTCGTTTAATAAGACGGCGACTATACGGTTTCTTTGAGGAATGTTTCAAAAGTTGTTTTCAATGGGGTAGTTAACGAATATCTCTGGTTCTGTAAATGTTCTACTTGCAATTCCATTAGAACCCAGCACTCGCCACTTGGCTGTGGATAGTGATGCAGCACGAGGAGCAACAGTCCCGGCTTCAGAAACACCTGAAAGGGAAACGTCTGGGCGTGCGAATGAATGAGGACGAAATCTACATACAGCAGGTTGAAAGCAAGCAAAACCAACCAACAGCCAAACCTTCTTTTGTAGTTGCTTCAGATCCGTTTTCTGTCCTCTTTTTGTTACTCCTTTTCCCTTAGCAATTTAGATGGCTGCGGTGTTGCGTGTCCTATTGACGAACTTAGGCGAATCCTGCAAATAATAATCGTAGACACGTCCCTCTAGAATGAAATTCATCTTCCCCTAGAACCGTAGAATCCATAGAATCCTAGTTAAAGCTACCGGTGCCAGTGACTTCTAAAGAGCATGCTAGAAAACCATTTTTGCCACTCGTAGATATACGAAAAGTTGTAGCTGGTACACGTACAGATTCAGAATTGCTAGCCAAACGCGGTAGGAAAGTTTTCGGTGGTTCTCTTAGACTTTGTAATATCCTCGCTGCATTATTAATGGCGAATATCGTTGTCCTGTTTTAACGCGCGTATGACTTAACACCGGGCGAACGGCATTTAGAATGTATTTTGGGAAACGCCATGTTTTGTACAGTGTTTGCCCCTTTTCTTTTTTGGTACCATTAACACGATTACAATTCCCTTGTTGAGGAAGTAGACTCGTTCTTCCAGGATTGCAAGGGTCCGAGATGTGCATTCTCAATTCTCAATAATGCAAAGATGGGGTTTTTCAGTTGTTAAAAGTGCTGGATAAAAGGTCAATCTATTTTTACGTTCACGAGGCGTAATTTGCATTAATCCGCAGCATGTAGCTGTCGCAGCTTTATATATACAGCTTCCAAATAATGCAAATTACGCCCCGTAAACGTAAAAATAGGACTTTTGAGGGCGATCGCTATCTAGATGAATCTTTTATCTAGCGCCTTTGACTCCTCAAAAACTCTTTACATTATCGAAAAAGGAGAAGGCGCATATTTTTCAATATCTAAATCTTTAATCCCTCCAATTTTCAAATATTAGAAATTTTCAATATTTAAATCTCTAAGCCCCCAATTTTCAAATATTCAAAATTTTTTATATTTAAATCTCTAGGTCCTCCAATTTTCAAATATTCAAATTTTTCAATATTTAAGTCTGTAACCCCTCCCATTTCCAAATATTCAAATTACGCCTCTAAATTGGACTTTTGAGGGCGTTCGCGGCCTCGATTGATCTTTTATCTAGCTACTAAAAAGCCCCATCTTTGCATTATTGAGAAATGAAAAGGCGTATATTTTTCAATATTTAAATCTCTAAGCCCTCCAATTTTCAAATATTCGAAATTTTCAATATTGAAATTTCTAAGCCCTCCAATTTTGAAATATTAGAAATTTTCAATATTTAAATGTCTAAGCCCTCCAGTTTGCAAATATTCAAAATTTTTAATATTTAAATCTCTAGGCCCACCAATTTTCAAATATTCAAATTTTTCAATATTTAATTTTTTATTTACCGTTTTTCACTACTGAAAAACCCCATCTTTGCATTATTGAGAAATGAGAACGCGCATCCCGGACCCTTGCAATCCTGGAAACGAGTCTACCTCCTTAATCGAATAAATTGTTGTTCGGCTGTGTTACCGAGGTTTCGTTGAAATTGTGTAGCTCCACAAGGACGAGGATGTTCGGCAGGATGCTTCGATGCTAAACACGACACGCTGGCAGGAGTATAGGCTGCTGACGTCTGTCAGCACGCCAGTGTTCAATCGAAAAGGCAATAATAGAAACAACAGGACCAGGATAGCGAGTCTGTTAGGCGTGGCGGGCACCGATGTGCCGATCGACGATATACGAAAGCTCACGTTGCCGTACAAGCTCGGTGTAAATGGGTACGCCTTCATCGTGTCCAACAACGGATACGTGATACTGCACCCGGACCTCAGGCCTGTCTTCAAAGGCAAGCTCAAGCTCAACTACAACAGCATCGATCTAACCGAGGTCGAGATCCTCAACAACGGCCGTGAACCAAGGTAATTAAGAGAGAAATGCAATCAGCAGAACCGTGTCATTAGTAGACTGCGGTTTTTATGCATTTATGAGAAAAATGGGCACGTGCAATTTAAAGCTGTGGACATGTTAAAAATATTTAAGGACATCAATGTACAACCAGTTTCAGCTTAACAGAACAATTAAAAGAAGAATACAATTTTTATTTGGCCCCTGTGTCCTGCAATCCAATGCGAACATTTTCTATTTTGCATAAAGATCCGCAATCATTAGACAGCGGATTTGATGCATTTATCGAATTAAAAATTGGTGTAATTTAAAACGGTAAAGACATTAGACTACGGGTAAAGAATACGGTTATATTATTATTAGACTGCGGATTTTATGCGTTTATGACAAAAATGAGTAGGTCTAATTTAAAATAGCAGAAATATAAGGAAAATTTAAACATACTATTATATTATTTTCAACCTGTTAAACATAATAGGGAAGGAAATAAATTTCTATTCCACTCCAGTTTATTGCAATTCAGGTAAGAAATTTGTATTTTGTATAAAGATCCGCAGTCTAATTATTGTATATTATTTCTTATTTCGATTTCAAATAAAATTCGCCCAGATCTGGTAGGTCCATAGAAATTTTCCCATTGTCCGTCCGCCCTGTAATTCGATAAGGATGCCGACGCGACGCCTTCATTCTCAAAGCATTCCCATAACGGCCGTTGGCAATCAAACTTTTCTCCCGCGATAAATTCCTGCAGCAGCGGAATAGGGCTGCGACCAAGGATATTGCTTCTCGCGTCGTTTGGGGAGAACGATTTCTTATTTTTTCATTAAAAACGAGCGCAGGAACCCGGGGCCGGAGGTTCTGGAGCTAAGGGCTGCGCTGGTGGACCACAAAACCGGCAGCATGAAAGGAGTCCCGGTGAAATTGCATTACGACGACAACCGGCGTGTCACCCTCGAAAGACGCGACTATTTTTACGCGCCACTGCCGGGCACTCCTTTCGGCCTCGCGGTTGCCATACCCAACTATGGCACCACGTGGATCAAGGTAATTTTCTAAATTGTTCGATCCATCATCGAGCTGTCTGCTATTTTTGCAGGCTCTCCGAATAAACCCTTTAACAGAGTTTAAAACGATCCAGTGAGCTCCAATCCTGTTCAAATTTGTAATCCAAACAGCTAAACAAATTGTGTTTAGTCGAAAAAGAAGCCGTGAATAATGTTGCTACAGTCACTTATATCCATCCATGAATTAAGGGGGTAGATTCGTTTTTTCAAGATTGCAAGGGTGCGGTATACATCTTATTTCTCGATATTGGAAAAATTTGAATATTTGGAAATTGGAGGGCCTAGAGCAGTGGTTCTTAACCGGTGTTCCGCGGAAATATATTGAATATATTTAATAATATATTTTCTAAGATATATTTATTTCTACGCGGGATGTTTTTGTTTGTTTTTTGGAACATTGATTTTGGTGTTCCGCAAATTTTTCATATAATCAAAAGTGTTCCCTGACTTCAAAAAGGTTAAGAACCACTGGCCTAGAGATTTAAATATTTAAAAATATGCGCCTTCTCATTTCTCGGTAATGCAAAGGGTTTTTCACTAGTCAAAGGCGTTAGATAAAAGGTTAATCTAGGCCCTCAAAAGTCCTATTTGTACGTTTACGAGGCGTAATTTGCATTATTCGGTAGCATAATTTTTCATAAAACTGCGACAGCTACATGCTGCCGAATAATGAAAATTACGGCTCGTAAACGTAAAAGTAGGACGTTTGAGGTTGATCGCAACTTAGATTGATCTTTTATCTACCGCTTTCCACTACTGAAAAACCCCATCTTTGCATTATCGAGAAATGAGAAGGCGCATCCCGCACCCTTGCAATCCTGGAAACGAGTCTACCTTCTTAAGATTAACCCTCAGACGCCTCGGACAACGGACGATTTTTATAGCTATAGAATTGGCAATGCTTAGGGCCGTTCACAGCTCTAATTAATAATTTTTAAAAATCTACTTTTGATGATATCTCGAGTAGACACATTAGTCTTTCCGATATCCTCAATGAAAGAGCTATTCAGTTAGTTTAATTGCCACGAATTGTGTACTTGAATGACAATTTGGATGTTTCCGGTGAAAATATACTGAGACACAGCCGTCGGAGGGTTAACCTCGGTATGAATTTTCGCGACTTCTTCTCCTTCAAGGTTGGGGACGAAATCCGAAGAAACCAGAATATGGGCATCAACATCTCCCAGTTCTTTGTCGGCAGCAACTGGAGGGTTCACCCAGGCTGGGTCTACTGTCGCTATCACTATCTGGAAGGCCACGAGTTCGACAATCCCGAAGAAGAATTAATTCACTTCCTAGACCTGATGAACCATTCAGATTGGCGATGGTCGGAACAATACGAGGCTTATTCGATAGAAGACGATGAATCAACGAATACCAACGACACTATTAATTGTGGCACCAGAACGCTCTCTCACGGTGACTATTATTGCAACAAAGAGTTATTGCAGCTGCTAGTTTTCGACGCGAAGGCTACCAACAGTAGCTTCAACGAAGAGTTTGTACTCGACGAGCCTCGAGCTAGAAATCTCACGAAGTATTACGGGATTTTCTTGAGATTCGTTGCTACACAGAGCGGTCTGACTAGGTGGCATAATTTGGACACGAATAAGGTGCCTGGGGAAGATGATGGGATCGTTTTTGGAGATCTTCATCGCAGGGCTGTTAACGAGCCTTGGTACAAGGGCGCCATTTTCCAGAATATTGTGGACCCTAACAGCATCTCCGTCTCCGGTATGTTGTCCTCAAAAATATATTTTGTATTTTACCTGATTGAGAAATGGATTGACAAGAAGATAACGATTGCAGTTCCATGGGAGGCAGGCGCGGACGCCATAGTGACAGTCTCCATAGGGATATTTCCAAAGGATGGTGGCAAAACTGCGCCGGCAGCGGTTGTTGGCTTTCAAATGCCCATGACGGATCTTTATAAGAGATTCATCGATCTGACTTCGGGACTTAACTCGACCATGAACTGCTACCACGGGTGGATCGATTGCTACTTGCTCGATCAGAACGGTTACGTGGTGATCTCGGATGCGCACAACGACACCGGCCAATTTATGGGGACGCAGGAAGGCGCCGTCATGAACTCCATGGTGGGCCAGGGTCTCTACAATCCGATCGAGATTTACGACTATCAGGCCTGGTGCGAGGAAGTCGTAAGTGACACCGCTATCGAAATAACAGTTGTTCAAAATTTCGTTTTATCAGTGGGTTTCGGACCTCTATGCAATTTTCTATTGTCACAATTCACCTTTGAATTTTTGTAGATTTAAAATATTAGAACCCGCCATTTCGTTGAAATGTTAAGAAACGTTTCGTTTTATCGATAGGCTGCTGACCTTTATGCAATTTCACAGTTTACCTTTGTACACTTTTGAGCATTTTAATGTTTCAATATTACTTTATGCAATTTCCTATTTTCACAGTTTACCTCTGATCACTTTTGAACATTTTAATATTTTAAATCTACAAGAATTATCCGTATTGAAACATTTATTTACGAGTTATCTAATATCCCAAAGTTTCTAGAAAAAAAAAGGATTGCCCGCGGCGCGCCGAGAGCCGAGAGGAAGTTTCGCGCGCGGCGCGGCGTTTTCGCAAACAAAGTGCAAAACTCGGCCATAGACTGGTCAGCTTGTCCTCTCGGCCCCCTGGGGCGGGGCGGGAGTGTAAAAACATTTTCCCACAGGCTAACGAAACTGTCCTCCGTTCTCTGTTACTCGTGCAGCGGATCGAGGATGCGGCCGGCACTCTGATGGACCCGCTGATGCACCTCTGGAAACTGTTGCTCTGGTTTCTGCTGCGTGTCGCATGGTTCGCGACCCAGTTCGGCAACTTGCCGATCGGCCTGGCCAAAGTGCACGCCGACGAAGATGCACCGGACCCGCCACCACCCCCGAAACCATACCTTTATCACTATCCTTGCGATCAGAAGAGGACGTTGTACATGATGAACTACACGATCGCCGGCCAGGGCGTCTCCAATCACGACGACTACTGTTCTAGGCCATTTTATGCACGCAGGGTAAGTTGTTCATCTTGATAGGAATTCGAAAAGACATTAAATGTGTCTCATGTATGTACAGGGTGTATAAAAAGTAATGGTCATCCATCCTAAGGATGAATCTACACCTCTGGATCGGTGGACATTTGTAAGAGAAACTTGCCGCAAAATTGTTTACAACAAAGAAAGTTGTTGTTAAAGTTTTTTTTACATCAACGCCTTCTACTCGTCGAGAAGAGAAAATGTTTGAGAGGACAAATGTCCACCGATCCAGAAGTGTAGATTCACCCCTAGGATAGATGACCATTACTTTCTCTACAAAATTGGGTAGATGAAATTCAAAATTGTTGGAAAATTTTAACAACTGAAGTTGTCGATATATGATTTCTCCTCTATTAAAATCATTAAGGAGGTAGACTCGTTTTTCCAGCATTGCGAGGGTGCCGGATGCGCGGTCTCATTTCTCGATAATGCAAAGATGGCGTTTTTCAGTAGCGAAAAGCGCTAGATAAAAGATCAATCTAGGCCGCGATCGCCCTCAAAAGTGCTATTCTTACGTTTACGAGGCGTAATTTGCATTATTCGGAAACATACAGCTGGGCATGTAGCTGTTTTCATAAAGCTGCGACAAGTACATGTTGTCGAATAATGCAAATTACGACTCGTAAACGTAAAAACAGTGGCGGCCGCGTAGAGCCCCAGGATACCATAGGGTCCCGAATTTTAAATAAGTTCATAAATTTTTAAATAAATTTATTTAATGTGTAACGGTATAAAATTTTTCATTACTTCTCTTTTTTGTTAATAAGTTTATGAGAGTTTTCTTGTAACTTCTATTTCGAACTTGAGTTTGAGGGCCCCAAAATTTTTACCGTTTGCGCCCTCCACTTGACTTGAGCCGCTACTGCGTAAAAATAGGACTTTTGGGGGCGATCGCGGCCTCGATTGATCTTCTTTCTAGCGCTTTTGACTACTGAAAAGCCCCATCTTTGCATTATCGAGAAATGAGAACGCGCACCCCAAACCCTTGCAATCTTGGAAAAACGAGTCTACCCCTTTAAGTGAAGAAATACATTTAGTTTCTATTTCTTGCAATCGCTGCAGACAATTTTTATTTTGCATAAAGATCTGCAGTCTAGTAATGACATAGATGATCATAGAGATGTACTAAACCAAATGAACTGAATAATTGTTTTTATAGGTGCCGCACACAAACCTGCTTCTGGTGGTAGTAGACGCGATGTACGCCACCTGTTATAAGAGATTAGAAGTGACTCCGGTGATCATTTCGCCGTCGGAATATATGAACAGCACTGAAAGCGCACCCTGCCATAAAATGCCGTTGAATGATCTAAAAAGACGGCGCCTGGAAGGCTGTTTCACCGAGCATCCCCTAGAGTACGAGATCGACGATTGCGGAGGGGCTGCTGGTCTGACCGTATCTTTGTTGTTGTTCTCCACCATTGTCGCCAGAATTTTATGTACATCTGTGTGAGACCATTCTCTGTCCAAAAAATCAGTGCGTTGTCCATTCGTACGTCGCTAACCAGCTGCATTGTACACGCGAGAGATCTATAACGCGAGAGATTCTGACTTTCTTCCGTGATTAAGAGTAACTGGACTTTGTACATACATCCTTATAGAATTCGAATTTTTCTGGCTTGTTTTGTAAACATACGGAACGAAGGAAAAATGAATATTGTTGTAAGAATATTAGGCCGAGCTATAAATCATTTCTACTTCGAAGAAAACCGCTGGGACAACTTGTCTCAGGCATTGTCCGAAATCCGCAGAGAAGTTGAACAAGAAATTTGGAGAGTGTCCAGGAAACATTTGGACAGAGCATTCTACCTCTTTCATTCCCTAGTGGCGATCTGTTATGTTACGAATTGTTATCCTAGATTGTTTGCGCCTAATCATCGACACCGGCGATCTACCACCTGTGAAGTTGCTGAACATACGTAATGAATAAACGTATATAATAAACGTATATACGTTGCTGAATAAACGAAGACTATTATATTTAGAAACGGCATCATATACGCATTAAATAATCATACATGTGTATCGTATAAAATTGCAGTCTGTAAGCTACGTGTACGCTATAAAAACAATTTTATAATAAAAATGACCGTTCTGCTAATTCCCCTTGGAGCAGGGTGCTTTGGTGGATAAAAGCACCACGCGTCCTGCAATCCAGTTTGGTGGAGTCTTATAGCGAATCTCGAGAACTTCTGGACAGATTTTGTTTATGGATCCAAAGTTTTCCTGCTTCCATACTATAAGACAAGTCCCATTCCGGTGACAAGCCTCCATTCTTTCACGGGGCATTGTTCTGATAACGTTGGCAGTTCCAACTACAAGTTTGCAGCCCTAGGGGATCCACAGGCAGCGGCGTTTCTTCGAAACGAAAAAATGAAATCTCCCTGAAGAAATTTTAACCCTCCAGACAGGATAAGCTGGAAATTCGTAACTCCGTTAATTATACATTATTAATTACCTCACTTTTAGCTTCGTACTTCCGAGCAATATCTAAAAAATTCAATAAAAAGTCCAATTTCTAAAAAATCATTGGTTTTCCTCCGAGTGTACACTTTTCTTTTGGAAGAAAGACTTGGGTGTAAGTATCAGATTGCATAAGTTCGTGTCCGATTTGAAAATAAAATTCAATGGTTAGATTTTAAAGAATAGAGCTTTATTAATCAATTATATAGTCACCATTCATTTCTACAATTAGAAAAATTTTTTTTTACACTCCGCCGTACAGTACAGTTTGCGACATCTATGGAAATCGAGCACGAATTTATGCAATCTGTCTAATAGAATAATTAAGTGGATATTGGAAAGAATGCAAATGCTAAAAGAATTTAATATCGGTGTATAATTTCTCGTTTATTGAAGAGAAAGTGATTTCTATTTTTCGCGATTAACGTAGAGAATTTTCACATAAAGATTCACAATCTACCGATGACATTGGATGATAGTAACGGTCCAATCTGTCGTCGAGTTTAATATGTATCGCTAAGAACCGACCCAGCGACGTTTTACGAGAGGAACTCTGTTCTTTATTGCGGGACAGGGACAAAGGCTGGGGGAGGAATTCGCGTCGAAGGAAAGATGGATATAAAGCCTGATGAAACGTCCTTCCATCGATGCGAGATACGATTCCGTGGCGTCGCCAGGTCTGTGGATGGGACGAGTGGGGTCTTGCCCTAGAAAATATACCCTGCCACCCCTCTGCTCGATTTCGAGTCTTCTGCCCGTTTCATGTACCCATTGGCCTCGCGAGAAACCAATTTATTTTGTTGTTTTATTTACACACAGAACAGTTCCAAAACAAATATTTCCTTATATCGTAGAGTTGTTAATAATAAATATATTAATGCTATCGGCGCACTGGTTCGATCAATAGTTATTTAAAAGCAATTTTGCAAATTACCAAATTAACTTCAACGTTCCGATCTTAATTCAGATCATTTTCAAGAAATAATTGCGTCTGTAAATTATTATATATTATGGTATTTTATGGTATTGTACGAAATGTTAAACAAGGTTGAGGAAAACTGTTACCCACTTGCTTTGTGAAAAAGAACTGTCCATAGATTTGATTTTGAAAATGCAAAAGTAGTTGACAAAGAAGCTAATTTACACCAAAGGATATTATTAGAAACAATTCTTTAGGTATGAAACACCTAAAATACACGAATATTACGCAATATTACTGAACCAGTAATGTTTTATGATGAATTTTTCAAATATATATGATTCCTTTGTTGCTTCACCAAATGTATTAACATCTACTTATTCTCACATCAGAACTGTATATAAATAATTATGTAAAAAGTAATTTGAATGTCAATTAAATATTACCATAACATCAACATGATATATAAGCAGTTAAAAGTGGCTGTGGAGACATATTTCACGGTTCTTTACCGCCAAATATTGGCCAATACGTCGATCGATGAGGTGATTCGTTTTTTCCAAATGTTCTCGTTATTTCAGTGTCTTGTTTACCGACATGGAATCAACACGTCTTTCACGGTTTCAACGAATTTAAAAATTCTTTTTCACAAAGCAAGTGGGTAACAGTTTTCCTCAACCTTGTTTAACATTTAGTACAATACCATAAAATACCATAATATATAATAAATTACAGACGCAATTATTTCTTGGAAATGATCTGAATTAAGATCGAAACGTTCAAGTTAATTCGGTAATTTGCTAAATTGCTTTTAAATAACTATTGATCGAACCAGTGCGCCAATAGCATTAATATATTTATTACTAACAATTCCAAAACGTCTGAAAAAGCTTCAAATAAACTTCCTGTTCTTCCATGTTGAAATTTCTACGAAATACTGTATCAACACGTTGATCCAACAGTTACAAAAATTCCATGAAGTCATTACAAAAATTCCAAAAATAAGGAGCTACATAAACATTTTGTTATTTCTTCTCTTAATCATCTTAATAAATATGAATTTTTATATCTAGATAAATATAATTCTGTTCTTTTGATTTTAATAGTGGACGAATTAATAATACTTTTAGATTCTACACCGCGTCTACTTAGCTCTTCACGAAAGTAAGCTCGTTCTACTTACTATACGACAGTAATTTCGAAACTGAAAAGACAAGGGAACATGGCCAGAGAATTAATTCGTTCCTGACCCCCATGTAATTGGATCCCTTATTTCCACGGCGAGAAATTCAGGAAGACCTTGTGTTCTTAAAGGAAAGAAGAAGATCGTTAGTAGACATTTGCTCATAAGCAACTACTATAGTAGTACAAGCAGGAACTTTTTTTTGAAACGCTGTTAGCCGTCTTCTCTCCTTCTCGAATTGAAACTTTATCGATCCCGGGACAATTGAAACTGTTATCCAACCGTCTTACAGGCTGTCTCATAATCTGTGTAACCTAGTTCGGAGACCATTCAACAGTTCGGAACTGTGTGCCGAAACACAGACGTGTTCTACTTATCTTGTTCCAGGCTTTAAACCAAAATTTATATATATATAACAGAAGGTATAAACTCTAAAAAGGTCAGAGACTTGAAGTTGGAAACAGAAATATCAATTTTAATATGATAAAAAAATATTTTTAATCTTCATTATATTATAAGATTACAAGCGAGTTCTTTAAATCGAAAAGAATGAAAATACAAAATCTATGAACATTACCGGAAGATGAAATCGTAAATTATTGGGAAATGTAAAGGAGAACAGAAAGATAAATAAAAAATTCTTTATCATTCTTTAAAGAATGTTGATCGATTGTCTGTTAAATTATGAAAATTTCAGGGTGATCTTCAGGGTAGAATAAGCAATATTGACGTGGCAGTGGACCTGTTAGGTTAGGGGTTCCGTGTTTGAATACCACTGCCATAGATTTCGCGAAAACATGTTCGCGGAGGAGCCAACGGACCAGATAAACGTTGGAACTCGAGGAAAACAATGGCAGAGGAGCGAGGCATGGTCTGACATTCGGTGGAAAACATTACTATCAATTTCCAGAGGACGCCGGAGCCGGGCGGTTAGGAGCGGCGCGGCGTCGCGGCGTCTGGTCGCGGATGACGCGCGACGCAGTGTGACTCTTATGGAACTCAGAAAATTACTAACTTCTAATCTAATCCGTTCTTGACCCAATACTTCTTCAAACATCGCAAGAAAGTTAAAAGAAAGAGCAAAGATCGTCAAGAGTGTATGAATACTTTTTACACTGATTGTATATTTCACCCCTTGCGGTACTTTACGAGCCAGACTCGTGATGAAGGTTCTTAACAAATGTTTCCTTATGTCGATCGTAGATTGTTGCTAACAATATTATTATGATCTCAGCGCACTGGTTCGATCAATTGCTATTTAAGATGCTATTTGCAAATTACCACAATAATTTTTTTCGACGTTTCGATCCTACTTTAGATCATTTTCAAGAAAAATTGCGAAAAACGAAGAAAGAAGAATTGCGTCTGTAATTTAACAACCGTTATTATGTTTTGTTTTGCGTAAATTTAAAGAAAAGGAGGTTCTTAACAAAGTCTAACAAATATGAATGTTACGCATTTCATTTTAGATGAAGTAAAATTTGATTCGTTTGTAATCAATATTTAAGCATTAAAATAAATGTAGCTATACAAAAAATATACATTTTTTTTCCCTTCTACGACATTTTTGTGCATAAAGACATTCTAGTCACTGTAACTGTAAAAGAAAAGATACGGCAAGGGGTAAACCGAATCGGTAGAATACCGTTTGCGATGTCCGAAGTCACCGACTTCATTGACGAATATTTATTTACTAGGAGCTCGGAACAGATTTTATCGAAGAAAGTAAACAAGACGATCCTTCAACCGATCTGGCAATCAAAACAGAAACCGTAACCGAAACAGACATCTCTTGGACGTCGCGTAACGTTGCCACGACTTACATTTAGAAAATTGAAAGTAATGAAAATCGTGTATATATCTTCTCTCAGTGTTCATTACAGGAGCTCGGATAAGAAGGTTGTAGAAGCTCCCTTTACTATTGGGTTGGCAAGACAGTAATTTCGGAATTTTAAGGTGACATAGAGCCCAATCTTTTATTCATCAATGAATTTTAATGAATAAGATATGTTGCCTTATGTTCGATGATCTTTTGCCAAAAAGAATAAATAAGAAAATATTTTATTGATTGAAGTTCATCGCTTGACTAAAGAAATTCGGTTTTATTTCACCTTGGAATACCGAAATTACTTTCTTGCCAATATTTTTAAACAAAATGCGAATTAAACGCTTTGAAAGATCTCGTCATTGGTATACAGGGTGTCTCAGCTGAAGCAGGCCACCTAAATATCTCCTTCATTTTTAATGGCGCAAAAAATATTTATGGCATAATTTAAATGGTATCGAAGGAGGAATATCATAGAAGAACAATTTTTTTGTCCGGTTATTTTTTCATAGTTTTTCAAGGTCGTCTTTATTTTTTATCGAGAAAACTTGTTTTTTTTATTCCATCTTGTAGCGGCTAAAAAAATACATTTGAATATGCTTAAGTCATTACCTTCAGGTGACCTTGGGTACCAAAAAATGTGATAAAATTGTAGGATAATATTAGGATTACATTTGAACTTCCTGTTCAAGATTGTTCTTCTATGATATTCCTCGTTGGATATCATTTAAATTATGGCATAAATGTTTTTTGTGCCATTAAAAATAAAGGAGTAGGTGGCCTCCTTCAGCTGAGACACCCTGTATATCAGCTGGTAAACTAACGTGTAGTACTTTCGACAGACTGTTTAACATGTTTGTTGTTTGCGGAAAGAAGATAATGTCCACGATGCTCGGTCGAAAGGTGTATTTTGCCGCGTTTAGGCGGTTTCGTCGCCACCGCACCGATTCGCGTGATGGTCGAAAATTGAAGCGTATTGGTGCGCAGTGCGCAAGTTCGGCTCCGCTCAGCTCCGCTCAGCTCCGCTCAGCTCCGTTCCTTCGCGCGTCGCGTCGGCGCGGATCGATAAGCTCTGGAAAACGGTGGCCCCCGTGTTCGGGAACGGTGCGCGCACTGCATGGCGACGTCGACGTCGACGACGACAAAGACGACGACGAACACGGCCGGCCGAGAGCATCCTTAATGTCAGACGCGAGCCGCCTCTCGACCTCAGTTTTGTTTACCGTGTCCTCGCGTAAACAGCGGAGAGCCGACGACCGAAGACACGCCAGTGATGAGGCTCCGTTGTCTGCCTGCTATCGTCATCCTGATCCTGATCGAGGCACCCGACCCTGGTGACGGCATCCCCTTCAGCACGTAAGTTGTCGTCCAGACCAAATCGTTATTAATTAATCATCGTTCATCAATTTATTTGATTGATACGTTTAATCGCCTCTACGTTGGGATCGTGTGTTTCCGACGCGAATTCGCTGGATTCCCTCGCTCGTTGCCCAAGTCGCACGCGCCACCCCTGGATTGCCAACAACGTGGGCGACGTGCTTCCCCTTGACACGCTGACTTGTCACCCATATTTCGAGCATTGCTTGTCGAGGTTCCACAATTAAATGTTTTTTTTTATTTACTTACGGTCTGTAAAGTATAAAGTGCGAGAGGTTGTAGAGAGTAATGCATCGTCGCAGTTTTTCGTTTGTTAATCGTTAACGTCGAGAATCGTCGATTTTACTGGTCGAATTCGCTGATTTGTCACCCATATTTCGAGCATTGCCTGTCGAGGTTCCACAATTACAGGTATTTTTTCATTTGCTTTCGGTCTGTAAAGTATAAAGTGCGAGAGGTTGTAGAGAGTAATGTATCGTCGCAGTTTTTCGTTTGTTAATCGTTAACCTCGAGAATCGTCGATTTTATTCGTCGAATTCGCTGGCTTTCCTCGCTCGCGAAATAAATTGTGTCCACTACTGGATACGTTGATTGTACTTTTATTTGTTTTTGGATCAACAAATTTGGTTACGGATGTTCGAAAATTAATTGTTTTAATGATAGATTCTTTGTTAATCGTCTATGTTGTGAATCGTCTTGAAATTCGCTGGTTTCCCTCGCTCGCTTTCGACACGCGTCCCTCCAATCGTGAAAACGTGGGCAACGCGCTTTCACTTTCTATTGACACTACTCTGTCGCCCACGTTTGAACGGTGGCACTGCTTATAAAGGTTTGAAAATTCATTTCAACGATGGTAGATCGAGTTCATCAAGTAGATTGTTATGGGGGGTGATTATTAAGCGTGCTCCGACTTTGTTTAGGTGATGCTGAACCTTCGCGGTTTTGCTTTCAAAGTATACACTCGTTATCTTTCTGTTCAAGTTGAATCTTCGTTCGCTTCCCTTTGGCTCCAAGCGACTTTTTATTTTCAAGTATTTATGTGGAGTATATTTTATCAAACATTATAAAACAACTCGCGTTTGTTAAACTTTAATTTAGTTCGCAGAAATCAACGACTTTTCGTTGGTGATTACGGGAACGTTTGAGCACGTTCGCGAGTTGTATTTCAATGCCGCGCTGTATTTCAATTATTAAATCGTATAGAGACCGGCGTTTGTTAAAATTTTATTTACCGCGAAGCAATTGCCGACGACCCTCTGTTGACGAGCACAAGAACGTTTTAATTCCAATTAACACAGCTTATTTGATACAAACTGGAATCAGAGAATAATTGATTCTACCAATTAAATTATTCCTATCTCACTGTACAGAAGTCGTCAATTAAAATCAAATCTTTCACTCTCTTTCTTATTAAATTATATCGATTTCAAGAAATATCGGGGACACCGTAGCAACATTCAAAGTATCAATCTGCAATAAATAAAAAGATTACAGTATCGATACCACAAATATAGTTCAGTGGAGCATGATGCAAGAATTGGCGCCTACTCATCGCGGGGATGAATCGAAATTCAATAACGATGGCGTGTTGCCAACGAAAATCCACGTTCGTATCATCCGTAGTCATAACTGATAATTCTCTCTTAAAAGTTCCTAATAAATTAGGATCAATTATTCCCTCGGCGAAACAATATTAATTTAGCGATATAACTTGTTCGTTTCCAACCACTCTTTTTTGTGGAACCTTTATCTACATATTCGTGACATTTTTCTGGTTGAGATGAGGCCAAACATAAGCTAGCTAATAAAATATAATAAGTATAAGAAACGATTAAAAAGAACAAAGTGTCCCCCGTACGATTCCGAGCTTTGAGACTGAGAACAATTCCGACCAAAGTGGGATTAGCAATAGTATTTATCAGTTGAGGCATTCGGCGAATCGGTCAGCCAACAACTCGAAGGATTTCCCGAAAGTTTCGCGAGAGTGCCTACTCCCCGAAGATTGGGATTCAATCTAGAGTTTTGATGGAAGTTGTCTGGTGTTCCCAGGGTGAAGACATGGGCGCACAAATTGGGTTTCGAGCTGTCGCAGTTGGGAAAGTACGTGACCAACGTGGAGAAGTTCCACGAGAGCTACAAACAGGCGGAGGTGAAGCCACGTGATGGTAACGCGTTGGTCCATGAGATCGCGAAGGACATCAGGGCCATGATGGAGTCCAAGATCTCTGCCATCAAGGTAACGCGTCTAGAGTTCCTCGGAAAAAGCAGCTCCTAAAGTGTATGGAGTACTTATTTACGAAATAAGTACTACTATAGAACGAAAATTCGTAGAATTATTCATAGATTTATTCAATGACATATTCTCCATTCTGTTCTATTACTTTCCGCCATTTTCGAGCTTCCCGCTTATTGAATAAACATATGAATAAATACCTTAATTTTATCTTCGATTCTTAATTTGAAAACGCTACGAACTTTCTTTCCAACACAATACTTAATCGCAACCTTGCTCCACCAGAGGATCATGGACGTCGCGGAGACGTCAGCGTTATCAGCCCCAGACGCGGATCCACCCGATAGTTTCCTCTACATCAACGCCAAGAACAACACGATAGACTTGAAGCACAGCTACCACTTCGGCGGTCAGGTGAATCTGGACATGTCAGCGGTCCATGTACCAACGAACGTCTACGACAGAGCTTCGGACGTGATCAGAGCGATCAAATGGTCCGAGGAGCTCGACAAAACCTTCGTCAACAACTACGTTCAAGATCCCTCGCTTTCGTGGCAGTATTTTGGCAGCGCGACAGGTTTCATGAGACAATACCCAGCGACCAGCAACTGGTTCATGGAACCGGTGGACCTTTTCGACTGCAGGACCAGGAGTTGGTACATCGAAGCTGCTACCAGCCCCAAGGACGTCGTCATACTGATCGATACGTCCGGTAGCATGACTGGGATACGCAGGGAAATCGCCAGACACGTGGTCAATAATATTCTCGACACACTTGGGAATAATGATTTTGTGAACATCATCACATTCTCCAATATTACCAAAGAGGTAACATAGTTTGGCAACGTTAGCAAAGTGGAACTCCTTTTATCAAAGGTTTCGGAGTGTCTTTGTGTTTAATACTTTTTATTGCTCCTACTCGAAAGAAAAAGATAATTGTAATTATCTCATCTAAATCCCATTGCAGGTGGTGCCCTGTTTTAACGACACCCTGGTCCAGGCGAATTTGGCGAACGTGAGGGAGTTGAAGAGGGCGATTTCGAATTTGGATACCGAGAAAATAGCGAATTTTTCGCTGGCCTTGTCCACCGCGTTCGAGCTGCTCGAATCCTATCGATACGACAGGGAGGGGGCCAGGTGCAACCAAGCGATCATGCTGATAACGGACGGCGTGCCCTACAACTACAAGGATATCTTCGAGACCTACAATTGGAAAGACAATCAAGACGAGCCGTTCAAAGCCGACATGCCGGTCAGAATGTTCACTTATCTGATCGGTAGAGAAGTGGCGGATGTTAGAGAGGTGCAGTGGATGGCCTGCGCGAATCGGGGATACTTTGTGCATCTGTGCACTTTGGCTGAAGTCAGGGAACAGGTGCGATTCTCAGTGTATTGTTATTCACCGAAATTCATCATTAGACTGCGGGTCTTTACGCGAAATAAAAATTGTCTGCATCGATTGCAAGAAATAGAAACTAAATTGAATGCTATTTCTTCCCTTAATGATTTCAATAGAGGAGGAATCATATATTGACATCTTCAATTTTAAAAATGTTTCAACATTTTTCTATTAATCGTATTTATATTAATTATTATTTTATAAAAGAACCCGTATAATTTGCAATGGAATCTCCTTTTTATTGAAAATTGACGAGCTCTCATCATCTCCAGGTGCTGAAGTACGTTCCAGTGATGGCTCGACCGCTGGTCCTAGGTCGCAACGATCATCCGACCATCTGGACCCCTGTCTACGCTGACATCACTGACCCTAAGATGACAGACTGGCTGTGGGAGCAACGCGAAAGCGAGGAACAAAAGGAAAGATTCCTCAGGCTCCACAGGCGGAAGAAGCTGTTCAACGCTGAAGAAAGAGATCGCAGGTTCGTGAAGAAACAGAAGAAGATCCACGATCAATCGAACGACTTGCAGGAGTACAGGCTGATGACCTCGGTCAGCATGCCGGTGTTCGATCGACGTGAAAACGCGGTAAGCTATGTTTGAAATAAATAAACAAACCGTAACACCTCACACAGGACCGTCGACTCTTCTGATCCTTGAAAAATCGGGTACGCTAGGCGATCCCCCAAATTCTTCTAGTTTAGTATCGTCCCCGCCAGAATGACGAGCGTTCGATTCGTCAATGAACGCTCGGAAAATCATCTCGCCAGCGAAACGAGAGAAATTGAGTGTTGGCCTGAGGTGTTGTATCTCGATAAAAATGTCACGAGCTTTGTCATCGAGAATAGATTACCGTCCTCCCCATCATCGTGAACCGTTAACCCCGTTCTATTAATAATTATCGCAACAATGCGCACTCACGTGTGCGATCGCGACGCTGTTGTCTGATCGACGACCACCTGTCACTGCGAAACAACTGATTTATCATTAATCTTCCGTTAATCTTCGCGTGACCTTGGATTACCTTGAAAAGCAATTCTAACGTCGAAGGAAATATGAAAACCTAATTGCACAACCTTGAACGACCTTGGGGGGAAATTTCGACCAGACAGCAGCGCCGAATCGACAACTATAATCGCAATTGAGAGCGAACGTCCTCGAATCGATATATTCGCCGTCGGATCAGCGCAGTTGTTTCGCCGTTATCGCCATTCCACGTTACCCTCATTCGATTATCAAAAGTTAACACCCCGTTTCTTTTATCACTGTTTTTTCAAGCGTCTCGAGCCAACCCCTCCGTTAAAAGAGCGGGTTCGAGAACGCCGCGCCGCGCGGAATCAGACCGATTTTCCTTTGGTTTTAAGTTCCTCTTTGTCCACAGAACATCACAAGGCAGGTGCTGGTGAACGAGGCGTACTGGGTGACAGAGACTAGAGAGGTTGGCAGCAACACACAAACAAAACACAAGCAACGTTGTTTCAATGCATAGAGCCCCGTAACCCTTTCGCCTTTTATACTTCGCGCGCGGGCGACGCGACCGCGCCTCCGGGATCGATCATCGAAATAATCACGACAATTACCTTTAAATACTCGGAATATTATTTTCTTTTGATACCATCATGCATGGGAATGTCTGCGGAATGATTCTACGCAAAGAACGATCCCGTATCTTTTACGGTTGAGACAGGAAAAATTCGCGAAGTTGGACTTTATAGATAAAGTTGAACGATCGAACTGCGCAGGAGTATTTTTAAAGGTTCGTGGCGATTGTAAAGATTGTTCGAGAAATGCGAGAAAAAAAATCAAACAACGATTCGATGTCCCAGAGGCGCGAGATGGTGACCGCGCGGCGATCTTTTGTTTCATTTAGGTCCACGTTCGTCTCTCTGGTATCTTACTTTGGTCTAACACTAGTTCTGGACTTAGTTTAATCATTAGGTAGGTTTAGGTACTTTAGTCTACCCTGTGCCCTGTTCGAGACGAGTAGAAACACGGATAATCCTGCCCGCCTGTTGGATTGCGAACGGCGAATACCTCCTGTTGACATTATTATTATTATCATTATTATTATCAGTATCGTTATTATTATTAACATCATTATTATTATTATCATTCTCTAGTAGTACTCTGGTTCTGGGGTAACTACGCACATTTATACAGAAACTATTAGTACGAGAGAATTGAATAATTTTGGTTTTGGGTTAGAAACAAGCAAAACGAGTGCACGAGTCAGACATTATAATTGTTCTTTATATTGTGTATCGTTCTCTTTATTATTACCATTATTCTTTTCTCGATTATCATTCGATTTATTGATTATCGTTTCCGTTTCGTTTTGTTTCTTATTGAGATACCGTAGTTGAGCTAGTTTTATTATACATATCCAGCCGTACGTCAGAGATGATTGTTTCTTTAGTAAATATCGTTACTTTTCATACTAGTACAGTGTGTCTTTAGAGGAATTATCATTGTGATAGCGTTTATTGGAGAAGGTAGATACGCTTATGGTTATGCGACTTGGGATGATGATGACTCGTAATTCATTTTTCGATACACTGAAATCCACGGGCGCATGGAGGATGCGAGTTTGTCTGAAACGATACCGTGTTTCTTTGCGCAGACACGGATCGCCGATCTCCTCGGTGTTGCTGGCACGGATGTTCCCATTGAAGAGATACAGAAACTTATGATGCCGCATCGGGTGAGCACTGTTTTCCATTATTTCTAACTAAATTCCGAAGGATTTCAATCTAGAATCTTTCACGGAGAAACATGCTGAATTGACGAACTGGTGTGACTTTAAAGAGATCCATTAGCGACAACAAATTCATTCTTTAGTCCGTGATCCGATAATTAATGCAATGTTAATGAAATCAATGAAGATCGATGAGATTAATTAAATGATTTTTTATTCTGTTCGAAACAGCTCGGCGTCAATGGATACGCGTTCATCGTGACCAATAACGGTTTCATCCTGATTCATCCTGACCTCCGTCCAGTGGTAACGATCCTGATCTAAAAGATTCTTAATAACTTCCACATGGAATAGACTTAAGAAGTTCGAATATTTAATAATCTTCGTTTCAAACAAATACTTTATAATATAATTTTAGCCGATTTTTCCATGTTTAACAACGGTCTTAATTAATCGACGATGCAATTACAGTTCCAGGGAATCCTGAAGCCGGCCTACAACAGCGTCGACATGGCGGAGGTCGAGTTGATGGATCAGGATAGAGGACCAAGGGAGTTCGACGAAGGAATTCTTATGGTAAATCTCTAGAATGACGTAAATATAATTTTAAAAGAAAGATAGCTATACAGTGTATCCGTAACGCGATAACTTCTAATTACAGCTTCGAAATGACGTGGTCAATCAGGAGAACGGTAGCGTGACGCTTCACACGAAGTACCATTACGACGACATGGTAATTAATTTCATAATTAACGATGAACGGTATATTAGAGTGTGTGGAAAATGTTGCTCGACGTTGAGCTTCGGTTTATTAACCGTTTTCTTACCAAAAGTCACTAACAGAGATCACTCGTAAAAATTGAATCGTTGCCATTGCGAATTTGATTATTCCTATACAAATCCAATACGTAGTTCCTGCAAGAAAAGAAAATATACTCGAGTCACGGTAAACCGTAGATTATGCGGCTCAAGTCAAGTGGAGGCCCCAAGCGGTAAAAATTTTGGTCTTATACATAAAAAAGCAAATTTAGTGGTATTAGAAATAAGCATAATTCACAATTAAAAATTGAAAATTAAAAAAGTTGTTTCAATTTTTTTCTTTCATTGAATTTGTTTGTAAGAAAAATGAATGCTGCGAAATTTGGGCCCTATGGTATCCCGGGGCCCCACACTGCCGCTTAGTCCGCTTATGGTTAAACCCGCCACTGATTTATCGAAGAACTCTCCCACAACTAGACTACTAAATAAATCAAAACTGTAACGATTGCAAAAGACAAGAGATTTACAGCTGTATTTCTGAATCTTTTTGCAGAAACGGGTGGGCAGAGTGAAGAGGAAGTACGATTACACTGGTATACCGAACACACCGTTCACGGTGGTGGTCAGTTTGCCGGAACATGACCACGCCGGAAGCAATCGCGTGCACGCAACCGAGGAGATACACCGTACGCACGTTAGTGGTACGTACATTCGTAGAAACCAATCGCAATTATCGGATCACAACCAGTTTGTGGACTAGCTACTGTTTTTCCAGTTACTCGAGCCAGCTTTTGTTTCCCTTTTCAGGCAAGAACGTGTCGGATTATTTCACTGGTACCAACTGGCGGGTACATCCTGATTGGCTGTACTGCAAGTAAGTCTCTTGAATCGTCTGACATGATCGGTAGACTGCGTTATGCTAAATTTTCTCCATACTTCTTCATACTTCTCCATACAAATTCACGTTTTTAGTAAACCAGGCCTGCCAGGGCCGCTATGCGCGCCCAAGTAGCGCATGTTGCTGGCAGAAAGACGAGCACAATTTCGGCCGGTCGGTCCTGGATTCAGTAGTCAAAAACGCGAGATGAAAGATCGATCTAGAACGCTGTCTCCCTCAAAAGTCCTATCTTTTTGGTTTACGAGGCGTAATTTGCATTATTCGGCAGCATGTATATATGTATTAGTGCGACCTGCCTTGTATAACGGCAATCGCCACATTAGTGCGACCGTGCTGCCCTCTTAAGAGGGTAGACTCCTTTTCCCAGGATTGCAAGGGTGCGGGATTCGCGTTCTCATTTCTCGATAATACAAAAATAGGATTTTTCAGTAGTCAAAAACGCTAGATAAGAGATCGATCTAGGGCGCTATCTCCCTCAAAAGTCCTACTTTTTCGTCTACGAGGCGTAATTTGGATTATTCATCTTATTGCATCTCATAACTATACATGCTGCCAAATAATGCCTCGTAAACGAAAAAATAGGACTTTTGAGTCACAGTTTCTAGCAAGTATCGAAAGAGTTACGGGACTGTTCGATAAGAAAGCACGACGCGATGTTCGAGGAATTGCCCGAGGTAAAATAGATTGATAGTATTTGAAATTTCTCGATCCAGGTATCACTACGAGGACGAACGACCGTTCAATACGTCCGAAGCTCAGCTCCTGCACTTTCTGGAGCGTATCCGCCAGCCAGCCTGGAGGTGGAAAGACATGAAACAACCATCCCAGCCGCCGGAATACTCGGCCACGAGTTCCGGTAACGACACTCATCATAAATCGAAACGTATGCATCCTCACGGCACAATTACCTCTACCATGGCGCACTGTTCCGGAAATTTCGAGATTCATAGATACAGTCAGTCTCATAATTGATTGCGCGATCAGACTTTCGATCAGAATAACTTTTCTATAAATGGTTTACTAGATGTGTAATGAAATTTTGGGGAAATTCCGTTTAGTCCGAGTAACGAACAAGCTTCCAGAAGCTGTTAGATCTTTTGACTAAATACGCAAAATTGCTATGACGATTCGAAGCGACAATGTTGTATAGCGATAATGTATCGTGTTTGTTAAACAGCCACGGCTTACAAAGCGGACAAAGACTTGTACTACTGCGATAGGGATCTTCTTCTGAGCCTGGTGTTCGACGCAAAGGTAACCGAATGGTTTGCGAACCCCAGCACCACACGCGAAGAAAAAGGGTGAGCATCATAGTAATCTGTGTATTGCATGAGACACGTTCCGAACTAACCACACGAGAACTAACATAGCAACCGAATAGATAGATGTCCTTTGAAAGCCTAATTTTGCCTACAATTTCATTTATCTCATGTCAGTCTATGAAAGAATCAATGGTAGAAAAGGTAACTTCGAAAAAAGCTAAAGTCTAACAAGTTGGATAAATCTGAAGATTAAACCTTATGTCGATATCCAGGTACCTTCTCCCAATTTGTTTTCAAATCTATTCAAATGTGATGTTGTAATTACTATGAGTTTCTACTTTCTGGGAGAATCAAAATTGTGAACAATTTTGGGTATTCGTGTGAGGTTGAATAAAAGGCTTTTTAGTTGAACTACATATTGATCAGATTGAAAATCGAAGAATAGTAGGCTTCTTCAAAGATAGATAGCAGAAGAAAACCAACGATAAAAGAAAAGCGTTTATTAAAGACAGCGAGGCCGTTCCCTCTGTATGTGTGTGTATGTTTCCGTTCTCTGCATAATTCCCTCTCTTTCTCTCTCTCTCTCTCTGGTTCCGTTCTCTTATTATTTCTTCTGTCAGGATAACGAAAATAAACGCGTCCGTTCTTTTTTACTAATACTGACCACTTTGACGCCTTGCAGACCTTTAGCTAGGCTGATGAATCTGCTGCCCAGGTAACGTCCACCACAAAAAACCACCTTACGTTTTCTTTTAGAGGCTAAACGATATCTGTCCGTAACGATATCTGTGTTCGTTGTTATCGCTTCTTTTGCGTCCGCTTCCCTCTCTTTTCTTTTCTTTCTTTCTCTCTTCGACACCACAGTTCTGTTCGATATTTTCGACATTTCTCAAGCGATTTTCATTTTGGTATTCACCAGCAATTTACGTGTTACCGTTTCGTTCCTTCTGCGATTATCTAATCGCCGCCGGTTTGGATCGCGAGGATCTTTCAGGCCTGGAGAAAGACCAAGAAGAAGCAAACTTGTGGATCTCGGAACCGGAAGATCGATGTTCAGCAGTTCGAAGTGTACATTGTAGATGAGAGACGCTTGGAGACTCGGTCGCAAAGCTGTTGTTACCTAAAAAAAGTACTTTTAGAAATTCATTTTCAAGCATTCAAAATGTATTTGGGCTGAGCAACACTTTAATATTCAATTGTTGCGATGCAAACGAGTCTCGAAGAAGCTCCGCCGTATCGCGCTAGCGTTTGTACAACATTAGAAAAGACCGATCCTCGGACGTCTGTTTCTTTGAAGGACTGATTTAGACCGGAAGCGTGACGTTCATCTTCTTGTAGGAAAGAGTTCCAACAACGTTTCGGCGTGACGCTCGCGTTCATGGCTACTCATAGTGGCCTGACAAGATGGCAAGACTTCCTGTCGGACGAGGAAGGCAATATCCCTGATGATCACTTCGGCAAGATGTATTCGAAAGCTATAGACGAAGTATGGTACAAAAGAGCCGTGGAGCAGAACTACGTCCAGCCGGAGAGCTTCGTCTTTTCTGTGCCAATCGACGAGGAGGGTGCTGATAACACCACCCTCGTCACAGCCAGTCGTGCCATTTTTATTGGTAAAACAAGTTAGCATTGTTTAATTCTTTAAAAACTTACATCATCGCATTTTCAATATCACTCCGTAGTTTATCCATTCTATTCTCGTGAATGGGAATGCCCAAGTAAACCGTTTGATACTTCTTTAGAAAGCCAAGCTACGAAGGCGCCAGCAGCAGTGGTTGGCTTCCAATTCCAGCACACTGCTCTTCAAGGACTCTTCCAGAATATAACCGCCAGCTGCGAGGGTCTCGGGAACTGCCATACGCACTGCGGTGCGGAGAATTGGGCTTGCTACCTTGTCGACAACAACGGCTACGTGATCGCAGCCGAGGACGAAGCCGATGCCGGAAAATTCTTCGGCGAACTTAGAGGACCGATTATGGCCAGTCTTGTCAAGGAGGGTGTTTTCGAGAGGATCAGGATATTCGACTACCAAGCTGTATGCTTCAAGAGCACACAGACTTCTAATGTTGGCAGTATCTTGCTCACGGTATGGTCTTTTCACGAACACCTCACTGCTATTTACCACGCTTATATTAACTTGCCGTGTTGTTGTTGTATGCGTCAAATCTTGTAACCGACCACTTCACTTTAAACCACTTCCCATAGTCTTGCTGAAATTTTGCACAAGGTGGAAATTATAAAGCGTTACAGTCGAAAATCTCCGAAAATATTGATAATACGCAAAAATGTTTCAGATGAAAGTTGTTCAATACCGAGGGGGACATCATGTGGTGGAACTTTTATTTTTCCCGGTGGACACACCAAAGTGAGATGAAGGTCAACTTTCTTTTTTTAATTGGAATGATACGTTTTTTTATCCACCATCAAATAGTGCGTTTCAAGACGATTTCAACGACCTATGACTCAAGGTCATTCAAAGTCAAACTTCTAGTGAGGTTTTTGGTGCGACAGTCCTCGTTTTGGTGTGAAAGTTCGAAGGCACGAAGTAAAGTATAAATAAAGCGATCACATTTTTTCTGCATTTCCCTGCAAGTTTGACCTTGAATGACCTTGAGTCATGGGTCGTTGAATTCGTCTTGAAACGCACTATTTGATGATGGATAAAAAAACGTATCATTCCATTTAAGAAAAAAAAGTTGACCTTCATCTCACCTTGGTGTGTCCACCGAGAAAAATAAAAGTTCCACCACATGATGTCCCCCTCGGTATTGAACAACTTTCATCTGAAACATTTTTGCGTATAATCAATATTTTCGGAGATTTTCGACTGTAACGCTTTATAATTTCCACCCTGTATACACACTTGCTTCCGATGACAATATTTGCCGCCATACTCGTGGTATCAAAAATGAAAGCGAACAAAAAACAAACTAACAAACTTACTGACTGACGAAAAAAACGGGATAATAAATTATCTAATCACGACACAATATTTTCCCTTTTACAAAAGATCTTGGTTGAAGTGGTAATTAATATCGATGACAAGATATGTAAAGACTAAAAAGTAGAAAATAAAATATATAAAAAAAACTTTTTAAAAACCACACTTATATTAAAATGCACTAAAAAGGAGAAAATAATTTTAAATAACGATTCAAAATAACGATTTTGTTACATTAAAAGCGACATTACAACATTCTTGAATTATCTAAATCTTTTACTGTTTTACATTTCGCCCAACCAATTTCTTCATAAATGCATGAAGGTCCGCGGTCTAATAATTAGTAAACAAAATTGTTTAAAATAAGTAGGAGTCAAGGAACTGTCCTTCGTAGTAAACTTCAAATGAAACGCTTAAAATAGTAGAGAGTTGTTGGCAACAAAATTGAAAATATAATGCGGAGTGCAAAGGGTTAAATACGATGAAATCGAACAATGACTAACAGAAGTGCAATGCGGGGAACAACAAGCTCGTCTACGATAGGGTTAGGTTATATTTTGGTTCAGACTCGGGTGAGATCCTTTGGTAGACAAATCTTCAAAGTTCTAATTCCAGTGAAAGTAGAAAAATAATATATTCGTACGTACCGAAGAGCCGGGTGATGAAACGCGCCGTTCATTTCAGCCATGGAAGAATATGCAGAAAATAATCACCTGGTTCCTGGGTCAAGCAGCGTGGGCCTGGGCCAAAGCAGGAATGTGGGAATCCGAGTACGCTGAAGCGTTTGCTTATCCGAATGAAGACGAAGGCATGCAGAGGGACTATCAGGAAAGCGAGGAAAAGTCGCCGGTCGACGCGAAGGACGAGAAAATGTTCGATCAGAAGGTTCTGATCAATCGAACGCGACCGGAAGCATGCGATCAAGAGGTATAATTTTTTATCAATCTACATAGTAATAGTAGTACACTAATTTCATGTCTTTGGTAATACTACACTAACTTCGGAGCAGACACGAGCGAAGAATATCCTGTGGGAAACCGAAAGGTTCTTTTTATCTAACGTTCCTCTTAACAAAAAGAGAGTATTATTACCCACACGCTTGCTCTAGAACATTCTTTTACTTATTTTACGAACAATTCATTACTCGAGAACAATATTTCCTCTTACACTACTGCTTTTTAGTATCTAAACTTTAAACACAGAGGATTCTAACACTGACGACTGGCAACGCTCCCGCGTTTCACGCTAACCGATTTCTAATGCGCATGCGTCGGTAGCTAGGTTCCTTGTGAACGTGGCCGCATACGAGTGCGCATGCGTACACGAGTTTGCAGCTTCAGGAACACTCATTTGAATGTATAGCGGTTGATTTAAATTGTTTAACCGTTTTCGATTTTATGTAGAATTATTATCGGTTAACACTAACCGTACCGCGATCGGTCAAATGACCGGTTTCATATTTTGTATTTTTTAATTATTGAAATTATAAAGATGTATGCTTCCACTAGAAATTATTCAATAAATTTCTTTATTCGAGCACGTATTATTCTAAAAATTGTGAAGAATCCAAATCAATTCAGTTTGGTAATTTTTATAAAATAATATGTACCCGATATATTTTGTGCCCGGTACGGTTAGTGTTAAGAATAAATAAATACACTGAAGGGGGTTGATTCGTTTCTAGGATTGCAAGGGTGCGGGATGCGCCTTCTCATTTCTCAATAATGCAAATTGAGGGAGACTGGGTCCTAGATCTTTTATCTAGCGCTTTTGACTACTGGAAAACCTCATCTTTGCATTATCTAGAAATGAGAAGGCACACCCAGCACCCTTGCAATCCTGGAAACGAGAGTCTACCCCCTTAAGGTATTCGCTTTCGCAATGGAAGGCAACATTTTGATGGAGGAATTCCATACAGAGTGTCCCAGAAATGTTGCACCTCCTTAAAAGGAGTGATTCCTTTCCTGGGGTCATTCGAAGTAACTTGTTTTCTTTGCGAAAATGTTCTGAAGCGGCCATCAATCTTTGAATCCTTTGTCCAACAGGTGTACCTGTACCTGCGTAACGTATCGTTCGAGTCGTTCGACGTCGAGATGGACATAAACGACATCTGCATGAGATCGTACATCGTGCAACCGGTAGCGTTCAGTAACATGTTGCTGCTGGTCGTGAACACGGACTGCACGGATACGGTGTCACCGCCGTTGAGCGTACTGCCAGAGGAGGTGATGTACGAGAACAACTCGTTGGTGTGCCAGAAAGCGATCAACACGTTGAGGAGGAAGAAGCCTCAGTCCTGCATCCGCACGCATCCGAGGGAGAGCGAGATCAAGGACCTGTGCGGGCTGGCTGTGAACGTGGCGCCGAATATCTACCTCCTTGCACTGTTATCGACC
This sequence comes from Lasioglossum marginatum, assembly GCA_028455795.1. NCBI lineage: Eukaryota > Metazoa > Arthropoda > Insecta > Hymenoptera > Halictidae > Lasioglossum > Lasioglossum marginatum. The sequence continues at coordinate 4,922,772 of CM052265.1, forward strand.
GTCTGTGTCCTCGTTAGACGGGTCGTCTTCGATCACAATTAATTTAACCCGACTCCGGAGACCTTCTTCGTCGCCTGGGGTCCGAGAAAACCAACGATACCAGACGAGGAGGTGTCTCTCGACGGTCCTCCTTTTCGCAGACGGGTCCTTCGTCCTTCGTGGCCATCATAGATCGCGTTAGCGGCGCTCTCGAGCGACGAGATTACACTTGCCAATCGTCATTCAGCTTCTGAACGAGAGAAAGTACGCCGATTCGTTGCGAAGCAATCGATGTTCTTTTCTTTTCTCTGTTTTTTCATAGTTACCGCGGTTTCGAGGTACTCTAGTATCCACAGTACTCGCCCCGAGAGTGATCGAACCCCGGGGCTGAAGACGAATCATCTTATTTACATTCTCGCTCTAACTAATGTCTTCAGCTAATAGGCGATAGAGATTGCTGTTGGCTGAAGACGTTGTTTAGAGTGAACATGTAAACACTTCGCCTAGCCATCATCATCTGGCGGACAAACGATACGTTGATTATAGTTCGCTGAAGGTTCAACCCTTGTCGGACGTGTCTCCTCCCACGTTACATTCTACTTTTTACGGTTGCGGATGTTTGTCACTTGTTGCGTGGCACAGCAAGCTTTATCGGCCAAGTATCTGACGTCCGATAAGGGTTAAAAGGGTCTATTATTCCTTTTTTGAATTGTGTACGGTTCCATTTCGATCAAATGGTGGATCACGTTGATGAAGGTTTCGGGAAGGAATAACTAAAAGTAATCAACTTTTGTTTTAGCATTGTCTCTAATAATGGGTACAAATAATTTGTTTACTCACAGAGTAGGACGTTCGATCATTCTCGGGGCGAGTACTGTACTGTATAAATAGCGACGCTGTACTAGCGGAGACAGACTCCTGATGCTGTCTGTTGTACTTTCCGAGGGTCGGTTCACGGTTCAGGCTATTTTGTGTATAGAATTCTCGGCAGACGATGACCGCCATCATCGTCTTCACAGCGCGGCGGCCGAGAACCTGAAGAGGACGTCCGCGACTCGGTGCCGAACACTAGTCCTAATGAAACAAACGACCTTACTGCCCGAAATGCAACGCGATGTCTGCCACGCGCGTGGGTGTCTCTGCTCTGCCCCTGGTTGTCGTTACTCCAGCCCAAATCCGACAAAGACGGGCAAGATTTTTATCGAACCACGAATCGAACGGATTCAAGTGATTTGACCGCGCTGGCTGTTGTCTGAACAAAAGTTTTGCCCTTCTCTGGTATACGTTAGAGTTGATGCTAGATCGCTGTGTTCTCGGGATATCGAGCGATACTCCCTCGTGACCAATGGCGGATTAAGTCCACTTTGATCTGCTTTTAGAAAAAAAGACACCTGAGACGTGGCCATTAAAAGTCTAATGGACAGCTATGACGACTGCGAACATATTTCAGGTGTCTTTCAAAAATAGATCATACCTAGGGTACTCGATCGAAAATCTTACACCGACAGAATGAGGGAACAACGGAGGAAGACACTTCCTCGTCAACTAAATGTGTTCTGCAACTCACGGGGATTGATTCATTGTTCAAGAAATTCAACCCCATCGTAATGCTAGTTCAGTTATTCTTTGATTCAATTTTTAATGGGGAATACATACTCAGGTTCGTTGTCGATCGCGAGGTCGTAACTCAAGCTAGGGTTGTAAGTTCGAACATTCGGTTGATTTAAAAATAATTTCAAGTCCAAGATGCTCCCTTTCTTTTCAGAACTCGCTGCAACATGTAATTCAATTATATTCCCGTATGTAGCTTCACCAACCTATATGCAGAACAGTTGAGAAATACTAAAATTGTGGCATTATCGGCATTGTCATCAGCACTATCCCCAATTCTTTCCAGACTTTTCGGTCTGGTACGTCGTAGTTAAAAAAAAATAAAATAATTCTTGATGAGAATTCTTGCGGCTGGTTGAAACGCGCACGATCATGGTCGAGTTATATCGCGTTGAGCGTAAGTCGCAGCTTGCTTTGGGCTCGGCGTGGGATTAGGCGACTTCCGGAGGCCGTAACACCGGAATCGCTTAAAGAGCCGAGCTAAGAACGAGGAAGTCAATTCGAGGCTCGTAGGTAGCACGCATCTACGTTTCGCGCGGTGTAATCGCCGAACGGAGCCGTCTCGATGATGAAATCGCATTTGACTTGCCCGGTTATAATTCGCTTGCGCCAGCGTAATTTCCCAGAGCGACGAAGCAAGTAGTTAGGATCTGATTAGGGGTATGCTACACTCCGGGGCAGTGGCGGAGGCAGGGCCGTGACACGTGCCCGCGGACACCGACAATATATGGGACACATTTCACAACAGATTTTTGCGCTTTGTACATTAATCGAACGTAAGACGGTGTCGTCGTTTGATATTTATAGAGATTACGGATATTAATTTTGTATATTAATGTATTATACAAAGACGTTACAAGGATGTGTGCCTTTGGACACGCGCGGTTCGAGAGTAAAACGATTACCAAAGAGAAGATAATCTTGTTGTATGTTTTTCAAAATAAAGAAAACAACTGAACTCTCTACTAACGCCGGCTCACTGCTTCCTCGAGCGGAATCTGGCGCTCTGTTCGCGACCAGGTACAAAACAAAACAAACAAAAGTGGCGAGTTTCGATGCCGAAAGACGAATGAATGTTACTTGTATTACACAGAGTTTATTACCGATTTGCTATGTACAATGGCTTGCCTATGTAAAATGAAGTCGTTTCTTATCAAAACCTCTCGCCGAACGTTTGAATGATAAATCAACCCTCTCCTCCGCAACGTCGCCGCCCCTGCTTCAACTCGTTCTCCGTCCTCTGCACTATCTCTAGCAAGATCTTTTGCTGCATGTCCCGCTGGAGCTTGTCCTCCAGCTCATCCAACGCTTGACCGCCCTTCAAGAACGTTTTCAACGAGTGCGTCGTGCCGTTTGCTATTCTATGATCCGTCACACGGTCTTGATTGTAATTGTACGTCCTGATCTTCTCGTTTCTGGACTTCATTCCCATTTGCTTCTTGCGCAACCTGCTGACGAACGAGGTTTGCTTCTCGGACTGCTGATCGTACAGTATACTCCTCAGTTTCATCAGCGCCCACTTTTTGTTCTGATGCTGCGACCTGCCGATCTGGCAATTCACGCTTATGCCGGTCGGCAAGTGGGTTATCCTGATCGCCGAGTCCGTGGTGTTCACGTGCTGGCCACCTGCGCCGGATGCTCTTTTCGTTTCTATCTTCAAATCCTTCTCGTCCAGCTCAATTTCTATGTTTTTAGGCTCCGGCAATACAGCCACCGTAGCTGTGCTCGTGTGCAATCGTCCAGATCTCTCTGTCGCCGGTATTCTTTGCACCCTATGCACTCCACCCTCGTACTTCAATTTCCTATACCCCTCCGGACTTGTTACCACCATAACAGCTTTCCTTATACCACCCAACTCGTTTTCATCCAAGTCTATCATGTCATAGTCCAACCTCAAGTAATCTAAATGCCCAGTGTACATATCCAACAGGTCCTTGGCGAACAGCATCGCCTCCTGCCCTCCCACACCCGGTAGAATCTCCACGATAACATTGTCGTAATTCTCTGTGCTCAGATTCTCTAAAATTACTTCCAATATTTTGTTGTCTATATCCCGAAGTTGCTGCTCGTAAATCACTTCCTCTTCTTTAACCAGTTTCTTCATCTCTTCGTTCTCGCGAGCTGGAAAACAATTTATTTATTACATCGATGAGAGCGAAATATGATCGGTAGACAAAGCAATGGAACCATGCTGTTTCTGATAGTACTTACTAAAGGGGAAATCCAATAATCTATCGAGTGCTCCATATTTTTTAGTATACACAGCGTATTCGAGAAGCTCTCAACCTGAATATTTATCAGGTAGCAACTGTTCTCCATAATATCAATCAAGAAACTTCTTGTACCATGCGTAAACACTGGAGCTCGCATCGTCTCCCGTCCTGTAATCTTCTTTGGCTAACGAAGAAGCAACAAAATACAAAATAGGATACATTTTATCTACGCAACCTTTCTCTAAAACGAAAAATTTCTACAGAAACGGTTCCATTACTTTGCGACCCGATCTTTCGAGAACTCACCAAGTTCCTCCAAGCTCTTCAAACTCTGTATTATGCTGAGCTTTTCGTTTAACAAGGCTGGCACAGCTCGTATTTTCAAAATCTCGCCTATACCTTCGCTTTTCACGTTTCCATTCTGATGTGCGTTCACCAGGTGGTTCAAATACTCTTTAACAGTCGCATCTTCCGCGAGCGACTTCGTCGCCGAGCAAAACGACTTGCCACAAAGTGAGGGGATTCCGATTTTGAGGTTAGGTAACAGCGGAACCCGGGATTCAAGTGCCTTGATTTTGCCGACAGCATTGAACACGCATCTTCGTAAGAGAAACATGTTTCAGAGCTGATCGTGCGATCGAAAATGCCTGTTACACGATCATAAAAATATTTTCAAGAGAAATCACATCCCCACGACGTGCATTGGTGTTTTCAACCATTTTCAACTAAAACGAGCGACGCGCGTGTCGTCTGCTAGCAGTATGGAAAACTTCGAAAAAGTAGAAAACAGTTCAACTACTTTTCCGAACACATGTGCTGAAAGTTAACGTCTTGAAACAGAGTGGAACGGATAATTCGTCTATTTTTCCTACGAGGAAATGCATTCTCTCGTTTCTATCAAGAACAACAAAATATAAAACGATCGACTATTTGTAACGTCTTGACTTTCCTCTATTGGTAATAGCAGGTTGCACACCATTTCGATAGTTTTTACAATCTCGATTCAATTATGTTTATCCTGCTTGGATGCTATTGAAAAAAAAGAAACGCGATACAAGAACACAGCGTATTTTGTAGAATTTAGTTTTGCCTTGTTCCGTCGATTTCGACAGCAAAGCTCGTCTCATGAGTTCTGATTATATTATATATATATACTTACGACTATGTTTTAGTTAAATCTTTGCGAAGCATAGAGGCTGTAGAACAGCAACGGTTTCGTTGTTATTTCATTTATTGTATATGTAGATATATTGTGTATTAAAGAGCACAAAGCTGCATGAGAGACGCGCGTGCGGAAGTGAAACGAAAAGCGTGTTCCACCGATTGTATCGATTTTCTAACGAGTACACACGATTCGCTGCTAATATATAACATATTTCTGTCTCGCCTTTGTAACATTATAGATATATCGTTCTACAATGTATGACATAATTAAAGGTACGCGAGTCACCATAAACGGATAACTCGTGCATCGAATCAGTGTACCACAGATTTTCAGAGTGTGTTTACGTATTGTTCGTTGCGAAAGACACGTGTTCAGGATACGAAGGTAGGAATTTTTCTCGATCACAGAATTGATTTGCTGCAACCTTGTTACGTACGCGGTCGCCCTGTTTAGTAAAAACGGTTGTTCCTTGTGCAAACGAGCTTGACTCATTATTCTGATAACGTAAAAAATTGTAGATTTATTATTCGATCCATCTGGTTCGTACTAACGTCTTCGAGAATTACGATAAGAATTATAAATAATATCGCGATACTTATCTCTCTTCGGTTTGAAATTCCTCGATCGTTACCGATCCACTATCTCGAGCATCGTAGATTGCGGAGCTTTATGCAAATTATTCTTTTCGTAGATTGTTCTCGAAAATTCAATATAGAGGGCTAATCTATTTTAGCGAATAAAGATTCTTATTCATGGTGAACGTGAAGTTGAAACGTCTTTATTATACATGAAGATCCACAACCTATTTATTGTAATAAATTAATATTTGTTATTATATTTCGGATCGTATTTTTTACAGATTTTTCGTACCATATTTTTCACTCTTTCCGACGATTATTCATTATAATTATTGCATGTTTATGCATGTATAGAAAATTTCTTTCTTATTGACGATAACAGCAAATATAATATAATAATTAGCATTTTATGCATTTATAGCGAAAATATATATACGTAAGTGAAATACAGAACAGTGAAGGTATCGGAAGAATTTAAGAATATTGAAGAAAAAATACATTTTTCACTAACTCCTGTTATACAATTAATACAAAACATTTTTATTTTCCGTAAATATATCCGCAGTCTAGTAATGATCATGACTAGATCATCGATATGTTTGCCTTTATATAAGATGTACAAAACTAAGGAATCTTGTTCTTTAGAGAACAAGATACATAATTATGTATCGTTCGAATAATTCCTTGAACAACCATATTTTATATATTTTCGAGCAAGAGTGGTTTTTAACCCCTCGCCAAATAATATTCTTTCGCAGCTACACTGCTTAGAATTTTTTTGTTCTGAATAAATTACTACACAGAAGGAGACTGACTTGATATTGTTTGGCAAGGGGTTAATACGTTGCACCGTTGCACGTAAAAAGTTGCAGCGAGAACAATCGCGAAAGATATGTTGCACGCGGTGAACAAAAGGTACGGCGAGCATGATTTTCTGAAAAGAAGGTTGACGGGTTTGGAGGGTTAAAGCGTTTGCACATGGAACGGAGGAGGGCAGCAGTCGTTTCATGAAATAACGCTGAAGGTAATTCAAAATGTTGCTCAATTCGAAGTAGGTAGCTCTGATATTCGGGACAAGTTTGCCAAGCACGAGAGAGGCGGCTAACGACGAGCAAAGAAAGAGAGAGAGAGGGAAAGTGGGAGAGAGAGAAAAGAGAGTGAGAAAGACAGTAAGACACACACGGTAGACCAGTATAGAGCGGCACGGGCAGCTACGATCGACGATATTATTTTTCATTAAAACAAGCACCACGGGATTTTCGAAAAATACGTACGTTACGCGACAAGGTAGGTCGTAGAATAATTCGCGATACGTCGAACGCATTCGACAGCGACAGATAACACGTTTGTTTTATTGTTGATTAACCGAAAGAATCAGGATTCATTCGAATTGTATTTATGTGCAGGCTTTATAATATATTATAACGATATCATGGAACCTTGCGAGGGCTTCACGCAAGAGAAAGTGCAAGAAGGAGGTAAATCGAATTAATCATTCTGTTCTAGATTAATTTTGCACTCATGATTCGCGCTATTTTTTTATTATATAACGGCGACGTTTGTTTGCGGTAATATCCACCGTTTCTATTATCCCGTAACCTTCCAAGTTTTTGAACACGGCTCGCTGACTGTTCGTCGGGGATTCCATTGTGATAGTGTTTAACGAGCTTTTAATTTATGTTTCCTACTAATATGATGTTCACTCATGATCATTAATCAGACTTAAATGATCCGTTTTAGCTCGTCAACATTGTAATATTCACGAATCGATGCTGTTCACTTATAATCACGTTTAATTAACGTAACTTTAAAATCTATCACACAAGACATCTTTTTTTTTCCAATCTACTCCCACCTGTATTGTCACATTTAAATTAAAATAATTTTAATAGGAAATATAATTTCGGAGAAATTATTTGTTTATTCCAAATACATTATAATTGTAAATATTTATATTTCGTTATATATTAATTGTATATTTTAATATATATTAAAAATGGAAATTCATGTTTTAGAGTATGGATTCTTCTGGCAAGATTACCTTGATGCCACAGAAAGCGTCGAGGTGCCACAAATCATGTTCCCACACGTGGAACTCACGCTGCAGAGTGGCATTGAAATTGGCATGTCGCTCGAGGTACCACTTTCAAAAACCGCCGACGAGGAGAATTTGAAATTTTGGGTAGCTTCGATCGTGATGGCGTGTGGACCTCTGCTGCGCCTGAGATATTTTGGTGGGGATGACAGATCCTTGGAATTCTGGTTCAACCTCACCAAAGAAGCGGCTCACGAGCTTGGCTGGTGTGTGAAGAATAATAAAAAATTAGAACCACCTGATATCGTAATTCAGAGGTCTCCGGACTGTGTGGAAAAATTGACAGAATTTTTAACAACAGCCCGGACTGTTCCGCCTGAAATGTTATCAGGGGTAAGTTGCAAACTAATAATATCATTCTATAACTTCAGATTTCTGTGGCTACTCTTCCACTGTTAACTCACCATTGTCTATAGGATGGCCTTAGCATGACAGAGAGAATTAAACAAGGCATGAAAGTTGAAGTCGGCGACACTCTGCATCCCTACAAATTATGGGTGGCCACGGTAAGCAGCAATTTATAAATTTTCGCCTACTATTATCATCTTTTTCTTACCTATTTGTTGATTTCAGATCATAGAGAATGTAGGAGGACGTTTACTATTAAGATACGACACACCTGGTTCGTCGCGCAAAGATTTCTGGATATTCTGCACGTCGGAACACCTTCATCCATATGGATTCGCTTCCAAATCGGATTCAACTTGGTTTTTAGAACCTCCTAGTTGTATAGTAGACATGCATACGTACGAGCAATGGAAAGATTTATTAGAAACCATACCAAAAGATGGTGATCTACAAGAGGAATTGTTTAACAACAGCATAGAGCACCAGAAGCATGAATTCAAAGTTGGCATGAAGCTGGAGGCTCTCAGTCCGAATGATCACATGAAAATATGTCCAGCTACCGTCATTAAAGTACTCGATGATACTTACTTTCTTGTACATATTGATACTTATGACGAGTCTTCGAAGGCAATAGACACAGAGACGTTTATGTATAATAGTACTCAAAAGAATACATGGTTATGCACTGCGGAACATCCGTATATATTCCCAGTTGGTTGGGCTAAGAAACAGGACATTAAGTAAGCACACTATACTTTCACCCGTTATACTATAACTAAACGGAGTAAGTTTTATTTGAAGTACTTTTTACATCGAGTCACAATTCGGGAAATAATTGCGTATGAAACTTTAAATGAGACACTCTGTATAGTAATACCCAAAGAAACAACTAGTACTAACTCTAAAATGTCGTTCTAAATTAACAGAATCACATCGCCGCAAGGTTGGGTCCCAAAAGAAGAAGAGTTCGACTGGGACGCGTATTTAAACGAGACTCAAGGAACTATAGCAGAGGAAGGACTGTTTTCTGAGAGACAAAGTGCAGCCGAAGCAGGTTTCGAAACTGGAATGCGACTGGAAGCAGTCGATCTAGGAAACGAGAACATCATATGCGCCGCGCACATTACAAAAATCGTGGACAACCTCTTGTGGTTGAAATTAGATAATTATGATAACACGTGGCCAGAGCATATAGTCGACATGCACAGCCTGCAAATATTCCCTGTCGGATGGTGCGAGTCCAATCACTATCCACTGAAACCTCCGAAGGACTACGTAGAAGTTTGTAAAAAGTTGCAAACACCAGCGAAGGAGGAGAAGAAGAACAACGTTCTGGATATACCGATATCCGAGCCACGCTCTTCCTTATGGTGCCCGAAGATATATTTTAATTACCGTTGTTTCACGGGGCCTATGATCTCGAAAGGGAAATTGGCAACTTTACCAAAAGCCGTTGGACCTGGTCCCGTGATTTTAGTCATGCGAGAAGTTTTATCGATGATCGTGTCCGTCGGATACAGAAGCGCACGTATATTAAAAGTGCTGCAATGCGATTCGAAACCGGATCCCGGTTACCACTTAGAGGTTCTGAAGGCGAAGCATAAAAACAACACTTATCGCGCTAGCGTCGCTGTGGTCACGTCCGGAGACATGGTGGCTGATTTTTGTAGGAATATTTGTAAAAAGTTGATGGTATGCCCAAATCTCTTCGGGCCATTACATGTACCCGAGAATGAGTGTCCGGATAGGTGTCACAAAACGTCTAAAGCCAAGTTCAGTGAGTATCATATTTTATTAAACTGTTTCCTCTTTAGGGGTGAACGCTAAGTTTACGGGACGCGTTCTAATATTTTTAATTCACCATTATAGAGATTGCAAAGATGCATCCATAAGGAATTATTGAAAATTTGGATAAACACGCACACTCGTTATTTTTATGAAGTAACATATTAGGTATACAAATAAATTCGGTACCCTTTTTAGTGATATTTAGCTTATATTCGTAAAGAAAGTAAAAAAATCATTTTGTAGTACTTTATCGCATCTAATTGGTAGATTATAGATGTCTCTTCCAGGAAAAAAGATGGTTTCCTGGTTCTGAAGTGATCGATGCATTTTGTGGCCTCTTCGATAATGCTCGATCCTAGCGTAAACTAATGTGAATTATCGTTTTCCTTCAGCTGCATCGGTAGGCACCGGAAAAAGAGGAAAGCCAAAAGGCTATACCAGCATCATGGTGCAGAAACCAAGGCCATGGGGTGGTAGAAAGAAAAGGAGACGAGGCAGATGGGCTAACAGGGAAAAAGAAACGCACGATGATTTCGATCACGAGGACGAGATGCCATTCATGTCACTGGACTTGGCGAAACACGTGTCGAGCATCGAGGAGTCTTTCGAGGATACGGAAAGGCCGCAGCTCTCCGAGATAGATATAATGATTCAGAAGGGTTTGGAGAAGGTGGAGAAGTCGGACGACTTCAAAACCGAACCACCCTCGAGCAACGCCTCGGAAGACTCCGGGAGCTCGTTCAACGACAGAAAGACGAAAGACAGAGGGAGTCCCAACAACTTGAGCAATAAACACCATTCATCGAAATGTAGCCAAAGCAGTACAGTCACTAGAGGGAGTAAAAGGGAACGGGATTGGGACACAAGCATCGAATCTGATTGTTCGGAGGCGGATGCAGAGTATGTTAGGATGCAGAAGAAACAGAGACGACCTAAAACGCGAAAGCTGGATTCGAATCCGCTGTTCTGGAGCGTGGACGATGTGTTCCGATATCTGAGGAAAACGAACGATTGTAAAGATATCGCGTACAGAGTCAAGCAAGAGGTATTGTATGCAAGATGATCTAACACCAGCTTTATCTTTAAAAAGAACAGTTATATTTGAGTAGTAGACTATACAGATTTATTGAATTTTGCAGGAAATCGACGGACTAGCGTTTCTATTGTTAAACCTGCCGTCTCTGACGCAGCACATGAAGTTGCGAACGAGTTTAGCCATGAAACTTTGCCGTCACGTGGAGCAGGTCAAAGTCACATTCTTTCTTCGCCATATAAACGAAGTAGAACCAGAACAGTATCAAATAGTATAATTCAATTAACTAGGAAATTCAATTAATTTTAGTTATTTATACAGTGTAACATATAATGTGTCGCCGGAGACGCGGCGACTCCAGATGTGTTTAATTGTATAGCGCCGGACAGAGCGATTTTTAGTTTATGCGAATGCAAGACTGCGTCACTTTTTAGATAGGGGTTACAATGCGTTTAACCGTAGCACTGATCTACTTAAATTATCTTCGTCATTACAATTCTATTTCTAATTTTATCAAATTATGTAATATTAGAAGAATACCCGAAGCCACGGAAGACAACGTTCTCGTTTTAACGGTGTATAAAATTGTACAAAATTGTCGATTATTATTCCGTTACGTAGCTAGCCGTATCGGCATTTATCATAGTACAAAGTATTCGATCTTTTATTTTGTAAATTGTCAATAAAATATGATGTGTATTCATAGTCGCAATGTCATCTGAATTTCGATAAGTGTTTGTCGACCCAGAATGTTCGCAGGCTAGTCGTTTTCACGCGGCTAAATCTAAATTCGCAACATAATGTTCTCTCGCGTGTCATGCACCCGGTTTCTGGCTTTTTGAAACTACGCCAGATTCGGTGGACTGCGTTTCGAGCATGAACGACGAATGCACTGAACGGGATCCGTGAAATTTCTTGTTCGTTATTCCTAGAAGAAAAACAAATTGACATCCACTGGATGTCTATGTATTTTATTAGGTAAATGGACTTTTCAATAGATTGTGTTATAGTGGAACGGGATAAAAGGCATTTTCCGCAATTTTTGAAATTTTATTATACACACGGAAGAATGAAACGAAAGGGATAACGTTCACTGTGAACGTGTACATATTTAGCGTCGTGCGTGTCGCACGAGACGCATTCTGTTCTGTGCACGTCCCATCAATCGTCGCCAAAAGAAATGGTGCGACTAGGTGCTTTGTAAGCAACGCTCGTTACTCCACGTCTCCATGGTGTGTGGTCCGACGAACTATCGCCAAATATGCTTACGCGCGTAATTGTTGCCATAATTTCTGAGTCGATACCATTACGGACGGTCCCCGGTATCGAGAGAATCGATTGATTTTACCGAATACGCAGGTCATAAGCATCGCTTGACCTACATCTTTCTTTCAGGTTCTCGATCGAACGTTTAAATGTACGCAGACGTACTGCTTATCCGCGGACAGACTCGCCATTGGCTCCTTTCGATGGTATGCCGAAGCTATCTTGTTACAATATGTACGTTAAAGAGTTGCCGGCTGCGTATATTTCCACGAGAGACGATATTCTCGGCGAGAGAGTGCGGAATGCACTGTTCAATTAACACTCGCATGCCGATGCATCTGCCGTTACGTCACGGGAACCGTTTTAAACCCGGTCCGCTATTTTTACAGAGGTTATCGACAATTGGCGGGAACCTCCCGATAACTTCCGGTATTGTTCATTGAGACGAAGCAGAAATATTGATAACTTAAATATTTGCAGTGAGCCATAACTAAATCATTGAATTATAGACTTCCTGTTTGAAAACAGTATACAGTTGTTTTCACTGGGAATAAATTAATTAAATATATGTATCGGTGGAGAATAAAGTAATTTGCGTCGCTTCGAAATCAATTTAAAATTATTAGGTTGCTATATAAAACCGACCGAATCAAAATATTGGTAACTTAAATATTTGAGTCATAACTATAAATCCTCGAATTTAATCATTGAATTATATTATTCCCCGTTTCATAATTATGAAAACAGTACAGCTGTTTACACTGGGAATAAATTAAATTTATTGGTTGCTTTATAATCTGATTCCAAATATATGTATCGATGGGGAATAAAATAATTTTCAATGATGAATTAGTCGTGTTGAGAAGTCAATTTTGTTGTTGGCTGCTGGGAAGTTCCAATTTTGAACATTCAGTTTTATTTCATAGCGTTCTGTCGGAGTCGAATTTCAGGTTTATTGATTTTTCGAAGTCACGCTAGAACTGGGATTTTCAACGGGAAGCGAATTGTATTCGCACGTTCGATGAATAGATCTCACAGGTCGAATAAGGGCGCGTCAGTTACCCCTATGTAACACAACGTCACATTTAAAAACGTATCGTTTCCCCTGTTCGGAAAGTGTACGCAGCTGCACTTTAGAAATCCTATACATAGGAGCATCGTTTACTCAGAGGGCGCGCCTTTTTCGAATCTGGCGCGACAGATATCTTCGATCTACCTCGACCGTTATTGGCCAACGGCTACCTCACTCCTATAAGAGTTCGTTCACACCGGATGTTCGATCGATGATCTTCGCCTACGGATTCTACACCTCTAAACCTTCACGCGAACCATGCTTACAATTCATTTCATTATTTCATTAATGTTCGTCGTATCGAAGCGATCATTCATTTTATATTATTGTCTCGTCTTATTCAAACTATTAAAAAATGTATCCCATTATCATGTAATTTCTGTTCCTTACAGTTGACTTCGAACATTTTTATTTCGCCTAAAGATCTCCTGTCTGCTAGCAACAAATGTGATACGAGACGAAAATGCACAATCTATAGTTATTAGATTATACAAAGAGGGAACAGAAAGTTGTAAAAAATTTTGTTTCAATTTCATCTTTCCTGTATAATAACTAGACTGACCTTCATGCAAAATAAAAATTGTCTGCAACGATTGCAAGAAATAGCGAACCAAGCAGAATATTCTTTCTTTCTCCAACATAATTTTAATCAATTACAAAGAATATAAATTTTTCAGTCATTTCAAGTTTAATTTACCCAATTTTCTCGCAAATGCATAAAATCAGTCGACGAACATTTCAATAAAAATCTACTGAATCTAAAAATTCTCCTTCTCCTTCAAGACACGCTTTTAATGGAAGACAAAGAAGTTCTAAATATTTGCGCCTAAAAACAAAATGGTACGACGAAAGGTTAATCGCGAATCAAGTGGTCTGCGATTAGCATGTAAAACAAGCCGAAAGGTGGTTAATCGTTTCGTAAACATAAACAGCTTATCGTGATAACATCTAGATGGGGTTAAGGCTGTCCACGTTGTGAGGGCTGCCTAAAGTGTGGCGTTAAAGGCGCATCGGTGTGAATCAGTGTGTCAGCCAGTCAGCTGGGGTGGGGGATCGAGTCTGCAATACATGAAACGTGCACATCTATAGGCGGTACAGTACCGTACGGTGCGTTACTTGTGCGAGTCAGTGGTTTTTCAATGATGCCATGGTAATGACGGGATTCTAACGTTCGATCGCTTCCGAAAACGTTGAGATAGGTGAGAGCTTTGATCGCGTGCGTCGATGTGTTCATAGTGTGTTCGATCGAGGTATCGTTTGTGGGGAACCCCGTTGAAACGAACGGAATAGCGTCAGCGATCAATGTTGGTTCGCGGGTGTGCCCGTTCGTATGCCCAGCCCAGTGTGTGTTCCCTTTTTTTCCTTTTCGGTTAACCGTATCGTGGAAATCCGCTGCTTTTCCGACCAAACTGCGGATTGTTACGTTCGACATCCGACTCAACGACTCGAGGAGGACCCACGGTGAAAAATCGGTGTTCGTTTCCCGGGCGCGATGTTGTGATCTCGAAGGACGGCTCTGGTGAGATCATCGTGACACCATCACCTGTTCCCGACGACGATCGTGCCGCGACCCGAGAGACCACCGGATCCGGTTTACATTGTGCTCTCTCGGCTCGCTCCCTTTTCTTTCTTACTTTTTACCAGGCTCACACTTCCGACATTGTTAACGCCACCCTGTGCGAAACCGTTTGATTCGGATTAGCCGGGCACGCTGACACATGTCCGATCTATACGTCGCTTTTTCTGCTGCTCGACAGAACAGAGCACGCCCATTTTTCACGTCTCCATTGGCAACACGCAGTCCTCGAATGTTTCCTAAGGATTCGAAAATTCCAACTCGACCGCGAATCGAAACGTTCGTCGGCCAGATTACGGGAAAGTGAAAACGAAACGGAATATCGTTGGCCTCATATGAAAATTGCCGAAGTCCGAAAAGGTAAATTGTACAGGCGGCGAAGAAAACGATTTAGAGCGAAACTATTTTGCTTTACATGAAGATTTGTCCAAACTATGTTTGAATTACCCTCAAACCGTAGAAATTGAAGTACCTGACGAGGCGAAGCTGAAAACCCAATTTTTATAGAAAATGGACTTGGACAGTTTTCATATGAGGGCGACGATATGTTTTTCTATTACATCGAAGAGTTAGGATACTGTCGAATATCTCTGTATTCGGAAATGCGGTTTCTCTGAATTATATGCTGTTTCGTAGGAGCTGGTTTTCGAATTAGAGGGTCGATTTTCACCCGAAGTATCAAAATCGTCGATTACTCGATGCCTGTCAATTTTTTAAATTACACAGATTTTTTGCAAGAAATAACATCAAAAATATATCATTGAGAATAAGATTGTGAACGGTCTCGAGCTCTGTTTATCTAATCGTTCTGACATTTCGGAGCTATCTTCATTGCGGTATTATTTCGGTATTATATTTAGCGATCGATCCTTTTATTTTCATTCTATTCAAATTTCATCATCGCGTGTGTTGTTAAAAGATGTTTCGGTAAAATCGTTAGTTGAAAATATTCTGAAGAACTGCGTCGAAAAAATTGAAAGAATACGAATCGACTGAATGACGCGAATCGAATGAATTTCGAGAAACAAGTAAAAACCATGATAAATAAGTTGAAATAAAAATGTTGTCGAGCTAGAATCGCATGTTACTACCAGTGCGGTCTGTAATGATGGGCGCGAAGTGGTTCGAAACGGTCCGCTCGGCGTCATTCGAATTGAAAAAAGAAAATCAACTATTATGAACGGAGCATAGTAGACAGTGAAGCCGTGCCGATGATTTCATTCGATAAATTCGGTTTGAATGGTACAGATTGAATGGATGAATTTCCGGTTTCTGTGTCCCGTAGTATTTTCGAACTGGCGAAACGAATTTGGAAATGTTATTCGCGTCGATACACGACCCCTCGGCTATGTTCGTACCGCGATCGATTCGAATCGATTAAACTTTTTAATTTGATTTATGCTTTTGATTAAAAAGCTCGATACCATTAAAATTCAAAGTTGAATCAATGGTTCGATAAAATTGATAGTCTCTCGATCATTGGTTATAAATAGACTGCGGATTTTATGCATTTATGACGAAAGTGAATTAGATGTAATTCGAAACAGGAAAAAGATTAAAAGAGTTTAACAATGCCGATATATTATTTGTAACACATAAAAATCATTAATGAGGAAAATAAATTTTTACTTAGCTCCTATAGCTTGCAATTGATGTATAAAAATTTTATTTCGCATGAAGATCCGCAGTCTAGTTATAAATATTAATCGACGATTGATTCGTTCGAGATCTGACAATTGAATATTTATTTTGATTAAAATTGATAATGAAATTTTTCAATTGTAATCGTTGTTTGTTAATCGATATTATATATGTTGGACCTGTTATTGTTCAAAGATTTAAATTGGGGATGTTCATTTTTTGTATTTTATAGATAAAGAAAATACTGGTCGATCATGAAGCTAATCGTGTGCATCATCTCGACGCTGGTACTGCAGGCATCGGCAATAAGTGAGTACAATTCTGTCAATTTGTTTCGTGTCGCAATGATAAGTTTTGATGTAACACTTGCCGACGTCGATCAATTGTGATAACAGTCTCTGATTTTTAATTATAGTTCGTATCCTGGACATTATAGGAGGTGAAGGAATTGTAGAGTTTATTCGAAAGAGATTTGCTTATCACAAATCTAGTTTTTCATAACTAACCGCATTGTTACTGTACATACAAAATGCTTTATACGCATATCGAAGTATAGAGAATTATCGCTACATGTTTCAGGAATTTCAGAGATATAGTTTTGTTGCTTTCACTTGCTTTAGTAGCACTGTTTATGCTACGTGAATTTTTCTTTTTACATTATAACGCTACATTACGTTGAAAGCTTGTTTCCATTATTTTCATTCGATCGGACGTCACTTATCGTTGCATTCCTTTTCATACGTTGTGTTTCGATCGTTTAAATAGTTATCAATGATTTTTTTTTTACTATTTTTTCCATTCATTTTCTGTTCGTTTCATATATAATTGCTTAGCGTTTATTTAATCGAGAAGTTCAACTTATTGTTGCATAGCAAAAGCAGAACATACTTCCATGGTGTATCAATCATGCATGTTTGTCATTTCTCCTTTCCATTAGCTCAATCTCCACCACGGATATCCAAACAACCCCCAACAGATGAGCAGCTGTTTCAAGTGGCTCAAGCGAAGGTTAACGAGAACGACAAACCATTTCTAATAGAGTGTGAAGCGGAGGGAGAACCTGCTCCAAGGTGATGTACATGTTATTTAAAAGTGCTTTTTTCGTAACACTTTATCTACCGGAAGCTTTAGAGTCGTTGGTTTATAATTGAAGTTTCTGTTGCGGTCGAAGGATCTATTAAAAATAGACTTCCAAAAATGATGGAATAATCGCCGGTAGATAATGTGTTAATTGATTAAGACACTATGTATATTTCGTGTAAAGTAAATTTCAGTATTGCAAAGTATTTAAAAAAGTCTAATCAAATTTTTATCTTCTTAGGAACACAGAATCTTTGAAGGAAGGATTAAATTTTGATTTC
The DNA here is from genome assembly GCA_028455795.1 of Lasioglossum marginatum. NCBI lineage: Eukaryota > Metazoa > Arthropoda > Insecta > Hymenoptera > Halictidae > Lasioglossum > Lasioglossum marginatum. The sequence goes on from CM052265.1 coordinate 4,940,498, forward strand.
ATTTGTAATTTTTATACCAAGTATAAAGATCCATAGTCTACTAATAATAATAAAATTGATCAAGATGCACTAGTAATCGTGCACGTGTTTACCGAAAGAATGCAATGATTCAGTAGGAAGTAGCAATTACACGATAGTGCAACAATAAGTTCATAATTTCCAAGAAGATTCCATTCATGTACAGTAGTTTCGTTGCACTCGTACTCAAGTGCAATATCTCTGTTCCGTAAAGAAGCCAGAGTAACTGGTCTTAATTACCAAGATGACCTCATAGCTTTAGGGGGGTATAAAGTTACAAGTACCGATAAAGATACCTTACTCGTGGTGTAAATTCTCCAAGCATGGGAGTGGTCATTATCGTGATACCAAAAATAAATAAACGATCTAACTATAATACGATTTATTTTAGTTTCTCTTTTATTAGTATTTACAAGAAATAAAATATACTTTCACCGGATTCGTTTGTTTTTAGCAATCATTGTACCGAACAATTATCTGAATATCAATTGTACAGGTCACACATATTTTGTGTCGAGATATTCAGACCTTCGCATTTGAATATATTCGAAAATATTTTTCCATTAAGAAACAAAAAGTTTGGTAAAATATGTGATGCTGTAACATGAAATTTATATTGTAGTACAACTCGTTTGAATATTAATTAGTAGACAGCGGATTTTTATGCAAAATAAAAATGTTCTACCTGAATTGCGACAAACTGGAGTGAAATAGAAATTTATTTTCTTAACCCTTTGCACTCGGAGATATTTGAACTCGGAAATTAAACATTTCTTTCGATGTAGAATATTTCCATTCCCTATGATTTTTAAAATTTTATGGATATGAAGTTGGTACAATACCTCATACAATACCTAAACGTTTAGTAATTGATTAGATACCGATATATTCAATAAGCTAAACAATATTTTGAATAATGGTACAGCAATGTACCATTTCAGTGGCGCCTCAGTGTCACCATTCGAGTTAGGGTTAATATGATTAATAGGTTGAAGATAATGTAACTAAATTCTTCTAATGTTTTTACTGTTTTAAATCACACCTACTCATCATTGCCATCAATGCATAAAACCCACTGTCTATTAATTAGATACCGATGGATCAAAAATGGAAAGGATTTCGAGTGGCCAGCCTACGACGATCGCATTTCTCAGCAACCAGGAAGAGGAACATTGGTGATCTCGAGGCCCCGTGACGAAGATCTCGGCCAGTACCAGTGCTTCGCGGAGAACGAATGGGGTATAGCCACGTCGAACTCGGTTTTCGTCAGGAAAGCTGAATTGAACTCCTTCAAAGATCAAAATCCGATAAGTTTGGACGCCAACGAGGGACAACCGTTCAAGTTGACATGCCAGCCACCGGACGGTTGGCCAAAACCGAATGTCTACTGGCTGATCCAGGACACCGCTGGAGGCATCAAGTCCATCAACAACTCTCGAATGACCTTGGACCCGGAGGGTAACCTTTGGTTCAGCAATGTTTCTCGAAACGACGCCTCCGACGACTTTTACTACGCCTGCGCTGCAACTTCTCTGTTCAGGAGCGAATATAAATTAGGGAACAGAGTTCTATTACACGTTATCTCCTCGGGCGTGTCTGCCAGCCAGAACAAACACGAGCCTGAGAAACAGTACGTCAGCAGGAAAAACGAAGTTGCCTTACGCGGTAAGAAGATCGAATTATATTGCATATACGGCGGAACGCCGCTGCCACAGATCGTATGGAGCAAGAACGGCGAGGTTCTCAGGACGAACGATAGGATAACACACGGGAATTATGGGAAATCGTTGATAATAAAGCATGTCAATTTCGAAGACGAGGGCGCGTACACTTGTGAAGCGTCTAACGGAGTGGGAGATGCTAAATCCTACTCGATAAACTTGCAAGTGATGGCCGTGCCGTTCTTCACCGTTGAACCGGAAATAATCAATGCGGCGGAGGACGAGACGGTCGAGTTCAAATGCGCCGCCGAAGGTGTACCTGTCCCGGAAATCAAATGGATACACAATGGAAAGCCGATTTCGGAGGCGCCACCGAATCCGCGCAGGAAAGTCTCGGTGAACTCCATCGTTATCGAGAAACTGACGAAGAAAGACACCGGAAACTACGGCTGCAACGCGACCAATTCGCTGGGCTACGTGTACAAAGATGTTTACGTAAATGTGTTGGCTCTGGAGCCTGAAATCACAGATGCGCCCCCGGATATTTCTACCGTCGACGGTAAGACTGTGAGGATTACTTGTCGAGTGTTCGGAGCACCTAAGCCTGCCGTTAAATGGATCCGCAACGATCAAGAGTTAACCGGTGGCCGGTACAGAACTCTGGAGTCCGGGGACTTGGAGATCCAGAATGTAATTTTCTTGGACGCGGGCACTTACACTTGTCATGCTTCCAATAAGTTCGGTCAGGTTAAGGCTACCGGTACATTGATGGTCAAGGAGCATACCAGGATCACCGATGAACCAGAGGACTACGAGGTCGCTGCGGGGTCTACCGCTACCTTTAGGTAATTGTTGGATCGATGAATCTACCTGTTATTAGCAGTCCGATCGAAAATGTTTTTATCAGATGTAGCATGATTTCAAGAAAGCTTTCACGTGATTATAGCAAACTTTTCGTCAACTCTTTTTTTTTCATGATTTTTCAAGGTCACCTTCAATTTTATGCAAATACACCTATAATTCTTTTACGCCTCTTTGTTAGAGGATTTTAAGGCGAATTCGGTAAGTATCATTAAAAAAATTGCTTTTTTTATTTCTATTTTTACAAAAAATTTGCTATGATCACGTGAAAGCTCTTTTGAAACCATGCTATACCTGATAAAAACATTTCCGATCGGACTGCTAACAACAGAGTAATCTCTACTGGTCACGATTCGTGGTTCATCTGTGTACACAAATTTTGTGTTGCGGTAAACAGTAGGAGAGATTCTTATAGAAACTTAATCTACCCAAACCAAATTGATCTTTCGTCGTACTATTCGAGAGAGTCCCCCACAAAAAACCCTCTGTGGCAAGTTTCAAGTCGGTATCCCCGCTACGAGGGTAGCTATAGGGTAAGCACGGTTTAACGAATTATGCTCTATTTCTTCTGTTCTGTTTAACAAAAAATTACGAAAAAATTCATGAAAGTTCTACCTAATAGCACACGCGACTGTGAAATTTTTCCGAATTTTTCACTGTAAAATCGATTGAAACTTGCCAATATTTAATGTTACGACGAAAGATCCTTATCCAATTATATCCTTTGTCGATCGGTTATCACTGATAATTTGTATTTCCTATTTAGATGCAACGCAGTAACCGATCCGAGCCTTCCTTTGATAATCGAGTGGTTGAGCAACGGCGAGCCCATAGACTTCGAGATGGAGCCGCGATTCATTCGCAGCACTGATTACTCGTTGATGATCACGAAGACAACCGAGCTGGATTCTGGTACTTACACATGCATCGCTCGTACTGAACTGGACGACGCCAAGGCACAAGCGACGCTGACTGTTCAGGATGTACCAAACGCGCCGAAATTACTCGACGTACGTTGCATGGCGAGCGAAGCTTCCGTCCATTGGACCCCCATGGGTGACAACAGAGCGCCAATTTTAAGATACACCATTCAGCACAATACTACCTTCACGCCAGACACCTGGGAAGTGGCCAGGGACAATGTACCGGCCACTGAACAAACATACGTCGTCCCCATGACGCCCTGGGCTAACTACACGTACCGTGTGCTGGCATGGAACAAAATAGGTGAGATTCGAAGACCAAACGACGCACAGTGTTGCGATCAATGCTACCCAAATAGCACCCGGACATCCGATGGATGTCCAGTGGACCTCTGTACATCCCATAGACGTCCGAATAATGTCAACGGACGTCCGGTGCTATCTGGGTAATTAGCTGGGCAAATCTCATAACGTAATTCCGTAAAAAATATTGGGTTGGCAAGAAAGTAATTTCGGTATTATTCAAGCGAAGAACTTTAATCGATAAAACATTTTCTTATTTTGGCAAAAGATAATCGAACAAAAGGGAGAATATTTTATTCATTAAAATTTATTGCTTGGATAAAAAAATTGGTCTCCATTTCACCTTAAAATACCGAAATTACTTTCTTGCCAATCCAATAGATGCTAATCATATGAAGTAATGTCTAGACTAAAGAGAATAAAATTAAGGTTCATATGTTCATTCAATAACACGAGAAGTTACCTCGAAAATGGCAAAAAGTAATAGAACAGAATGGAAAATATGTTATTGAATAAATCTATGAATAAATATCTGAATTTTAGCTTTCAATTTTAATTTACAAACGCTACGAACTTTCGTTCCAACCTATTTCCAATATCTGCACACTTTGTATTAGTGGTCATAAAGAAGGTTTTGTCCAGCTAGCATCTCGAGTCGCAACACTGTGCGACGATGGATCGGTAATAGGTCCTTTTTCATAAATATGCTCAATTCGTGTTAACGATTTCCACAGGACCATCACTGCCGTCGCCGCACAGCGACGTATGCACCACGCTGCCGGATGTCCCTTACAAGAACCCCGACAATGTCGAGGGCAAGGGAACCACTCCACAAAATTTAGTAATAACTTGGACGGTGATGCCGCAGATAGAGCACAACGCTCCCAAGTTCATGTACAGGGTGTACTACAAGCGAGATATACCTGGCGAGAAGTGGACCATAGAGGATATACACGATTGGAAGAAAAACAATCTGGTAGTAGAGAATCAACCCACTTACCAGAGATACAAGATCAAAGTTGTAGCTATCAATGAGAGGGGAGAGTGCAGGATCGCGCCCAGTGAAATATCCGGATTTTCTGGAGAAGATGGTTCGTGCGCTTGCACTTGCTCTGTTCAATAAGAGTTGCATCCTGTAAACGGTTTCGCTAAAATTGATTGTAACGTTACAGTGCCGCTGCAAGCGCCTAGCAACTTCACGCTGATTCATGTGAATTCGAGCACTAGCGCACAGTTCTCGTGGAATCCGGTTCCCGAAGACTCCGTGCGAGGTGAACTACAGGGATACAAGATTCAAACGTGGACAGAGAAAGACGGCGAGAAGGGGCTGCGGGAGATTGATATAAGAGGTGGCAAGAGGACTCACGCTCTCGTGAACAAATTCGTCCCGTTCAGCAAGAACTACGTCCGGATACTGGCGTACAACGGACGGTAATGAGAATTGAAATAATCGTTTTTAACGAGATTTCTTTCTTTCCAATATTTATTTTTTCCCCATTAACCCTTTGCACTCCTTTGTCGAGTGTGACTCGACATCATATCATGATAGAACGATAAATGTAAATGAAAGGGGCTTTTATATGTATTTTGTTCTTCCTTTATTCGTTTAATTTCTTATTTTTCAGTTAAAAACAAATGTAAGTTCCACAAATATAAATTATAACAAAGTTTGAGAGAGCTATATCTAATATAATTAGTAAACAGAATTGTTTAAAATAGCTGTCAAGGAACTGTCCTTTGAAGTAAATAAAACACTTAAAATAGTTGGGAGTTGTTGGCAATAAAATTGAAAAATAATTCGGAGTGCAAAGGGTTGATGCTTTAAACATTCGACGTTCCAAGGATTCTATGTTTTTTAAGTTGCCGTGTTGGCATCCAAAGCGATGGTAAACAAATTATTTGTTTCAGGTACGCGGGGCCGCATTCGGAGACGCTGAGCTTCGACACACCGGAAGGAGTACCAGGGACGATTCTCAGCCTAGAGGCGTATCCCATGGGGTCCAGCGCACTGTTTTTGGTGTGGTCGAAGCCTATAGAGCCGAATGGTGTACTAACCGGATACAGAGTTTACTACGAGTCCATAACTGGTACTAGAATGGGACCATTGTTGGAAAGGAAGCCCTACGTAATGGATCCGGAAGCTACCAGTGCGAAGTTAGGGGGTCTGGCGCCTGATACGAAATACCGTATACATATTCGAGCGACGACGAAGATGGGCGAAGGAAACGAGTATGTTTTTTAATTTAAGTCATTCCCATCGAATTCCGGGAATATCCAACGCGTTTGGTTCAAAGTTACGTTTTAACACTAATCGTACCACGACCGGTCGAATGACCGGTTTCATATTTTTAATTTCTCAATTATTGAAATTATGAAGATGTGCTCCCATCAGAAATCATTGCATAAATTTATTTATTCAAGCACATATTGTTATCAAAATTGTGAGAAATCTAAATAAGTTGTCTTGTAATGTTTACAAAACAATGTATATCAGTCACCTTTTGTACTCGGTACGGTTAGTATGAATACGACTCGAATTATGGACCTTTAGTTTGACGAGTCGGTCAATTCCATAACCCTCCGACGACGGTTTCCGGGTCTATTTTGACCTGTCCTATCAAAATTGTCAGGATTATTCAATTCAGGGCGATTAAATGAAACAAATATTTGCTACATTAGGATTTCGGAAATATGTCGAAGAAATTGATAAATAAAGTTGTCCGAGGGTTAATTAAAAGCAACCGCATGCCTGTAGCGGCGAGCATATAATAGCATATATTTGTTTAAACTAATGAACCGTTCTTCGCTCGATCAGCTACTTCATCGAGCAAAAGACACGCAAGTCGCAGCCTCCGGACACGCCTCGGTTCACGTGGGAGGCAATTCCGAAAGAGAACGGCTACTCGAACGTGAGGGTGATATGGCAGCTGAATCTGAACGGAAATCCGGGCAGCCATTTCTTCGCGAAGTACAAGCTGAAGGGCGAGACGATATTCCTCGAGTCGGACCCGGAGTATCTATTGAACACGATCGAAATCCGTGGCCTCCAAAGCGGCGAGGTATACGTAATGTCCATCGTCGCCGTGGACGGAGACTACATGACCGAGAGCGAACAGCAGGAAGTCGAAACTAGCAGCGAAGGACCTATCATTCAACCGAAGGAGAACGTCGCAACCGCTGGCTGGTTCATTGGAATGATGCTAGCAATCGCGTTCCTTTTATTGGTACTTATAATCGTCTGCGTGATCAAGCGCAACAGAGGCGGCAAGTACGCGGTCCACGAAAGAGAATTAGCTGCTGGTCGAGGCGATTACCCTGAAGAGGGTGGATTCCACGAATACTCGCAGCCTTTAGATACAAAATCGGCAGGCGGACGGACGTCTTTGGCGTCGTCCTCTCACCAAGATGGAAAGCATCCGGAATCTGACACAGATTCCATGGCGGAGTACGGGGAGGGCGACACAGGTCAGTTTATAATCGAATAAAGGTCAATTTATATCAACGAAGTAATGAGGCAATTCAGGTAAGGGTATTTTTAGTACTGCACCACTAGCGCACCAATTCCCACATGTGTACGCTACGTGCAGCCGGAAGTGTGGTTAGAGATATTTCTGTTCAAAGGGTCTTCACTTTTCTTTCGTGTACAGGGTGGGGCAGCAATCTTTGGCCACCTTGAATATTTTCGTTACTTGTAATAATATAAAAAAATTATACATACAAAAGTTGCACGGTACAGAGGGTAAACATAAAAAGCGTTTACATCACAATATTTCCCCTTTTATACTTTGTATGTACCATGTTTTCATATTATTACAAGTAACAGAAATATTCAAGATGGACAAAGTAATCGCCCCACTCTGTATAGAACAATTATGTTCTATGTATTAGAAATATATGTATAGGGCGGAGCATTTGAAACAGGTCACTCGAATGGCATCTCAAAGAAGCTCAAATCGTTTGATGCAATTTTAAAAACGATATTAGTCTTCAAAAGGAGTCCACTTATCCTTGTCCCCGACTGTACAAAACTGACCTGTTTTAAATAACCCACCCTGTGCGTTGAACAGTATTATACATGTTCATAGTATCGATTGGAGTATTATTTTCAACTTATTGGTTTTTCTTTCTAGTCGGTACATTATGTTATATTTTGTTTTTCATTTGGTGTTTTGCTTTGTTGCTTGACTTTATGTAGAAGGCATGAACGAAGACGGATCATTCATTGGCCAATATGGTCGACAACATCGTAAACAAGAGCCAAACTCACAAGCGTTTGCCACGTTAGTGTAAGGTAGGTCAGCCGACGCTTCGAAGACGAATCGCGTTATTAATAGACTGCAGATTCCTGTAACAATAGCAGACCGTAACAAAAATGAAAAAATGAAATGCAAAATTTTAGAGGATATATTCTGGTTTCTCATTTTCGAAAAATCAGTTTTTCCGTTTTTGCATTTTCTTCAAGTATTAGCCCTTCGCACTAAAAAATTCATCATTTCTTCCGACCTAGAATAATTTCATTCCCTATAATTTTTTCATTTTACGGATATGAAATCGATATATAACACCTCGTACAATACTTAAATGTTTAGTTATTGATTAGACACCAACATATTTAATAATCTAAATAATATTTTGAATAATGTTAATTCGACGTTGCATGGGGGTTAATGGAAATTATGTTCGTTTCCAGGACGTTTCACGGAGGATGGTTCTTTCATCGGACAATACGGGCCCAAGGGTAGACCAGAGGAAACGCCACCCATTCCAAGCGGCACTATGGCCACATACGTGTAACCTCTGCCATTATCTTTATCGAAGCCGCATCAAAGGAAAAAAAACATTGTTTTCTTGTCATGAGAGCAAGGAGTCTCTCATCTTCGTCGGCCGCAGCAGCTCTGCTATGCACCTTGCGCTGGGCGCAATGTCCAACACTATACTGCCAATTAGACTTTTGGTTTTGGGTTTTATAATTTACATAGAAGAATAGCTAAATGTTTCTAATTACGGAGCCGGTACGTAACGGATCCCATAAGTCATGCACAACATTTGTACATTTCCGTGTCATCCGAAGACTTAAAAATTCCTTTTGAATGTTTGATACGTAACAGTTTTAGGATCTCGTTGCTCTCTTTTTGAACAATTTCGAGGAACAACATTCATCCGACGAGATTATTTCACCGCCAAGAAAAATAATTTGTTGGTCGGGCGGATGGGGCCGAAATTAGTTGCGCGCGAGTTCGTTGAAGATCTTTGACTAATTATAAAACCCAAAGACGATATAGGTGTCTCATAGCGTTGCAAGCTATTTATGGACATAACATAGTAGAAAGTACTCTAGCATCGACCGTAAAAACGGGTTCGTTCTACTTGACTGGGCCTTCTCCGACAATGTTTACACCGACACTATTTTCCCAATGTTTTCCTTTCATTTCGTTTCGAATATACATACTCATGTGTACGACGATGAAAACATATATTTGGGAAATAGTGTTGACGCGAGCATTGTCGAGCAAGTCGCTGTCGGTAAAGTAGAACGGCCTCCGTAAGAACATTTTTCGACAAGGCCAGATTGGTACGGACACTAACCGCTTATCACAGGGTATACGAGTTACGTTTATGTATATTGTTCAAAGTATGTACGGCACAAAAGAGTGATGCACTTTTGAGGCTGCATATGAGGAAGAAAGAGAGAGAGAAAAAGATAGAAAAGATAATCAGTATCTATAATTCGTGTTATACAAGATTAGTTAGACTGGTGTTACTTGTGTGCACTCTTTGAAGAAGCGAGAAGAACGAAAAAACAGAGAAGGGAACTGATGTCAAGGATAATTGTGTCGCAATCTGGCCTCGACTGATTCTAATTTTTAAACTAAAGAAAAAGAGAGATTGTTCCAAGTATCTTTAGATGCAATCGATTTTTACTCTGCCGACAGAGGGCCAAATATTAAACGAATCAGTGACTATCTTGAAACAAGCATTGTGCACTCGCACTTTCATTAACGATACACGAACGACAAAAACAAAAAGTATATGAAAGATATTATTATTAATGCTATGATATTAAAAGAAACATTGTACATGCACTATAGTAGTTAAAGAAACAAAAAAAAATATTTCACATGGCCTCTAATTGTTGCTTTTTGTATGTGAAACGTGCTTTAGCTGAGACAAACGAGAAGTCCTTTTATTTTTATGAATGTTTACTTTTCATTTCTTTTCCTTTTTTTTTGTAATTTTATTATAATCCAATGAATATAGGGTATTTGATTATTTAATATATAAAATATTAAATATATATATATATATATATAGAGACATATATTGATTATTAATTAATGCTTAGATTCTTAAAGAAAGAGAAGAAGAAAAAATAACGTATGCGATCACACAGGAGCAGCTATTATTACGTTTTAGTATATAAAATGTTATGGGATCACGGATGGTGATCAGAGTTGATTTCTACGAGAATAAATGTACGTTTTTTATTTACCACATTAAGTTTAGCATATACAATGCAATGTACAGGTTGTCTGCAAAAGTGTCGCGAGCAAATATGTCAGGTACAAAAATAAGAAAAGGTACAAAGTATAGAATATACTTACAATACATGTGCGCGTAAAGTTCGTAAAAATCTATATGATACTTCCAACGAAAGAAATAAACACGCTTTCTCAGCTTTCGCTTTCCGATTTGCTTTGTGAAACATTTTTAGTATATTGGATGTCGCTGTCGAAAAGACAACAAAAATGATGCATTTCCATTGTGCGACGAGCGTCGACGAGTCTCGATTGATATTTGTCAGGGTCTTTTTTGCCGATTATCCTGTACAAATATACAAAACTAAATGGCTTGGACGTCACGTAATTTTTACGAACTCTATACATATATACATACGTATATAGGGCGTCCGCGAGCCGTGGAGGATGTATTGTAAATTAATAAAGAGAAAAGAAGAAAACAGTAATTTATTGTAAAGATACCGAAGTATATGATGGCGAAAGGAAAGAAATAAGAAAGAAGGAAAAGTAAAAGCGCAGAGGCATATATATGTAATATATTAGAGCGTCATTTATCGTAGCACATATGTATTTAAATTATATTTGCAAGGATAGGCATTGACGTCCAAGTCAGTTACAAAACGTACGCGATTGCGTTCTCTCTATGTATTCTCTCCTAATCATACTATCTTTTGTATATTTTCGAAAATCGTCGAAAACCACTCATACACATATACACAGACAAAACATACACAACATACATTTAGCGTTCTCTGAATCTCCGGTCGGACGAAACACGTAGTATGCACTTATGTGAACTTCCAAACAAACGTTTCGTACGCGTAAGTGGCGTTTTGATACTTTTTAATATATTTTGATACTTTTTTTTCCCTTTGTCGTATTGTTTCGTCGACTGTTATTGTACACGACGAAACCGTTTTCTTCTTCTTTTGTATTTTTCACGGTAGGGACGTAAGGAAGCGATTTTTTTCTCTCAGCATGAATCTCGTATGTTGGATCTGACATCTAGTTTTATCGACTTATTAACAAGTTTTATTTATATTGCGCAGCAGAGGACACCGTGCCGCAGCGCAGATTTACATTTAACAAAAAGACAGAAAGAGAAACAAAGAAGTACGACTGCACGGCTGTTCGCTGAGCAGTGTTCGTTGAACGACGACAGGAGAGCACATGTTACGTACAATATATCCCGGAAGGAACAAACGGAGGCAAAAACAAAAACCGTGGCGCAAACAAAAATAGAAATTTCATTTAAAACAAAAACATGTGTGCGCCTATCGTGCTAATCTTTCATTGTACATTGTCTTATTACTATTAAGATACCGACGCGTTTACCGGCAGAAAGATGCACGATTAGGGGACCGGTGAATCCTGGTGCATGTTTCTGGCGGTGCCACCACACCGTTTCAATATTTTTTCTACGACGTAGAAACTGACAGAGTTTAGCTACCTGGTTGAATAAAGTTCGTTTCATCTGTTCGCGGCGCGACGACGACGATGCGCCGCAATTATTATGTTACAATCGTTATGTACAAAAAACAAAGAAAATTTAATCGATCCGTCTTTTAGTTCTGACCGTTTATCAGCGATCACGATAACGCGCATTCCAACGCCTGTGTAACATCTCCCATGTCAATAAAAAATGATGAGTAAAATAAAGCGAAATCAACAAACGACAATACACGATTATCGAAGCTGTTTCTCGTTGTTGTCGTCTCTACTATGATCTCCAGTTTGTACGTACAGTGGGTGTGCGTGTACAAAGTATTCGTACATCTTTTAAAGAGGATAACTTTCTCAAAATTGTACCCAACAGCTCGAGTTTTTTTTTGAGACTACAAGGATTAGTTTTGTTATTGGCAATTACGAAGGAAAAAGTGAAGGTGATTATTTCTAAATTTTTGAACTGTGTTATAAATAAGTTATATACATTTACAAAGTTTCATCGAAATCGATCAAGGTTGTTATGAAATATAATTGATTGAAAATAGCAAAAATTGTAAGAATCTGCGATTTAAATGAATGGCAAACCCAAAATTCAAAGATCTCTCCATCTTGCAATGCCTTACAATCATTTACAGAACACGTGTTTTAAATTTTCATTACAGGCACAGACGAAAGAATTTTAATACCTTTATATTTATTATATTATATTACCTCACCTTTACTTTTTCCTTCGCAATTGCGACCAATAACAATTTAAAAAAAATTATTTACACATTAGCTAGTAAACTAATCCTTGTAGTCTCAAAAAAACTCAAGCTGTTGTGCCCAATTTTGAAAAAAATATTCGCTTTTAAAAGGTATACGAATACTTTGTACATTCATTAATTTCTCCGAGTAGTTGGATTCGAATGGGACATCCGAGTACTTGGATTCGAATGGGATATCCGAGTAATTGGATTCGAATGGGATGTCCGAGTACTCGGATTCGAATGGGATATCCGAGTACTAAGATTTGAACGGGATGTCCGAGTACTTGGATTCGAACGGGGTATCCGAGTACTTAGATTTGAATGGGATATCCGAGTACTTCGCGAGGTGACTCGTTTGAATTTTCGATCCGGATCGAAGCTTCGGGGAAAGATCGAGCGAAGAGGGCAAGTATGTGGACCCCCTGCGGTTCCCATGGGGCCGGGGTCCCCGTAGCATTGTCTTCGAGGACGACAGCCCCCTCTGTCCACGGGAGCACGTTCGGACAGGCAAGCGAGACAACCGCGCGGACAGAAGTCGAACGAGATGTGACCGATAATGTAATTATGCGGGACAGGTTTTTTGTGCCGGTACTCTAACTTGATCTCTCCTCCTACCTGCTATACTTACCTGTCTCGCTTTATTCTCCGTTCTCCTTCTCTCTTTCTGCAGCGAAGCTCACAGCGTGATACTTCGACAATCTAGAAACTGAATTTCGATAATCATTCAAGTGCACAGACTTTTCGAACGATTTGCTGGTCGCGTATATGAAAGTTTGCTGTATGTGAACGAGCGTCGGCGAACGTATCTTTAATGTCGGGGTATTTTTACTAAATAATCGTGTATATCAAATAAATTCCAACACGAATAAATTGAAAAGGAAAACAAATGTTCCCGCGTTTCATCGGTCGATCAGCCCGGCGACGCAGCACACGACGATAAACAGTACATTAGGTCTAGATCGCATCCCATAAGTTCATGCCGACTTTTGTGTATACATTTCGCGCGTCGATTTACAAACATACGGCGATTCGAGACTAATGCACCTGTTCGGAAATAGTTTAGAGAAGGTTTCCGTGGGTATAAAATCGTGAGATAGTGAACACAGTGATTCCTAGAAAAAATCATGAGCGAAATGCGTATCCATTTCCGACATGTCATGTTACACGAATTTCGGGAAAGAAGTTTCAGTAACAATCGCCACGAACAACATCTGTGCTGTTTACGGAGAAAGTGCGCTTTCATCACGTATCTGTAGCGAGTGTGGTTTCAACGTTTCAAAGGTGGGAATTTTGGTTTAGAAGACGGGGAACGTTCCGGGCATCCTCCTCGGACAGATGAAGATAAAATGCGAGACCTTGTACAGAAATCACGAAGTTTATCTGTTGAGGAGATGTTCTGATGTACCTGAAACAAACTTAAAGGTACGTACGTTTACAAAATTAACATATACAGCCGCTCGAAAAGCGGCACGAACTTATGGGATGACCTAATACTTATCACTGCACAATTCTTACCGTGCAACATACTCGCGTTCGATGATGCGTGTGCGCGTGCACGACTCGCATACCCGATCTTTTTCCATCGTGCGAGTCGACCATACCTCCTCTTCTCCTTCGGGACACAGAGCAGAGAGGCAAACGCGCGCACACAAGCCTATCAGCTCATGTTCGAACACAAGGAACAGTCTCGTGAAGAGCGTTCGGTTCAGGCCGGACTTGAACGGCAGGCGCTAACGTCGATGCATGTAGCTGACGGCGCGGCCCGATCCCGGCCCGGGTATATACATTTCTGCGTCGTCGGCTCTCCGCTTCCCCCGTTTTGCCCTTTTTCTTTTTCTCAAACGTACCGTTTCTCGCGACTCGACACAGCCGGGGGTGAGAGAGAAATGCTGGTAACACGGTGGAGGTGGGGCTACGCGTCGAACGATGAGCCGGATCGAAGGGGACCGATGAAAGTGGGAAAACTCGAGAAGAGAAATGGCGGGAGAGCTTCTATATATGTACCCGGAATAGGTATGGGTCCCATGGAAATCACCGACACAAATTTCCCCGACGCGGTTTTCACCGATAACATTTCACCGACTCCAGATTTGACCGACAATAACTTTGGCCGACAACGCCTTTAACCGGAAACGACTTTGATTGACAACGATTTTGGCCGACCACGAATTTGTCCGGCAACGATTTTGACCGGCAATGACTTTAGCCGACGACAGTATTATGTTACTGTCGGTTATTACTGTCGTCGGCTAAAATCGTTGCCGGTCAAAATTGTTGCCGGACAAATTCGTTGTCGATCAAATTCGTTGTCGGTCAAAATCGTTGTCGATCAAAGTCGTTTTCGGTTAAAGGCGTTGTCGGCCAAAGTTATTGTCGGTCAAATCTGGAGTCGGTGAAATGTTGTCGGTGAAAACCGTGTCGGGGAAATTTGTGTCGGTGATCTCCATGGGATCCAATAGGTATACAGTGTACACTAGGATGGACCTTATTTTTCGACTAACGAATTTTTTTTGGGACCCTAGAATTGTGCCACAGGACGCGAAAAAATAATCTGTGCAAAATTTGAAATTGATCGAATAACGGGAAATGCTGCCGCGTCGACTTGGAAATTTTTTAAATTTTGTAACTCGCTTTTCTCCACTGCAGTATATTATTAGTATATATTTTTATATATCGTTGAATTTGTCTTTTTACGCACTATAACAATATAAAAACAAAATGTAATATTGATTTCAAAAAAAAAAATTGGTGACTTTGAAATCTCAAATATTGACATTAAGAAAATTTGTTTTTTGTTAGATTCTAGTTCCTTTCTAGTTATGTCACCTGAGTACCATTTCCCCTTAACAAATGGATTTAGGCCACTATCAAAATAAACGGCTTCATCCGGCAAACAGCCCGGATGAATTAAGGTCCGATGAATAATCGAGACCCGAGGGAAATAAATTAAAATGTACATTATATTCCAGAATGAATTTTTCATTTTTGAAAATTTATTTCCCTTCATAATACGATCATACCTAAACGCATATTTCTTTATAATCGGGATCCGGTTAATCGAGGTCCTACTGTATCTTAAATGTATTAGATGACGTTGTTGTTAAGGGTGACTTGTTAGTCCACAATGGAAATTGCTGTTGGTATTGACGGTTCCATTAAAAAGTGTTTAGCCATGTAACATAGATTTTTCAAAATTATGCAATAATCACCGGTCGGTAATGTGTTAAAATGATGTGTAAATGAACCTGTAGATTGTAATAGTATTTCTGGATGAAACGCTTCGTAACATTTGAACATTTCACATGCAACAACCTAATAGATGTAACCCGGAAACAATGAATTTTCCAATTGAAGAAACGTATAATTTACACTGAAGTATGAAGCGAATTGGAGCATAGGCTTTTTGCTGTACAGTGTACGGGGTTCTCGCGGCGAAAGGGTGAGGCGGACGCGCAGAAAAATGGCGGTTCAGACGGATGGTGTTCCATTGTGAGTCTAGATTTGATCAGGGTTGCAACAAGGGCCTTGTCGACGGGGCCCCGGCAAGAAACGGGGACGGCTCCGGCGCGGCGGCGCGGCGTTGAGAAACGAATTTTGTGGGTACAAAGTATCCGTTGCGATTAAGCGGCGGAACGAATCGCCGCGCGGCGGCCCGATCTCATTCCTCGTGCACGATGATCACGGATCTTGGGGAACCCAGGGCCGGATTAAGCTAGCGCGGGGCCCGTAGCAAATGTAACCAGGAGGCTGTAGGTTTTGCATGACAATATCATAAAAACAAGAAAAAATGAATGACCTTTTTATTTTAGCAAAAACTTCTGTAAACGGTAGCCAGGGCTATTACACTATTTTACAAGGTAAACATTTTCTGCTGCAAGCGCGGGGCCCCCAGAAGCGCGGGGCCCGTAGCATTTGCTACTCCTGCTACTGGGCTTAATCCGGCCCTGGGGGGACCGTGTTGATACGGGTTCAAACGGGCCGGCTCTGGATCGACATTTAAAAAGCGCCGGGGCACGGTACGTGATTTTGCGTAATGCCCGCCATAATACGGCTCTCGGCCGTCGATCGTAGCGAATCCAATTAGGTTTGCGACGGTCGGGCAAAAACATTCGATCGGGAATAAAACCGGCACCGGCCGCGCTCGTCCGGAGTCGAGACCCTGCTTCTTCTTCTCGAAGAGGAGGACTCGAGGTACAAGTCTCCCGTTCGTTCGCGAGCCCTGTATAATATCCACTCTTCGGATCAATTGTACCTTGCCTTGTCGGATGAGTATGCCTTTTATCTGCCT
>CM052265.1:4967167-5037182 GCA_028455795.1 Lasioglossum marginatum
TTCGAGCTTGACTGTATGTACTTTCCTTTGGTACATTCTGCTGACACAATTCGGCGTGGGACTGGAAAACCGAAAAACATATAATTAATAATTCGCACATTTAGGCCCTGTTGGCGTAGCCGCAGCCGCCGCCATTGTGTCTGCGAAAAAGAGGAAACGACCTCATAGTTTCGAAACGAATCCCAGCATCAGGAAGAGACAACAAAATAGACTTCTGAGAAAACTCAGAGTAAGTACATCATTAAGAATCTTCATCTAACCTGAAAGCCGACATCTTTCCATTGAAAAGTTAAATTTACAGTAGAACCTCGATTATCCGGGCCTCTGATATTCAAATTCTTTATTGTCTGAATACTTTCCATAAAGAATTAGTTTGCGTTAAACCAACCAACGATTTACTGCACACTTCAATAAGGGTTAAATTCAGCATTGAAATTATGTAATTGTTGTATTATCCGAACAATCATGTTCCACTAATTAGCAGGGATAATCGAAGTTCGGCTGTAATTAATTGTTGATTTTAATTAAATCGGAAATGTTGTTGTTGCAGCAAACAATAGATGAATTCGCAACGCGAGTTGGACAGCAGGCAGTGGTGCTGGTGGCCACGCCTGGAAAGCCAAACAGTAGCTATAAAGTATTCGGGGCGAAACCGTTAGAAGATGTAGTCAAGAATTTAAGGAATGTTATTATGGAAGAGCTTGAAAGCGCACTGGCGCAACAAGCTCCACCTCCAGTACAAGACGATCCATCTTTATATGAATTACCACCCCTCATCATAGATGGCATACCGACCCCCGTGGAGAAGATGACCCAAGCTCAGCTCAGGGCATTCATCCCCTTGATGCTGAAGTACTCCACGGGTAGGGGCAAACCTGGCTGGGGAAGGGATAGTACACGCCCCCCTTGGTGGCCAAAAGAGCTGCCATGGGCAAACGTTCGGATGGATGCGAGATCAGAGGATGAGAAACAAAAGGTACGTAAGCCTTCTTTCTTTAAACCGCCTAGAGACGATATAAGATTATCTGCCTGTGATTACACTATCCAACAAATTTCAACTTTTGTTTTGACGTTTCGATTTTCACTATGCGATTCTTGTAGAGTTTTTTGCGCTGATTTCGAATCTGCCCTTAATTTTTCCTCTAGATGCACAGAGTTTTTGAGAAATTTGATTTTAGAAAAGACATTTTTCAACTTTAAACAAATATTGTGATGTCATTATAAAAGATTCTGAATTGTTCTTTACAGCAAACGAAATAAATCGTATCGTCTGTAAACCGTTTTACAGTAGAATTGCGATCTAGCTTCCATCGCCTGTTCCGAGCAGAGACAAAGATCGTTTAGGGGAACTATTTTTTTATGACTGCGTCGATCGCGCCAAAAGTACAGAGGTTGTTTCATTTGTTTCAGATCTCTTGGACGCACGCGTTAAGGCAAATTGTAATAAACTGTTACAAATTCCATGGCAGAGAAGATCTTCTGCCTGCGTTCAGTGAAGAGGACGACAAGTCGAACGTGTTGATACAGCAATCGACTCCTCACTCCTCGTCGCATCCGTCACATTCGTCCACCCAGGGCCAAGGTGGACAAGCACAACAACAACAGACGGTGGGAGTTGTTCGCCTGAGCAGCACGGATTCATCTAAGGGAAACTCTTCGCCAGCACAAATCATTGCCGCGTCTCCTACAACTCTTGCCACTGCCACTCAGGTGGGAGTGGGTAGAGTACTTAAAAAGAACGGAGGAATTGAACGAAGCAACATGATCGATAGCTGTGCAATCCAACACATTCGCACGCGACTTCGATCTAAAGTTAACAGGTCTTTGGTAGCCAGCTATGTAGTCATGGCGTTTCTTCAAATTCCCGTGTAGAGAAAGATTAGAAATCGTATTCTTTTGAACATAATTCGTATTTATGTTCATGTGTTTGGTTTCCCTTATTTGAGTTTGATCTGTATTTTATTTCTATCGTTGTTACTAGACTGCGGATTTTATGTATTTATGACAAACATGAAGAATTGACTCCAGAATCTTGTAATTGATGAAGAAAAGTTTTATTTTGCATGAAGATCCGCAGTCTAGTTATTACATATCGTACGCGACCATGTATCATACGTTTTTCGTTCACTTATGTCTCTTGAAATTTTTATACTTTCTTCGTTTGTGTTTAGTGCCGTTTTATTTTCTACGAATCTAATGGGAGCTAATTACGAACGTTCTTTTTAATCATGCTTTTCCTAATGTAGATGACGACCCAATACCCAGCAGTTTTGCAAACGATAACGAATCCCGATGGTACTGTGTCTATCATCCAAGTGGATCCCAACAACCCAATCATCACGTTACCGGATGGTACAACGGCACAAGTGCAAGGCGTTGCTACCGTAAGTTATTAGACTTAGCGAGTAGACATTTGCGGAAGTTTCTATCATCAAGTTTTTGTGCGAATTTTTAGGATTTTTTTTCAGAATATACTATGGAACGTATTTGAAGTACATGTGTGATTTTTATCAAGTAAAAATAATCAAAATTATTATTATCAACGACTCCTTAACAAAACCGTGGAGAGTTTTTTCGTAAAAGAAAAAGTTACATTAAATAACCTCAGGAATCATCCCTCTCGGCGAAGTAAAACATTTTCGGGACACCCAGTATACAACTAATATGTTACGCAAAATTGCCAAGTTTGTTCTCAAAAAAATTTCGGTTCTCTAAAGGTTAACCCTTTGCACTCGCAGCTACTTTAACTGGAAAATTAAAGATTTCTTCCGACCCGGAATATTTCCATACTCTACGATTTTTTAAATTTGGGGTACTTACTTAAGGGGGTCCCATTTCTCGATAATGCAAAGATCGGGATTTTCAGTAGTCAAAAGCGCTAGATAAAAGATCAATCTAGGCCGCAATCGCCCCCAAAAGTCCTATTTTTACGTTTACGAGGCGTAATTTGCATTATTCGGAAGCTGCGACAGCTACATGTTGTCTGAATAATGCAAATCACGCCTCGTGAACGTAAAAGTAGGACTTCTGAGGGCGATTGCGGCCTAGATTGATCTTTTATCTAGCGTTTAAACGTTTAGTAATTGATTAGTAGACTGCGGATCTTTATGCAATTATATGGCTTTGAAAATTTTCAAAAAATGCTAGAATATGAAATACGATAGAGCTTAGTACGATTTCTATTTATTTTAGATCTATAAAGGCTACTACCATGGAAAATAAGATTTTATTTGATTCGAGTTTCTTAAAATTCGTCTATAAAAATTGAAAATTACATAAGCATCCGCAGTTTATTGATTAGATACTAAATAGTGGTAGAGCAATCTTTAGTGGCGCCCCTCGGAATCATCACGCTAAGGGTTAAAGAATATGTACTCAGGAGAGTTCACAAAATGGAACTAAGCAAGAAACAGTATATATAGCGTTTACGACAAAAAATTGACGAAGTTGAAGCAATCTACAGGCAAGAAATGACTTGATGTTTATTTGGCGCAGATTCACACGAGTCAAGGGGAAGTTCAAGCTCTCGCCGAAGTGGCAGGTAGCGCGGAGGGTACTAGCGTCGCTGTCGACCTGAACAGCGTCACAGAAGCGACACTAGGCCAAGACGGTCAGATCATTCTCACCGGAGAAGACGGACACGGTAAAACAGTTTTCTATAGGCTCTGCACCGTCGCCGGCCAGGAGCTACTTGAGCAGTGAATTCGTTTTTACACTGGCCCAGGATCCTTTGTTGTTTTGCATGCTGTCTGCTACGCTCCGTTCAAGAAACTACCTACCGTTCTACTACCTTGTGCATCGAGAGTAGAATTGTCGAATTAGTTTAATCACTCTTTTTCTTTTTTTTGGTACTGTACATAACACGGCAATTTCACGTCTCGAGGAGCTATGCACAGCTTTGTCTTAATTTCATTCTTCTTTAAGAATCCATGATATACGCCGCAAGCGCGCGCACACACACGAACAAACACACATACACACACACGGTTTAGCCATTTCAGAGGAGCATTCAAAATGTACGAGAGAGAAAAGAATATTCTTTTGTTGTTTTTTTTTCTTCTTTTTTACGAAGCACGTTAAAAAACGTCGCAGAAAACAGAAAAAACGAAACGGTCCCATGGATCGGCATACAGATTCCTCTCGATAGTGTATTGCTTTCTTTTGTATGTGTTTCAGACTGTTCTCTCATTCCGAGATGCTCTGTTTTTTTATACCCTTAAACTAGATAAAATGATTCATTGTGTATGAACCGAAGAGATAAATTATATATATATATATATGTATAATATATATATATGCATGTACATACTGTTTTTTAAATGTTGCAATTACTCGAGACCATGATATACATAAATATATATATATATATATTTTTTGTACATCGAGGTGTTGCATGTGTATAGTTTGTACTCCTCTGGAAGTACATATATATACATAAAAAAAAAAAGAATTATCGTAAACGTCGTGACATCCTCGGATGTGTAAATCGTGAACGGTAACAATCGAATTGCAGTTCACATGGATTCTTAAGATTTTTTTAATTTAAACGAGAAAATAAAGAGGAGGGTATATCATTTTACGAATCGCGAAAAAAACCTGTCCCCGTTCTATGAAACACCACTTACCATTTACTACCGAAGATTTGGTGATTTACTTTAATTGAAAAAAAAAAAAAAAAGAAACAAAGAGAAATAAAACTGCTGTACATAGAGTATTTTTTGTTGATGTTTTATTATTTTATAGTTTGTAGTCTGCAGCTTTTGTTTAAGCTACTCTCGTGATCGGCGTGTTTAATTTTATTACGAATAAAAAGAAGAGAGAGAGAGAGAGAGACGAGCACGATTCAATGTACGTATTTGTAAAACCGGGTTCACAGACATTCATCTATTCTCAAATCTCACAAAATGGCTTAAACATCTGTTGCTTCTTTAATTAATGCCTTATTTTTCGCGAGCCTGTGACGCGGATTATGTTCTTTGTTTTGCGCATTTAACGATGTTATCTGCTGAAAGGTTGCGCCCGGGGAAAACGAATCGAGTATCTATTTTGTTTAAGTAGTAAGCAGACTGCGGCTCTTTATGCATTCCAAAATTGTTGAAAAATTAATGCAGACAATTTTTATTTTGCATAAAGATCCGCAGTCCGGTTTACATTACAAAGTACTCGGTTACAAGTGTAACCGCGTACACGTATCGAGTACGTTCACGCTTTCCCTCGGCGCAGTCTGTTGGTACATAGAATATTTGTTTATTTTTCACGGTTTTTCATACTGAACGTCTTGAGCAAGGTGAATGCACCTAAGTTGTAGACCAATATCCTTTACGCTGCTGTATCGTAAACTGGTAGCATCGGTAGCACGCAAGTCCGGACAAGACAACGGGATGTACCAGTACATTCTTGCAAGACAGATTTGTAATTGTCGACCACACGAAAACCAACTACACGCGACTTTGTGGTTCACGCGTTCTCGCTGCGCTCTCGTCAAGTCATTCCCAGTTTGCTATACAGAACGAGCAGGGCTTGAAAACTGTTATAATATCGATTTCGGTTCTTAAAACAGTCACGAAGAACCCTTATCTCGAACAATTCTTACGTACCACCGAAACTTCCATGGTGATTCAGGTGAGCAGAGCTTAAGGATTACATTTTTACTTGATCTGATGACATTTTCAGAATGTATGTAAATTTTCAATATACACAGATCCACGTAATAAAAAGTTGTGAGGAACAACTTTTAGTGTTTTCTCTGCGATTCTGATTGCAATTTTATCAAAATTTCTTTTCCACGCCATGTGGTGAACTAACTGTTCAAACTTCTCGAAAAGAAATTCAAATCGTACGGTTTAACGTTAGAAAAGTGTTCGCTTGATTAAAATAAGAAGCGTAATCGAAACGGATATTGGCTGGAAGAAATTTCGGTTGTCCGTAACAATGATTCGAGATAAAAGTTTCTCGTAATTGTTTGGATCGGAACCTTTGTACAGTAATGTCCGGCTGTAAGTCGCTTCTCGGTTCTGTGTTGTGACCTAGATATGAGCAGAACACTATTTTTTGTGGCTTCAAACACCGCGCCGAACGTAAAAAAGGACAGCGAAGCTCGAGAGGCCTCGGTCGCCGAGAAGTATAAACATAACTAATCCGATAACAAAACTTCTTTATTTGTCATTACTTTTCGATGGGACTTTCACCAACATATTCGTGGCATCTTTCTCATGAAAATGATAACAAATATAATATAATTCCAATTATATTTACCACGTCCGGTATCGGATTACGCGGCGTGTTTAAACTGTTCGGCGACGAGGCAACTCGAGCTTCTTGGTCCCTCGCGGGGTATGCCCCCAGTGGAATGGGCAGGACTTACAGTCGGACATTACTAGACTGCGGATCTTTATGCGTTTATAGCAAAATTGAGTGAATGAAATTGAAAGTTGTTGAAAGATTTTAAGAAGATGTCAATATATGATTTTTCTCCTGTATTAGAATCATTAAGGGAAGAAATAATATCCAATTTGGTTTCTATTTTTTGCAATCGATGCAGACAATTTTTATTTTGCATAAAGATCAGCAGTCTAGACATTACTGTATAACAGTTTCGAACAGTTGTTTTCGGAATCGTTCGAAGCCCTGAGAAAAACAAGCGCCTGGTGAACAGGGCAGAACACAGGACAGTTGTTTCTCTGTTTCAGGCTATCCTGTCTCGGTGTCGGGAGTAATTACGGTACCGGTATCTGCTAGTATGTATCAGACAATGGTCGCCAATATACAGAGTGACGGTACGATGCAGGTAGTCACGCCGATGGTTCAAGTACCGAAAGTCGAGCCGGGGAACGGAGAGACTAGCATCGAGGCCGTCACTATACAAGGTCATCCTATGACAATGATTAACGCAGCCGGCGAGCATCAAGTACTGCAAGTGATATCATTGAAGGATGCCAATGTCCTCACCAAAGCCATGCAGGCTGAAGTAGTGAAGGACGAGGACAGTCAGCAACAACAAACCGTCTCTAGTCCAGAATAAACGCGTTTTACATAGTTAATAAACGAACAAACAAAAAGAGAACAGAATAATACAACGGAAGCAAAGCAGAGCGAAAGAGAAAGAGTACGTTTTCGTGGTGTTTAACAGAAAATATGAAAAACAATAAAGAGAGAGAGAGAGTGAGAGAGAAAGAGAAAAGAAAGAGTGAGAGTATTAGATACGTGTTACTAATATTAAGGAAAAAATGATTGTGTCTTTTTTGAATCATTGTGTAGTGTGTCCTGCTGTTAAGAACAGTAAACGGATTAGCGGAGTTTGTCTGTCTGTCGGTCTGTCTGTCTGTCTGTGAACGAGGATGACTGAATTCTGTTCGACTCGTCGGACCTGGATGTAATCATATTTGTATTCAAGATTCATTGTAGACACTTAGAGTATTCACTTGTAATTCGATTTCTCGAAGATAGTACTAATTTTTAGGGGCTGCTAATCACGCTCTCCGACGAACCATCGCGAGACTCGATCGGTGTCCGCGCGGACCGGAAGTTGAAAAACTATACAATTCAGCCCAACGACCACGGACGCGGGAAACAACGTTCGTCTAGTCTTAGTGTCGTGTCCAGAAGAACGATCGATATACCAAAGAATATCTCGGATTTTGTGTTACATTATTTTGCCGGTGGAACCGATACTATTCGGTTGGCAAGCAGGTAATTTCGGTATTTTAAGGTGAAATAAAACCAAATTAACTTATTTAAACGATGAACTCTAATCAATAAAATATTTTGGTATTTATTCTTTTCGGCAAAAGATCACCGAACTAAATGGAAAATATCTTATTCGCTAAAGTTCATTGCTCGAATAAAAAATTAGGCTCTGTTTCACCTTAAAATAGCGGAATTATCTTCTTGCCAACCCAATATAAAAGTGTTCCTTTTTTTGACTGTATGCGCATTCGATTGTTATCGGAAAAGAATGATTTTACATACAAGTATAAAGCTGGCAATCGATAACCGTTGGTTCGTACACGAAGTTACAGAGGTGAGATTGATCAAGGTCGTCTCAATTTTTTCATCGAGATGGATTATGGTATAAATTGTGTGTTTGTGATACTTATTGAAACTGAATAATTTCAAAAATGAAAGTTACTCGGTTTGTATAAATATGTAGAAGTTTGCTTCCATTTCACAAAATTGAATTGACCTCGAAATCACCCCTACAACTTTATAGACAAACTATCCCAATGTCGTCTCCAACGTGATTCGAAATATTTCTGCGCATACAGTTGTAAAAAGAAGACGGAGCATATATAAATTAATTTTGTGAAATTGATAATCCGATGTGAATTCTTTACTGAGCGAATCGGTGCTTGTGAACTTAATGTAATTCACTAGGAACAAGACGATGCTCTCCTTATACAATTAATATTTTAAATTTTTCAGAAAAATATTTATAAAAGGAAAAGAGGGAGGAGGTTTCTTTTTAAACAGACGAGTAATCGAATTCCGCGGTTATCAGGATTCTGATCTGAATGTTTTTAGGTTGACAAATGAATTTGGCTGACAAGCTTACTCTCGAAAGGAAAAAGCACCGTAGCCTATTTTTCTGACGAATTCAGGTATAAAAGAAGAAGAGAAAAAAATGTTTAAATCATTTCCCGACGGTAGCGATGTGTAACAATACATATTACTGATAGTAGCGGTAAATGGAGATGAGAAAAAAAAATGAAGAAATTTAAGCATTTCTGACGGGTACAAATAGGCTATA
This sequence comes from Lasioglossum marginatum, assembly GCA_028455795.1. NCBI lineage: Eukaryota > Metazoa > Arthropoda > Insecta > Hymenoptera > Halictidae > Lasioglossum > Lasioglossum marginatum. The sequence goes on from CM052265.1 coordinate 4,975,914, forward strand.
AGATTATCGTTTCTTTTTTTGGAAAATAAGAACGTACGGATTTGAAGTCTCAATGCACACCCATGAAAAAAACAACAACAACAACATGATTAATTTTATCGCATTAACGCATAACAGTTTTTCTTAGACAATTACTTCTATATCTGTAAAGAACACTGTATACAGTGAACCGCGAAAGTATTTGAACGCACTTCGAAACAGTATAACTTTTTTATAATTGTACCAAACGACCTGATGTTTTGTAAGCAAATTAGAAGCATTGGTTTACTAAATTAGATTTGCAAAAAAGATTTTCCAAAATTTACAATTTACAAGGTTGCATGCAAAAATAAAAAGAATTTTTTACAACTTTTTTATTTGGACCCTTAATGAAAATTTAAAATATATGTTTTGTAGATCTATGTTAGTTATACACATGCTGAAAATTTCATCAAAATCGATTAACATACCCAAGAGCTACAAGTGGTTAAATGTGGTGAAAGTCATTGTTTTTCGCGACTTTTGGTCAGTTTCTGCTTAAAATCCACAGATTCTTACATCTTTCGATGCGTGTCGTTTTTTTCTGCGTCAACCGATTTCTAACTAACATACATCGACAAAACGCATATTTTAAATTTTCATTACGGGCTCTAATAAAAATGTTATAAATGGTGCCTCTTTTACTTTCTCGTGTAATTCTTAGCAATTTCAATTTTTTCAAAATCTTTTTTACATGTCATTTGGTAATTCAATTCTTTTAATTGCTTACAAAACATCAGGTCGTTTGGTACAATTATAAAAAAGTTATACATACTGTTTTAAAGTGCGTTCAAATACTTTCGTGGTTCACTGTGATTCTCACGAAACGGAGACTTTCCAGTCTTTCCGTTTCGTTTTCTCTTTAACTGACGTTTTGCAAAAGAAAGAAAAGGAAAAAAGAACTGTGAAAAACTCGAAGAATCATGTATTGTTCTTTATCTTGATTTGCAGATAAAGAAACGAGAATGTATTTATTTTTGTTATCGACGAAGGAAAAGAAACAAAAAAAAGGGAAGGATCGAGAACGTTTCCATGCATTTAAATGCCAACTCACTTTTATACTGTATCTAAAATTAGGGAAAGCGTTATTTTTTCTGTGCAATCTTGTTTCAATGTTGCGGTTTCCGGTTTCGCCAGGGATGCATGATTGACCGTGTCAGAATGTTGAATACATAATTTCATTTCGCTCGGCGATATATATATATATGTATACACCCCACTTCATTTTCGTTTTTATCGTTCCTCTTATTGTCTTTTTACACTTTGATTTTTTTAGTACTTTTTACATACTAACTCGCGTGGACTGATGTATACGTGTACACGTACGAACTGGTATATTCATATTATTTTCTCTCGATCGATTCTGATATACAATTCGTTTTTGTGATACTTGCACTTAATTAATGTTTATCTCGGTACGCGTGTCTATATCCGTGAATGAAGTTCCTGTAGGTGTGTAACAGTCTCTCTTCTACTCGTGGACACTTTGCGCCACGAGGAAAGGTCGTAACATTGAAACAACAAACTGCCCCGAACACCAAGTACGAACGATACCAAAAAATAAAAAAAGGTTTTTATAACATTATAGAAGAAAGTAGTCGAATTTACTAATTATCGGTAGAACAGATATCACAAATGACTAGATATCAATTGTTACATCGTATAATAATTGTTTCTTTTTAATTCTTTCTCTCATATTTCTTTCTGTTCTATCCGAAATCGTGGCTATCACGTTGCAAAAAAAGGAATATGTAATATATTAAAAAATACTCTCCCGATGTAAGAGGATCATGTTATATATATTATTTCTTTGGTTCTCTCGTTTGTAACGAAGCACACAGAACGTAAATTAAGTTGAATGTTGTTCGAAAGGAGAACAAGAAGTGTAATACCATTTTAGATAATTATAGATGTACGTGTACATGACTTTATCGCTGTGTATCTTACAAAATGTAATTTGTACATACGTCGTCGTTGTGTCACCTTTCCGCTTTGTTTACTTTTGATGTAAAAAGAACGAGAACTGGTAAAAATTGAAAAATATTAAGAGTTTAGAAGCAACTGAAAGAACCAATGGAAGTTGCTATTAAAATATAATACATACATATCATTTCGTTTTGTTAATTCGAAGAAGAAAAAAGAACGCGAATCTTTTCCTCGCTCGACGATCGGTGTGCTTTGAGTATGGAAAAGGCGTGGCACGAAATAACGATTATTGTTTTTATTAAAATCAGCTTTCGGTAACAGGTATGTACAGATGTACCTTTTTTTCCTGGTTTCGACGGTTATCGTTTTTTTCTCTCGTTTTCGAATAATCGTATGAAAGGCATCTTTCTATACATAAACACTAGATTTACATTTAAATATATTATCTCGCATATAGGTTCAGCCGTACATTTCGTATACCGACTGAAGCGCTAACTCAGGTTTGTCGTAGCCTAGTTCTTCCGGCGTGTTCACACCCAGTTCATCCAGCGTAGGTCTGATCTCTTGTAAAATGTAGGGATAGATTTCGTTCACTTTGTCTCCACATTTGTCCTTTATGACTTCCAAGAACCTAACAGCCAGCGCGTAGTCGTTCACTTTCCTGCAGGCCTTTAGCGCTGCACAGATGATCATAGGCTCGGGTATGAGATCCATTCCTGAAAAGGAGCATTGGTAAGTGTAGTATATAACATACTAATATTAGTAAATACTAGTACAGAAGTTTTATATTTCATGACTATGAAGGCCATCGGAAGATTGTTTTTTCGCTGAAAATAGAAGACATTCTTTGCTCGTGAAAATTATGAACAGGATTCGATGCTTTGAGAATTTATACTTTTATACTATTCGACTTGGGAACATTTCGAGTACGAAAACCGAGCAGTTTTCTTTGCGAAATTCGTGAACATTCTTTATATTTCATGGCAATGAAGGCCATCGAAAGAAATTACACTTTTTTCACTGAAAATAGAAGACATTCTTTGCTCGTGAAAATTGTGAACAGGATTCGTTGCTTTGAGAATTCATACTGTTCGACTTGAGAACATTTCGAGTACGAAAACGGAGCAGATGAATTTCCGAAATTCGTGAACATTTTCTAGAATCATTTAGTAGCGCTCTGAGGTAATGTGAATTGAAATCCGATCGTTACTATCGAAGTCGGATACGATCTAGAGCAAAGTACGTGTTCACTGCTAAACGTGACATCGAGTACTATGGTATTTTTTTCGAGAAAGAGGTAAACGAATATTTGATTACTGACCAGTTAATGCGTTCATAACTTGACGAATCTCCCAGCCATCAATATCTGAGCGACTCAAGTATGTCGTGTATCTCTTATTGAAGTCCTCTTCGTTCTCCTCTGGACCATCGTGTGAAGCACGAACATTCTGGACACCGACAGCAGCGGTGCGTGGCACTATCGTGTTCTTCACGATCGACTGGACACGACCTCCCAAAAAACGCAACATTTTGCGTTTGGTTTCACTGAAACAAATCAGAGAATTCGACAAGAGGTGAACGGCTGCAATCGGTTGCGTAAACCTGATAGAAGACGGAAATTCGCCCAGAGCACAGACGATTCTTATAGAGACGAAACTACGGTGCTCTTTTCCGAGAACCAATTTCCAATGCGCGTGCGTCCGCCAGATTGTACACTGTGAACATAGCTTCGGAACTATGTATTTTGCTACTCGAACGCTTTTCATATCTATGTAAAGTAAATAAATTAAGTAAATACAAATAATTTTTAATCATACAAATAACTTTTGAAGAATATTCAATTCATCAAATTATGTATATTTGTTAAACACCGATTTCTAGTATGTTGCGTTTCAAATATCGCGCGCTTTCCAACGTTTCCAATTCAAAAAGTTTCCGTATTCAACAGGAGTTTCGCCTCTAGTATACTCTGTGCACAGTGGTTCACAGACCGTTCGCACGTTATCGAGCATTTTTATGAAATAAATTTGCACATTATATCACCTTTATATACCCTTGATATTGTTCAAAATTATCTAAAGAACAAGTAAAGCTGTCCTTACTAAGAAGTCGCGAAAAATCTGTAATTTTATCTTCTCAAATAATTGCACAAATCCTGTTCTATTTACATACACACACACACAGTAGAATTATTCTTTTCACTATCAGAGATTAAATAGATTTTAAATAATATAAACATTGAATTAAATGCTATAAAAAAATTGGAGAAGAGACATCGATTCATATCGATAAATCTCGTTTATAAGTCTGCTGTACCGCGGGAAAGATAATTCTGCAGGCTGTACTTTTTCTTTAAAAGTTACAAGCATTGGTTTATTCTTAAAATTATAACTCGTCAAAATCCTTGCCAATTAACCATGTACATAAGAAGTATGTTTAAACATCGAGAACGCTTGCTTCTCATATCGATGTATCAATACTTAAAATATCAATTTGTCAATTGTTTCTCTGTAACAAATCAACAACCGGACCCGTTTTTATCGTTGCGTAAGTATTAAATTCTGTTTATTTAATCTCTTAAATGTTATTATTTAGTTAGAAATCTTTTATTTATTTGTGAGGGTTGGATAAGGCTGTTCAACTATAACTTAAACATGTTTCGCAGACATCTCACAACCGGGTGATTTAAATTTCTTTTTTCCGATGCACCAAGAGTATTTTGAGCTGTTTCAATCCCAACGATACAACAATTCGTTCTTTTATAAACAACAATTATTGTATAGAACATTTCAATCGACGCTACATAGAATACTTGCTGCAGATCAATACGCGTGTTCGCGAGATATATACAACAACCCCTATTTCTCGACAAACGCGGACTTATGTATTCGGAACAGTACAAGGTTGATCTAACTTTAGAAATTTATTTTGCATCTAAATAGCGCCACCAGGAAGTAGTTAATTCTTAAACATCCAAAACTAATACTTTATGGTAGCAACAGGAATAATTGGAATCCTATGATAGTCGATAAGAAAGTTATTAAATATTGTTGAGAAGTTATACACGAGTAGCCTTTGCAGCATTGGTTCGATCAAAAAAAGGAATAATGAGTACTGTTCGATTGTTGTCCGGATACGATATGCCCACCGTAGGCTTGGGCACATGGCAGGTGATTTGCTATTAAATAATAACAAGAACTAGTTTGAAAAGAGGCGATAAACTATATCGGAACTGTCTACCACAGGCTAAACCCGAAGAAATTGAAAACGCTGTAACGACTGCTTTAGATGCTGGTTACAGACACATTGATACCGCATTTAATTACAACAACGAAGATGCGATCGGAGCGGTATTAAAAAAGTGGTTTGCAAACGGTGGGAAACGAGAGAATCTCTTTATCACTACAAAGGTGATGTTCATTAAATGATAGACATCGATTTTAGCGTGTACTAAGGAAAACGATTAATCATCTTTTCAGTTACCCCACTATGGTAATCGGCCGTCGGAAGTAGAGAAATATATTCAGTTATCGTTGGATAAACTCGGATTGGAATATCTGGACATGTACTTAATCCATATGCCTTTCGCTTTCAAAAGGGACGAGTCTACTTATGCACCGGCTACTCAGGAAGATGGAAGTTATGTCCTAGATCTCGATACGGATCCTGTTTTAGTGTGGAAGGTCTGGTATCGAAGAAAAATTATTGAACAGTATATATACAGGGTAAACTTGTTAGCAGTCCGATCGAAAATGTTTTTATCAGATATAGCACGGTGTCAACGGAGTTTCTTTGTTATGTTATGAATAGACAGCGGATCTCTAAAAACTTTCTATCTGATTTGCAACAAACTGGAGTGAAGTAGATATTTATTTACCTTCTCGATATGTTTAAAGTTGAAAATGATGTAACAGCATTTTTTAATTTCTTTAATGTTTTAATCTTTGTCATAAATGCATAAAATCTGCTGTCTAGTTATGATACTTACTGGATTTATCTTGAAATCCTCTAACAGATAGGCGTAAAAACATTATAGGTGTATTTGCAAAAGATTGAAGGTGATCTTGAAAAATCGTGAAAAGAAGTGTTGACTATATCTGGTAAAAATATTTTCGATCGGACTGTTAATAATAGAGTAATTTCTATTGGTCACCGTTCGTGGTTCACCCTGTATATATTGGGCTGGAAAGAAAGTTCGTAGCGTTTTCAAATTAAGAATCGAGGTATTTATTTACATGTTTATTCAATAATACGAGAAGTTACCTCGAAAATGGCGAAAGGTAATAGAACAGAATGGAAAATGTGTTATTAAATAAATCTATGAATAAATATCTGAATTTTAGCTTTCAATTTTAATTTACAAACGCTACGAACTTTCGTTTCAACCCAATATTTGCAAAGCAATTTCACAGACAGATTCCATAATCTTTTAACGCTCGCAGGGAATGGAAGAGCAAGTGAGAAAAGGTCGTACAAGATCCATAGGTTTAAGTAACTTCAGCGAGAAACAAGTGTTAAGTATATGGGAAAATGCACAAATCAAGCCAAGCAACTTACAAGTAAGTATTTAAACGGTACGAACGCTGAGAGATAGATTACTAACACGTGATTCTGCGATTATTATCAGATAGAACTACATGCCTATCTGCAACAAACTCCGCTCAGAGAATTTTGCAAAGCGCACAACATTATCGTAACAGCCTACAGTCCGCTCGCGTCGCCAGGAGCCAAAGTGCACTTCAAAACGAAATACAATGTTAGCGTCGAGAGCTATCCAGATATTTTGGGACATCCTGTAATCGAAAAGCTGAGCGCAGAATACAAACGGATACCGGCACAAATATTACTGCGTTACTTGCTACAATTGGGCGTCGTTGTAATTCCAAAAAGCGCGTCCCCCGAAAGGATAAAAAAGAACATCGAACTATTCGATTTTGCATTAAACGAAGGCGACATGAAACTGTTGGGTACTTTAGACAAGGGTGTACGAGGAAGAATCTTCAACTTCCTGTTCTTTAAAGGGTAAGCTTGTTATAAAACGTATACAACAACAACAACAACGTTTAAAACAACGTTTCTTATAATGATTCTTTCAGAGTCGAAAATCATCCGTTATATCCATTCAAAGATGAACTGACATCATAACTGAAAAGAAATCGATATAAGTATGTAGTTTGTGTTTATATTTATACAATTGGAAACTGACGAAATACAGTACAAAATAGAAAAATATCGCATGGAGGCACAATATATCATTATGTTAAAATAAGGACAACGCTACGTGAAATAAAAAGAAAAAGAACATTGTTACATTTCAATGCAGCCTGTACAACATTTTACGTTGCATACGATGTTGGACTTCGCCGCGACGTATCATTGTGTGTATAACTTTATAGACAGCACGTTCCGGATATGCTTGTTTTACAAAATCTTTCACGATGTTCTGCTCAGACACTTGATTCCCAATAGGAAATCTACGTTTCAACTGTTTCTCGATGCGAGACAACATCTCGTGATCTTCGTCCGAGGTAAACCCTTCCGCTCCTGTTCAGACATTTATGTTTAGAAATTAGAATAATGAGACTCGATATAGACTATCTGTCCGCTCACGGTACGCGCTATTAAGTGGGTATTCCGATTTTTCAAAAAATGGATTTGTAATGTAGTTATTTGAACAATGCAACTCGCGTTGCAAGATATTCACAGTAGGATTTTTAGACGCGTTTTTTTCGAAACAGTTTCCACGATATCACTAATTAAAATTTTAAGAGAATCTAATTTGTATCGTGCTGAATTTGACTCCGAAATACCATAATTTTGTAAATAATCAAAATTTTTTGTTTTCTTTAATAATAAACGACTTCATTTTTCTGTTTTCTATCAGTAGAAAAACTGGGATCGCGGTAATCAACGACATACTCTAAAAAAATATATAACTCAGGTAATTTTGATTAGTTTATCTTGAGAAAAATCACTCGCGTACTCCAAATGCCGATAAATATATGTGCAAAATCCCAATGCGAAAGTTTTAATAGTTTCCCTGAAAAAAAGCCAAAACGGCCTAGAAAATGAGAATACCCTCTCAACTAGAATGTGGGTGGACTAATAGCGCGTACCAAGTTTTAGGACAAGTATGTACATCCTAGTTGTTTAATTCTAGATTACCAGCTAGCGATCCGGACAGTGCGGCATCCAAAGTTGAGACTTGAAACAGTCTCAGAGCCTCATTGACGTGGACTTCAGTGGCAAAGGCCTGTAACTGCATTTTTGCTAACGATTCTGAGATTCTAATGACGGCTTCCAACTGACGCACTGTTATAGGAATAGATAGTCTCTTCTCGGTATCCTTCTCGTGTTCCCGCGTGCTGGCTCGCATTACTACGTAACGATTTTTCAGTTTTTCACCCGCTTCTTTGCTAAGTCTTGGACCACAGCGTCTGTAAAAGGTGCGCACAAATCGATTCAGAATGGAGAGCGTAATTGTTTAGTAATTGAAAGTACAAATAGGGTCTTACGTTCTGCAATAGTAGATATATTTTTTTAGTATGTGCAGCGGCAGCTCCCCTTCCGCCGACTGTTCCGTAACTTGACTGGCATTAGTATGAAGACTCATCACGTGTTTGGCCATCGTTACATCCCTGTTTTGCTCGTGCTCGTCTTTAACAATAAAAATCATGTCGAAACGTGACAATATAGTTGGCATGAAATCTATGTTCTCTTCCCCCTTTATATCATCCCAACGACCAAATATGGAATTCGCTGCCGCCAGAACGGAACACCGTGTGTTCAATGTTGTAGTAATTCCTGCTTTCGCAATCGATATCGTTTGCTGTTCCATAGCTTCGTGTATTGCGACTCTATCGTCTTCTTTCATTTTATCAAATTCATCTATGCAAACGACACCGCCGTCCGCGAGAACCATAGCACCACCTTCCATAACAAAGTTTCTCTGTAAGGTTTATAAAAACGATTTATTGTGGCGAAGACAAGTGTCACAATACAAATTTGAATTTGAGTCGATTTTTCAGGTATACTAAAAGTTAAACTGTATTTATTAAGCTTTCTTGTCTTTGACCAATGAATGAATCTGAAAGAATTTTTCGATATCTTAAGAATTGTTGATTTTACAGACGTCGTCACTCTTTTTTCATTAAATCGTTAGTCTAGTACTATCAAACCGATGTGCGTGAAAATGTGTTTTTGGGAGCTGAAAACATGAGTATCTACTAAAAATGTTGTCATTTGAAAAAAATTGTTTCCTTCACCATTTATTTTGCAATTGTTTGAAACAAATCGTTAAATTAAAATAAATCGATGACTTCACATTTCCCTATTGATATGCTCGCCGTTGTACATCCCAGCATATAACTTAATGATGAAAATGTATAATAATAGTTTACCGTAACCGGATCTCTCAAGACCGATGCTGTTAAACCAGCAGCCGAGCTTCCTTTTCCTGACGTGTAAACCGCAACCGGTGCTACCCTCTCGACAAATTTCAACAATTGCGATTTGGCTGTACCAGGATCACCTAACATTAAAATATTTATGTCTCCTCTTCTGCAGAGACCATCGGGCATTCTTTTCCTGGCTCCGCCAAATAATAAACAAGCTATGGCTTTCTTCATATCCAATGCCCCAAAGATACTCGGAGCTATGCTCTTCGCAATCCTCTCGTATATATTAGTATCCGCTGCGATACGCCTGAACAAATCTTCTTCCTCGTTTGTAACGCTTGGTTGGGTACCTGCGATCGTGCACATTAGATTAGACAGTTTTCAGGGAAGTATTCTTGTTACTAACGTACCACTGCCATTGTTTTCTCCATCTACAGAAATTCCAATAACTCGAATATACGGAGCCCGAACACCGACCAATGCTTTCTCTTTCGCTGCGCCTCTACCACCAGTTCTCGCAACCTTTTTGATAGAATATATTCCCAAAATGAGAACTCTATTGCCCGGTACAACTCTGTCGCACAAATAACGGTCGCAATACACTTGCAAGTGGCGTGGCATTTCACCATGCGGAATATGATCCGGCAGTTCTTGCAATTTCAGAACTTGAAAGTCAACACAATGACACTTGTCCGGCATTATGAAGAACGGGTCCAGCGGGCATTTTGGTCGACCTGCTTGTTCTCTGTCGTAAATCGTTTATAGATGTTTTCAATATTTCTAGTATGTTATATTTATGAAGTTATTCAAATATATTGTTGGTGATTATTAGACAGCGGATCTTTATGCAAAATAAATATTTTGTACCTGAATTGCAACAAGCTGGAGTGAAGTGGAAGTTTATTTTCTCTTTCTTAATATGTTTAATAGATTGAAAATAATGTAACAGTATTTTTAAGTTTTGCTAATGGTTTTACTTTTTTAAATTACACCTACTCATTTTTGTCATGAATGCATAAAATCCACTGTCTAGTGATTATACTGTAGATTGTGTGCATTTACAACAAAAATTAGGAAGTATTTAAAGAATTTAAGTCTGGCTTGTTATAATCGATATTGACAATTTCGATTTTGCATAAAAATCTGCAGTCTAGCCAAGATGCTTACGTTGTACATTTTCTGGGTAAAACGTATCCCTCTAAACCAGGTTTAATGTAAATGTTGGTCTGCATGCTTCTGCAAGAGCGACATTGTATGGCAATCTTTGTGGCTTTCGCTCTAATACCAGATGCGGAAATAACAATACCTGGTATTTTAATCAGCTTAGAAACTGCGTCGGGCTAATCAAATACAAATAAACAAACATAACTATCATATTCGGTATCGTTCATCGAGGAAGAATTATGTAAGTGCTCTTACTTTCATGCCCCTCAAGGAACTTGGATGCGCATCCGAAGACAATAACACTTGTATATCCTCGACCTTTTCTTCCCCTTCGGGCCTGGGAGCGGTAAGTTCATCGGCCAAATCTCTCGCAGCTTCCTCCAAAATTGGCAAATATTCTGTCGGATGTTTATAAACTTTCTCCGCCAAGGATTCATCAAAAGCTGCTAGATCCTCCAAATTAATTTCTACCCAATACTGGCCGAGATTGTAATTCCGCTTCAAAGTATCTCTAAATAACGATTACGATAAAGAACATAGTATATAAATAATAATATTTAGTATATAATTTTACATACCTGTATTTGTAATTGAAGTTTCCCTCGTGAAACTGTCTAATAAATTCCATAAACTTCTTTTTAAAGAATTGAAGATTAGTCTGCGACTGAGCTTCGTTAGTGTCGCCTACCGAAAAATTATCGGAAAAGAATATTCCTGGGTCGTCGAATCCTTCCATTTCTCTCCGTTAATTTCTGTTAATTTTCAACTGTAAATGTAAACTATTCTCACTTAGGACATTGGCGGGAAATACTTGAAGAACTTTTAATATGTTGGCCATAGAATAAGAGTCACTAAGAGTCAGTGATGAGTAGGAATTTTCATGTTGGGCATAGAATAAGAATCACTAAGAGTCAGTGATGAGTAGAAATTTTAATATGTTTATATATACAATTAATTCGAATTGGTCAGTCTAATTTCTAATGGTTAGACTGCGGATCTTTATACATTTATGAAGAAATTGCTTGGGTGATATATAAAACGGGAATAGATTTAAAAAATTCAAGAATGCTGTAATGTTGTTTTTAATGTAACAAAATCGTTAAGGGATCAAATCAATTTTTATATTATTTCTGCTTCCCAGAATCAATGCAAAACATTTGCAGTCTACTAATGGTAATTTTATTATTATGTCGCTTGAAATTAGTCGAAAGTTGTAAACCAATAGAATATTTCGAGCCGCAATCGTAAAACTTTTCGATTCGATATATTTCGATATACTCTAGTAGACGACCGATTATATAATATTACTTCATGTCTGTTGGATGTCGAAATTGTTGGACTTGTCAGCAACAATTTTTGGCCGTATCTCGTTTTATAGATAAAAAGAGGTAGGTACCGTTACAAATTGTCTTCTTAATCACTAATATAATTTATAGATGCTCGAGCGAGATTAACGTAGAGAAAAATGAATATTTTAGTATAATTCAAGTATCTATTTAAATCATAATAACTTTCAATAAAATACGGATCCATTCATCATGAACGTAAATATGTAACTTCGGAAATTGATCTAATTGATGAATATAATAGATATCTTTATACATATCTTTATTCCTATCATTTTATTATGTATGTTTGTGTAATTCAATTCAGAAAATTGATTTATAAAAGAAATATTGACTATTCACGTTGTAAATGTTTCTATAATGAGAATATGAATTCTACGTATGCATATTCATTCATTGCCTGTTGTTATTTAATCTACAGTGTGATTTTTAGCCATGGCTGATGCATTGAAAAGCGATGTCAACTCCCGGCGTATGAAATATCCATATACGCTTTCTGCGAAAGTGGCTCAGTTTCCATACAAATTTTATTTCAGTAACCCAAACTCCTGGGTGTTCAAATACTGGATGTTCGGTGTGATTATATGCTTACCTATCTTCTATAAGATACAGAAACTCAGTAAGTATTTCACGTTAATAATAATTCAATAGTACATTATCTTGCAAGGATAGTATTTATCATTTCTCCATTTTCATCGCAGGTTTCAGTCCAGGGAATGTAAAAACATGGGACGAAATCCATAGAAAGGAATTCTCAGGCGAAGCTCATCATTAAGCAGTATCTCTACCGCTACTTTAGTATAATGTGTAAAAGAAGTGTATGAAGGAAATACAGAAAACCTTTGGAAATTAGAATTTCGAATTAGTAATGATTCTAAACATATACGTCATTCTACCTATAACTTCCCAAACATGTTACAGAACAAGTATTAAATATAAATCTCTATTTTAAAAATTTATTACCAAATGAATTGTATAAAACGTACATGATTACAAAAAGCTGTACCTATCACTGCTGTACAATATAGAGAATAATAATAATAATTTGTACCATAGGTTTTTGCGTAGGGCCAGCCTAAAATTAGTATTTTATTTTACTAAAAACAAAAAAGAGGCTGATATAGAAAGAGAATTTAAAAAAACGTAAGTACCATTTAACATGTTCAACAAATATTCTATATCTCCGATACAAGTGTGCAATATTGTGACATCGTTTATGTACCAATCTCCAATTAAAATCTACCTTTCTTTAAAATAAATATAAATGTAAAACAGCAATTTGGAACTTTGGACGAATGTTTCTCACAGTAAAATAGTCGTCAGTCGTTTATCACGTTATCGCACGAACGAGGCATGGATTTTTAAATATATTTGCTATATAAAAGGAAGGCAATGAATAACACGTTACATAAATGTGGACTTGCGTGTAAGTAAGTGTCGAGAAACCTCGAATACATTTAGGGAGGATCCCGTGAATTATTTGCAAAGAGAACAGCATAAGATCGTATAAGATAATAACGGCTAAAGTAATAAATTAATTATCATAGTGTAAAAAGAGTTGTCTGATAACAAAAATTTATTCTTTCTTCGCAATAATACTAACTGAAAAAAGACTTGTACTGGCTAGAGCAGACGATAGTCACCGCTCGCCTTTGCTTGCTTTTGCTCGCTTTCATAGAAAATGTTCTCCACGTTTGTATTGGGTTGACAAGAAAGTAATTTCGGTATTTTAAGGTCAAATAAAACTGAATTTCTTTATTCAAGCGATGAATTTTAATCAATAAAATATTTTCTCATTTATTCCTTTTGATAAAAGATCATCGAACAAAAGGGAAAATATCTTATTCATTCAAGTTCATTGCTTGAATAAAAAAATTGGACTCTATTTCACCTTAAAATACCGAAATTACTTTCTTGCCAATCCAATAAAACTTTTATGAGTACGCGAGAGCAATTATTACCATGCGTAAAATTCTACGAATAATACTGTGCATGTGTTTTTCTTGGTTTTATTTTAGCAAGCCTAAGAAAATAATTCAGGGTATGATCGATAAATAATGCTGAAAGAGAGAGTGAGAGAGAAACACTTTGAATGCGTATGTGAAGCCTGCAATTATACATATAACTATAATATTCTTCTAAACCTTAGCAAATGAAGAAGTCTTTTCGGTAATATATAATTTACAGAACATCTTCCGCATGAACACGAATTTGTACACTGTTCTTGACAAAAGTGTAAAAATCCGCACGCAATCTCAAGGTACATCCAATTTACGTATCGAGAATAAAAAAAGTAGTACCCAATAAGCATATTATTGGAATATATACTCCGTTTCTATCTTGTCTTTTGTAGTTCTTCCGTTTCTTCGTCCTCGCTGCTATCGATACCGTTCTCTTCCAATCTTTGTTTCTTCGTTTCCGGCGGTCCCACCGAATCCTCGTCGTGATTCAGACCGAGCTCTTTGCACCGTTTTTCCAAGTATTTCAATAACCTCATACCTGCTCTGTATACGTAACTATTTTTAAAATAACATAGACACACTCTTAGATGTTATACTAGCTTGGGTGTTCGGAGGCCAAAGATTTTGATTGTACTTGCCATGATCACTGCTTACGTTTCTACTGCAACGACGATTTCTGTTACGAGTTATGACTGCTACGATTCATTTTCCATATTATATTGTAACTTCTTTGTCGTTCACAGCTTAATGTTATTAAACAACATATTTAAACAGAACGTGTATGTCTAGGAAGAATTTCTCTTCGACTCACTTATCAGACCATTATTATCAATTATGACAAAAATAACAAAGATGACAAAGAATTTAAAAGTATCGATGCATTTCTTACAACTTAGTAGAAATCTATTAGATGATTGCATAAGTTCGTGCCCGATTTGAAAATAAAATTCAATGGTTAAACTTTAAAGAATGCAGTTTTAATAATCAATTATATAGTCACATTCATTCTTTTCCAATTGTAGAAAAATTATTAATTAATTGTGTAGTCTTTTCTAAGTGTAGAAAAGAATGGCGATTATATAATTAATTAATGAAGCTGTATTCTTTAAAGTTTAACCATTGAATTCTATTTTTAGATCGGGCACGAACTTATGCGATCATCTGATATTTAGAAAAGTAATGAATTCTTATTCGGAATTCCTATATCTTGCGATTCATACGAACGATTTTTATTTTGCATAAAGAGCCGCAGTTTAATTGTTAGATAAAAAACAGCAGAAGCAGTATAAACGGAGCATCTCGATGTTATCAGCTTATCTCGCAATCTCTGGCATCCGAACTATCCACATTAAAGTACAGTAGGGCCCGCTATAATGTGCAACATATTAAATTCATCCCAGTTTGAACATTTTTACATATACATACACGGTTGTATAAGACATGTTTCTTCCGGTATTATTTATTCTATATTGTTACGTTATTCGAGGCCCTACTGCACTTACATTGTTCGTACTTACTTGTATACTGCGCTGTGCTCTTCGTTATAAGCTTGACAATTATTGAATACTAAATGACAATCGCTGAAGAATTGTTCTAACGTTTCGTACTCCCCGTTGCCGAGTTTGCATTTAATTGTACCGAAATCCATGGGATTGGAAATGATATCGTGATAGTCTGGAACTTCGTCTTTCGTAACAGGTGATAGGAAAGGCCACGAGTCCTTGTGGTGCATCACATCGGTAAGTAAATCTTGCAGTCTTGTCATGCATCCTTTAATCGATCCCTTATCTTCGAACTGTTCTGTTATGGCAGCCCTCTTTGCAGCTCGTCTGGTCTGTCTTGGTTCTGTGTCTTCAGAGTTGCTGCTATCTGTATAATAAATTGACTCTCGTTAGATTCTAATCGTCACGAATCAAGCGAAACACAATTAATGGCACAAGCAAAGCATTACCAAAAGTACATGAAAAATAAATTACTCAATTACGTGACAAACGAACAAAAATGGTCCAACTTCAATCATTTTCTCGCAATCCTCATCTAGCGCGTTGAAACGTACGAACTCAAAGATTAAAACGGGACACTTTGTAAAAGTAGACAAGTAGTGATAGATAACCTTGAATAAGAAAGCTTTGAAGGTCTCAGGTTTCTATACATGGTGTACGGAAACACCTAAATTGAGCATATTAAATGTTTTGTTTATTTCTGGCGATAGAAAGAAAATTGCCAAAAGTGGGCAAAAGTGTACGGTTCAAGGAGGCAAATATTGTAATAGATAGACCGCAGATCTTTATGCAAAATAAAAATTGTCTGCGTCTATTGCAAGAAATAGAAACCAAATTGAATGTTATTTCTCTCCTTATATATATAATGATTTTAATAGAGGAGAAATCATAAAATATATTGGCATTTTCAATTTTTTAAATTTTCCAACAATTTTGAATTTCATCTACTCAACTTTGCTATAAATGCATAAAGATCCGCGGTTTACAAAAATTTGTGTAAACTGTACATTTTGTAGAATTTCGGTTACACGTTACAAAAATTACAACAGAAGTTACTTCAGTTGTTTGTAGAGATTTGCCTAACTTCCAAGGTCACGCGAAAGTCATTGGATTTGTCTTAACCTCAGCTATCATACCGCGATGACGAAACCATACAGTTCCATTAAGAAAAAAAAAAGAAAAACATCCGGTGACCTTGATATCTCGAAAAATTGACCTTGAGAACATTTTGTGACACCTTGTACAAGGAAGTTTCTACGAATTCGCTTGCATCGTGTAAGATGGAAAGCATAAATCGAACGAGGATTTTGCCTACTTTACTTCCAGAACAAAATGAGGACCTTCTGCGAACACATGCAACGAAAGTCTTACCTATTCGCCGTGAACAGTTAAACTGTATTAATGAATAATGGATGAATATGTAAAGCGATACACTGTCTATTCGATATTAGTGCACTTCTAGACGACAGAAAAATGTGAATTGAAAGAAAGTAGAAGATAGAGTCTCGATACAGACCGTCCCAGTCTGTAGATTCTGTAGTGAGGAGGCTCTTGGCAAAACCATGGATGCGAGAGCGTGCGGCTGCAGCGCACAGTCTCTCCTTGTCCCTTTCCCTTTCGCGCCCCCTCACTAACAACATAATTCAAACTAAGAAACTCATTCATTATGCATCTCTGGAAAAAAGTATTCGATCGAATAAATCGGCCAGATTATTTAAACCTTTTGTATTTAACATATTTGCACAAATTCTGATTTTGATACTATACGTGAATATATTAGCGAGCAAAGAATGGACATTCAAAGAAATTTTGTAATATTTTTAGAGGAACATTAACAAATTGTTGAAAGAAATATAGTAAATGGGTATCCGGTTGACTAGACAAGTAATAAGTGTAATAATTCTAATACATCTAAACAATTTATATCCATGATTTCGATCGAATATTTTCTGTCAGGGGTAGTATCAACATTTAACATTAATATAATACCATCAAATGCTTAAACGCTCTCGGCACTTACTATTAGTGTTCCCTGCCGCCATTACGTATCTATGTTATAGTTTCTATGATTTACCGGGTTTTGTGTTAGCCCTCCTATCCTTTTTGTCCTTGCAATCCGAACAAGTCCATCTACCGCGAGGAGGTCTTGTTATGGGGGGTTCTATACATTCCATGTGATAACAGTTCGAACATAAATCGCAATTGATCAGCTTCCCACCGCTTCTGCACGCGCTGCATACATTTATTTGACTATTTCTGAAATAGAATAGTTCATAAACGACTGACACGATAATCACTACACTGCGGATCCTTATGCAAAATAAAAAATGTCTGTGTCGATTCCAAGACACAGAGCCTAAATAAAAATTTCTTTCTTGTTTTATTTTATTAAACTGAACTGTTGACGTTCTTAAATTGTTTAAATATGTCCACTACTTTAAACTTTACGTACACTAATTTTTGTTATAAATGCATAAAATCCGCTGTTTAATAATCATAAAAGCTTTTTAAATAAATTCTTACATATTCCCATAATTCTCGTCTTCGAAGTCTTCGTCTTCGTGGAATTCTTCCTCACTCTCGAAAATTCGCCTGGCTCGATTATGACGGGTCTCTTTGGTCAATGTAACTTCCTCTTCCAATTCATCTTCGAATTTCTTTCGTTTCTTAAGCCTCGACTTCGATTTGGTCGGCGGTTTACACGTTTTGCAATACCAATCACCATCTGGTACAGCCTGCAAATATACCGCACGTTAATCGTGGCATTTTACGGGGGGATTCTTGTGTAAACGGGGAAAAAGAATTGGTTTAATAAATATTCGCTTTTTTTTCCCCGTATTCACGGAGCATCCCCCTTGAAAGAGCTGTACACTCGAAAGAAAGGAAATAATTACAATGAGTTTTGGTTTTAAACAGTACAAATGGTGGCCGTTGTTGCATCCATCGCAGAGTAACATTTTCTCGGCGTCTCGACGTCGTCTGCATATAGAACATTGAGCATTTAAGACGCTCTTAGCCCACGAGATGCTGTTCTCTAAGGTAGTTAGATGCAAGAACAACTGAGACCAGCTTGTGGACGCGAGGAGAGACTGTTCCCATCTTGCTCTGTAATCGTCGCTAGGATGTTTCTTATCCTTTTCGTTAACTAGAGGTTTACCTAAGTACTTTTGATCGATGGCATGATACAATTGTGAAATAGCATTAGCCAAATCTTTGATGATTACAATTTGTTTATTGCCAACAACTGGTTCTGTTTCATTCGTCAAACCTGAGGCTATTCTCGAACTCTTGTAAACCTTTACGTTCATTGTATTCGCTTCAGAGTCTGACTCTCTCTTCACTTTATCCGATGCTACGTTGAAAGCGCTATCTCCGTCTACCTCGTTTGTATCGTACACTAATTTATCACATTGTTGATCGTTCAGCCTATTACCAATCATACGCCTCCAGGCATCGCGACTATTCACTTTCAAACTTCCCAAACAGCCTGCCTTTATCTTGTCCTCGAGCTCTAAAATAAAGTCCCTCAGAGTAAACTCGTAAACTTCCTCGATAGCCACGTCGGGAGGATAATTTAAGTTAGCGTTCTCGTATTTATTCTTCTTGATGGTCTTGTTCGAAGGTTCCTTGATCGGCCCTGAAAACTATATCAAAAGTTCATTCGTAGTTTTTAATCGTACTTTAAAGACGCACACCGCACAACATAATTAAAGTATCCGCATACTTCCTTTTTCTCTACGAAACGTAATTTTAGTAGGAAAAATATTTAGAAGAATTTTGTCACTTGTAATTATTATTATTATGTATATTGTGGTATCATAGCACAATAGAATTTATTTTTATGCACAAATTATATAATGAAAATGCTATAATATAATTTCTATCCACAAATACGAAATCTAGTGGAACAGGGTCTCTGTGCTTGAAAGGACTTCAAGTTTCACTTTGTTTCATTTCTAAGACGCAGAGCGAATTCAGAGAATAAAAAGCTAATAGAAAGATTACGTCGACAAGTCTCGTATTTAATCTTGGTCTAATATCGGTAAATTTCCACATAGGTAGTTTTTAACTTAAAACGTTAGATATATTATAAGAAAATAATAAAGATCGATTTTAGTCATTATTTTAGATGCTTAAGTAACTTTCATGCGTTGCTATTACACATTTCGCAAGTGTCCGGATACTTTTGAGCGGTAATGTACATTTGAAGATATACTCACCACTTCAGGATTAAGCTTATGCCTTGGGCATTCTTCGATGATAGATATTAAACTTGTCATCTCTTGCACGATATTATTTCGGAGCTCGCCTTCTCTAATTCCTCGGTTATTCAAACTATCGATCAGAGTTTCTATGTCTCCCTGTGTTCCAAAGAAACTCCATTGCGGTTCCGGTCTCTGCCGGTGAACCGGACATTCGTTGTCTCCTGTGCAAGCCATCAAATTCTTCCTCACGTCGAGAAACTCCTGTTTCATTTCTTTCCTAGCCAGCACATCTTTTCTCGGTGATGATTTCAGTCCGTTTTTGTCGGTGAACTCCTGCTTTATTTCTTTCCTAGCCATTACATCTTTCCTCGGAGATTTCAGACCGTTCTTGTCAGAGAACGTTACTTTCTTCGGGGATTTCTTCGCCTTTTTAAAACTGTTTTCCTTGTCGCTGAACTCGTCCTCGAATTTGTTTCTTAAATACTCGTACGTAGATTCTCTGTCTTGCAGTCCGGGTTGATAAGGAGTACCTTCAGGTAGACAAGTACCCACTCCAGTCCCATCGTTCTCCACGAATATTCCTGGATACGAAAAAGTGATTTATTTAATTGTTCAATCCCTATAATAAACTGAGAAACGCGCGATTACCTGGTATCGACAGAAGCCTCCAATATCTACGATAAGCTCTGTCAGAGCCCAAATAAAGCATCATTTGATCGTCTTTAGTCGCTTGTTGTAGTTCTTTCAATTTAATCTCATACTCTTCCTTCTTCTTCTCCTCTTCGCAATTACCACGCGTTACCTTCTTCGGTGCAGTTTTCGTCTCTTTATCCTTCTCTCGCTCCCGCATTTTTTCTTTCTCCTCTTTCTCCCTCTTCTGCTCCGCCAACACGAACGATCTCAGCTCTTTCTTCGCTAAATGAACCTTCTCGTGTCTCTCCTCGATCACGTCTCGCACCGAGGCAAAAGTGAGCAACTGATTGATCAGGCACGCGGCTATTTTCAATTTGTCGTCGAAATTAAACTCGTGAACGCTGCAATAGCTTAACTGTCTCAAAATGTGTGCCTCCTTCGTTTTCATTAGGAACGCAGGGTCGTCCTCGTTTGTGTAACCGCCTGAAAAAAATGTAGATGATTACTGATGTAACGTCGGTTTCGATTCTTAAAACAGTTACAGTAATATCCGATTGTAAGTCGTGCTGAAAGCTTAACTGTATGTCGCTACGCTGCCCATTCCACTGGGGGGCATACCCCGCGAGGGGCCAAGAACCTCGAGCTGCCTTGGTCTATCGGTGTTAATTACTAATCCAATTACAAAAATTCTTTATTTTTCATTATCTTTTTATGGGACTTTGACCAACATATTCGTGGTATTTTTCTAATAAAAATGATACCAAATATGATATAATTCCGATGATATTTACTTGCGTAATGAACGACGAATGTTTCGGACGCAAGAAAGAACAGCGTATAGGAAATGCTTTGAACTGTGCCAGCGTGTCACGATTCTCCGCGTCTCTTTCTTTCCCATACGCTGTCCTTCTTTGCGTCGGAAACTTTTATCGTTCATCACACAAGTAAATATAATTGGAATTATATCATATTTGGTATGATTTTCATTCGAAAAATGCCACAAATATGTTGGTCAAAGTCCCATAAAAAAATAATGAATAATAAAGAAGTTTTTTCGATCTTTGAAACCACAAAAAAATAGTGTCCTGCCTATATCTAGGTCGCAACACAGAACCGAGAAACGACTTACAGTCGGACATTACTCTATGAAGACTATTTCATCGAAGACTACCTCTTTGAGAATATCTCCATTTCGAAGCAGCTTCGCCTATTCGCTCGCCAGAGCTTAACAAGTGCTGTCTCAAGATCTCGCTTAGAGTTGTGTGATCTAACGTCAGCTCGGATAATTTGCACCCGTGATACGTTGCCAATCCTTTCGTCAGCGATGAAACTCCCTCGTTGGCAGTATTATCGTTCGCTACTGTATCCGATGCTCGAATCTCGTCTTCCTCGTCCGATTGATACTTGAAGATACTTGACAATAGCAGCTGTAACAGATCACTCCAAGGCCCGGACGACTCCTTCACTAGCAACGCCTTCTCTAACAGATCCAAAGTGAAACCGCCCGAAAAATATGAATTGACTTCCAATTCTTCATTGAAAAATTCAAGAAACTCCAAGATCATACAACAGTCGCCGAACTTGTCGTTCGGTACAATTGTTTTAACCGGTATAGGTTGCGGAATCGGAGCGAGATTCTCGCATTCGAGATCTTCTCTCGGTTTGTTCCACTGTTTCACGTACGCAGCCAGAGCAGCTAGCTTCAGTTTTTGCTCCTTCCTCAGTTCTCTATTCTTCAACATTGTCTCCTCTTTCAGTTTCGCTTTCTCTTCGAGCGCTTTCGCTTTAAGCTCTTCTTTGAACTTCCCGTTCATTCTGTTGACAAACTATAGCATTAATATAATCCGTCGAGAGTCCAGACTTTGGCTATAACCTCCGAAAACTCCCATGTTCCGAATTCGCTGAGATTTTGTTAATTAATTGTTACCGACACAGTTCTAGCCGCGGTTTATAAAATATGTATGTTCTACAAATTAATAAAATGTTCCTAAAAACCTAATCTAAGATTGTAACTTCGAACATTCGTAATGTCCGTCATCAGAGAGATGTTTCCTATTCCATTTTTAGACGCCGCGAAAATTCCAAGCGCTATGATTATTTAAAAATAATAATAATATGTAAAAATCCTTTTCGCAATTTTTGTGAAAAAAAAAAACTTATTTACACAAAAATTCAGCCAATTCGGCATGGGGGTTTTCGGAAGTTTAACCGAAACTTTTTATTAGGACCGCATTACTTACCTTGGTTTCCGATACTTTTTTATATCCACTCCCGCTTGATTTACCTTCTTCAAGGGGTCCGGCTTCTTTTCTGTTTTCTCCGGTTTCGGTTTTGAAATATTTGCGGTAAGAAATTTTTCTATCGACTCCTGCTTGTGTTTTATGAGCTTTTTAACGCGCGATGTGAAATCAGGCGGAGGACCGGTAAATATTGTATCAAAACGTACTTTACTAATTCCATACTTTTGCAAAACGCTATCCTGAAATCACACGATACAGGCTTCATTAATATACTTCGCATAGGATTCATCCTTTGCACTCGGAAACTGTTTTAACGCCAAAATCAAGACGTTTCTTTCGACGTTTCTTTACACATATGCATTAGATACAATTAGATACATTAGATACATTAGATACAAGTGTGGTAATGTAAAAGCTGTTGTAAATCATAAAATGGTGATTTTTAATAGCGCTTTAGAGTCGCCGCTGGAGTGCAAAGGTTAATACATTTCAGCAACAAAACCTACTAACTTTAACCATCCAAATACCACTCTCGTTCTGCTCGCATAACTGACGCAAAAATATTTTGTTACGTTCTCTGCTGTATTGTTGCTTCTTTCTTCTGACTTGTGTCGCTTCTACTATCATAAGTTGACTAACATCCGAATCACCACAGTCCAACTGCTCCACTTCGTAACGAAACAATTTTGCTGACGGATGGTAGTGTTGTTCTTGTGGACTTTTGACAGAATATATATACACATATAGATATACACATATATATACATAATAGATATACATATTCGATATGTCTATACCTATTTTCTTTCATATACGCTTTTATTTGTTGCTCGGAGGGTGCAATAACTTGAAGAACATGACATTCGCACCAAGAATCTTCTGTGAAACTCGCTTCCACCATTTCTCCGACGAAATAACGATCCTTCGCGAACAGAAACACATCTTCCGCCATCTCGTTGAAAGAAGATCTATTCGTTTTACTAGCAAGGTATAATATAGGAATTCGTAACTGGAACATAATATATACACGTTAGAATTCAATAAACATCATAATCAATTTCTCAGACACAAAATATAGTACCTCCATGGGGAACTCTTTCAGACTTCTCTTCGCGTTCTCCTCGCACTGCAGGGCTTCTTCGTACGTCATGTTGCTTCTTCCAGTGATACAGCACGACCATATCAGCGAATTGCACAGGATAATTCTCTCGCAGAATTCGCTATAATTGCGGAACAGACGAAAGAAATGAAGTAGCAGATACGGTAGAAGGAGGTTCTCACTTGTTGTTCTTTTATTTAGAGAGTCGTAGATGTATCTCGTTCTGCGGTGTTTTAACTCATTCACATTCTTCGTTACATCCTAGTCCCTCCACCAATATCTATCGCGTAACGAAGGAAGGGAACAAAACAAACCGCTGCAGAATGAGATACAGCTACTGATCTCTAGCTTGTAGGAAGAGTCTGCCAATATCTAATCATTCTACAGTAGCTACTGATAAAAAGTAAGAAAGAAATATCGGAAAAAAAGAAAATGGAAAACCAAGGAAACATCCTTGAAAACCGAAATAGGCTTATCCGCAGCACATGTGCACCTCTAAACGATAGTTTCACGGTGAGCTATGGCAATGGCAACGTACGCGAACAATCGGTCGCGTTGCACAGCAGAATTCGTAGCTGTACGACAACGTTCGAGCCCGACTTGTTTATCCATATATTTCCTCGAGACGAGACCACCGGAACATTATACGATCGAAAGAAAACGAAACAGTCGTGTTTAACGTGTCGGGTCGGCGAGATCGCGAAACACGTCTCGACGCTGTCCGGGCTGTCATGGTCTTACTTGTAGTCCTTGAAGATTTCGTTGGTAACCTGGCAGTGAAACACTTCGTCGTCATCTTTGAAGTCCGAGGAGACGTGAAGTCGTTGGAACGGCTGTTTGCGAAGCAACGGCATGTCAACGTGTTCGCGGTGCTTGGTCGAGCGTGTGCTTTACCGTCCGGTTTTCTCGAGACGCTCGTGGGAAATGAATTTTCACGTCGAAAACAGTACTACGCTTCTCCCGGGACACCGCGGGCACATGCGACGCACGCGAATAAACTCTTTGATCAAGGAGATCGTCGATCTTGTACGTCTCGTAAAACTCTTCGAACACTCGAGTTTCCGTGGCTCGAACCGTTCACGCGTCGCAAACGTGAAGTCTCGGTAATATTTCGCGAAACATTTCGAGTGCCACACAAAAGCACAATTTTAACGGTGCTCGTGGAAGCGCACATTCACATCTGGCACTCTGAAGCCGGAAACCAATAAAAAATGATCGCTACCAACCTGATCGAACTGCGGTTCAAAACGCGGGAAACGAACGCGTCCTGTTTTACTCGTTACTTTGTATCGGCTCGTTCGCGGTTACGTCTTCCTTGAACATTCACGGGTTTCCGTTGTTCAATATTTCGAGGGAACGTTCGCGATACAACGCATTACCGCGAACGAATAACAGAAAAATTAAAGTGATATTTTTTCCCGCTGTTGGTAGCAGGTGTCCGGATCGTAGACGCTGTTGTAGACAGTTCGCTGAATTTGGCGGGAACAAATGATCACGAATTGGCTGTTTGACCTTATTTTTCGAGATTTGAATTTGAATGTTGTATGATTACAGGGCAATTGCATAATGTATGTTCTGAATAAAACAAATGTAAAATAGCTGATAAGCGTTTCATTGTTACACACTAGAAAAAAGAATCGTTCTAGATATGCTTTTCAATGTTTCAATGTCATATGCATATAAATAATGGGAACGGTGCGCTAAGAAATCGATAAATTTTTATTCGAAATGTACTTTTATTAAAAAACATTACTCCAACCATTCCGTTATGTATTGACATTTCGTAGGCGTGATGTCGCCTATGTCGCAACAATTTTTTCTTACCTATGCGAAAATATCGTTATTGTATTATTAAAAGTCGTAATTGAAAGAAAAACAGCAATTAAGGGGGTAGACTCTCGTTTCCAGAGTTGCAAGGGTGTGTGATGCGTCTTCTCATTTCTCGATAATGCCAAGATGGAGTTTTTCCCCACTAGAAACGAGTCTACCCCCTTAAACATTCTAGAATACTTACAGGGCAAACACCGCAAGTAGATTTAATTAATCCAGGTGCACGCAGTAAGGGTTCTACCGCTCTGTACAAATTGTTTCCGTCGTCCGAGAGAATGCGTTCTACTTTCCCATCGTAGACCAACGTGTTTAATATCATTTCTAAATCGTCGACCGATAATTTTACCTATAATCGTCGATTGAATTAATAATGAACTATTCAGATTTTCTTATATCATTTGCATATTATTACACGAAAGTAAAGAACCTTGCTTATGCCTAGATCAGAAATGAATTTCCACACGTCTTTGGACGAAGCGTAGGTAATGTTTCTAGCTGCAATCGGTCCGCCTCTGCAAGAATTTATTTGCTCTCTTTTTTTCTCTAAATATCTATAACATTGTTGATTGAGAACGTCCACAAATTCAGCTTCGAAATCCTGGTCTTGATACCAGGCACCGCCGGTCACGGACGTGTCCGGTTCCAAATTATACAGCATATATACTTTCTTCTTGCTCGCTGCTACGGACTTAACAGCTTTAATGAATTTCTTAGTCTCTAAGCTTTTCAGGATCTTGTTCAACTGCGTCGGCATTAAATTAGACTTGAATCTTATGTCTCGTATCCAAATCCCCTTGTTCCCTGCTTCTTCTATTATAGTATATACAATCTTCTCTTCATTGTCAGCCCCTTTAGCTACTTTCGCTTTGGAAGGATCTTTGAAACGATACAACAAAGAGCCACCTTGTTTAAATAAATCGAAATAACCCTGTGACAAAAGTTTATTTATAATTTGTGCTCTTTGAGCAGGTTGCAGATCTGGCATCTCAGCTGTCAAATCTTTGTCGGATATGCCTTTGGGCCTGGTCTGAGCCAAGTCGATGATTCTGAAAATTTGAATGATACTAATTCAATTGGTTCAGAAATATGAATCTTTATCGGACGAATAAAAAATGATTATGTCATTCTTTCGAACGAACATTCAACATTCTCGCATTCGTAACAAACAATGGTGCACATAACCTATTTGTCATGTAAATAATTACGAAGGTAATATTTCATAAAAATCGTGAAAAAATTTACTTTTGTTCAAGCGCTTCCAGCGAATTAGCATTTGCAACATTTCCGTCTTGTTCCTTCGAAGTGCTCGGTTCCGATTCCATTGAATTTTTCAGATCTAATCGATTCTACTTTCCGATTACTTTCCAAAGTTTATAGGTTACACCGTCGTGCAGTTTCGTTATTTATAAATAAGAATAGCCAATTGAAATAAATACTGAACGATTCCTATATGCAACGAGATTTTCGATTAATATGGACGAATCTTTGGACATCGCTACCAAGGACTGGAATAGAGTTATAAACACTGCTAAGAAGGTATTGTTTATATGCAATTAACAACGTTCTAATCGTATACATATAGTTTTATTTTATTATTTTCCAAGGTCGGTTACAAAGAAGGAATAGAGAGCGGATCAGACTCCGTCTTCCAAGAAGGTTTCGATAAAGGGTACGAAGACGGTTTCAAAACTGCTTTCAATCTAGGGAAGCTTAAAAGTTTATTACACACCGTAGCACAAGATACAGAGCATCCTCAGGATATAAAGGAAATTCTTGACAAAACTAGAAGGGGCGCGTGTCATATCTGCTCGATGGCATCTCAAAATCCAAACTACGAGACTGATAAACCGTTCTCGCAAGTGATCGACGAACAAAGAAAACATTCTACGAAAATAATGCAAAGATTGTGCCAACATTTTCACTTGAACGTGAAAGATTTCGATATTAACGAAAGCAATTAATGCATTGATCGAAATATAGTGTATTTTATATGTTTTTATTAGTATCTGTAACACATGATGATTGGACTGTAAGCCAAGAATAGTGGTATTTTTATAAATACAATCCTTCGGGTGAACCCTCCTTTTTACGATATAAAACACTTTCCTTAGATTTTTTGAAATCGTCGCTGGTAACTTTCATACGGCGTTCGCGCAATGCCATTAAACCAGCTTCGGTACATATAGCCTGCGAACGAGAAATTCATTTCGTAATCGTCCGAATACTTCTTGCCAGCAAATGTATTACTTAAAATGTGCCTCACCTTTATGTCTGCACCTGAAAGATCATCCTTCGCCATAATCAACTCTGCTAAATTGACATCAGGTGCTAAAGTCATTCTGTTGGTATGGATGCTGAAGATTCGTCGTTTTGTTTTCTCATCGGGCAGGGGGAATTCGATTTTTCTGTCGATACGACCTGGTCGGATCAATGCTGGATCTAAAGTTTCAATTCTATTCGTTGCCATTACGACCTTCACATCTCCTCTGCTATCGAAGCCTAAAGCGAACGAAAAAAGCAATTATACAAAGCTTGTACTGTTTTATAAATCGTATCGAGAGTCAATTTATTATGTACCATCAAGCTGATTCAGAAGTTCAAGCATAGTTCTTTGAATTTCACGTTCCCCTCCACTGTTACTATCGTATCGTTTCGTGCCTACAGCGTCTATCTCATCTATGAATACAATCGACGGAGCATGTTCCTCTGCGACTCTAAATAATTCTCTTACAAGCTTCGGCCCATCACCCAAATACTTTTGTATCAGTTCGGAACCGACAACTCTCAAGAAAGTGGCCGAGGTTTGATTCGCTACTGCTTTCGCTAATAATGTCTTTCCAGTTCCTGGAGGTCCATAAAGTATTACTCCCTTCGGCGGTTTGATACCCATTTCTTCGTAATATTCTGGATGAGTCAGTGGTAATTCCACGGATTCCTTGATTTCTTGAATTTGGGTGTCCAGCCCTTAACATTGAACGGTATATTATAGTTGTATTCTTAGAGGGTTTATGTTGCATATAAAAGTTCTCAGGAATTACATTTTTGAGCACTCCAAAAAAACTTAGTGCACATCTACAAATTCCTTTGTTGCAAGTTACTGCAAGACTTTGATACAAGAAAGGAACTTGATGTTTAGTTCACATCAATACTTACCACCAATATCGGCATAAGTTTCTTGCGGAGCTTTCTCAAGCTTCATTACAGTAACCATAGGATCCGTGTCGTCGCCTAAAACTCCAACGACCGCGTGAACTTTATGATTCAATAAGACGGAACAGCCAGGTTCCAACTGATCTTTGTCTACGAATGACAAGATAGACACGTAATGCTCCGAACCAACCGAAGTTGAAACTATCGCATGATTATCGTCAATTATTTCTTCTAATGTCCCAACAGACATCGGTGTCCCTCTCAGATCGTCGACCTTGGACCTTTCCTCTTCGTTCTTTTCTTCCTGAGGCTTTAGCCTTTCTTGATTTCTAATGAACTCTTCCTCCATCAATAAATAATCTTTTATGCGGTCTAGCTTCAATAGCTTCAGTTTGCAACGAGTATGAGGAGTGACTTGCGGCAATTTCAAAGCAGCATCGGGCCCCTTTATGCGTCTCTTCTTTTTGCCCACTCTTGTTGGAATCGGAGGCTCGTATTTCTTCTTCTTGTCTTTGTCATCTTTCCTGTCGCCCCCGGTGCCACCAGTACCAGATTGATTCTGTCCCTGTTTCAATTAACGCAACGTGAGAAACTAAATTCTAGTTCAAGAATTTGTCCTACAATATCGAGTCGGATTCGTGACGAAGATTTGAAACAAAATTCTATTTCTCCGTTATCGATATGTAACCATTAAAGAAAATGACGGAATACAAACAATATAAATTTTCGTTTTCTTTCAGGAGATTATAAACGACAAATAAGTTCTAACCATTGCAGCTGCAATGAAAATGCTAGTACAATGGGTTAAATATGATAATACGCCGTTTGACATAAAAGAGCTGATGCTACACACGAAACTAACCTAAAATGTCAAACAAAAACGAAATTTATGTTTACAAAAGGTAAATTTGTTCAAATATTCAGTATTGTTAATATTTTGTTCGTCCAGTTAAATATCGTATTAATCGATTGGCCGATATTTCATTGAAAAAGTTTGTAAATATTACCATTTCACGATCACTGTTTGACCATTAAACGAAACGGCGAAGTCATTCCCAGTGTATAGTGTATGAGCAGGATCGATAGTCGATATATCTTTCTCTCTTCGAGATATCGAACACATAATGCGATACACTCGAACGACTATCTTTCACCGAAATTTTGAAATCATGGTGAAAGTAATCGTTGTTCTATATCGATTGAAAATATATTTAATGAATAATAATTCGAAAACACTTATCAAATAAGAAATTCTGAACGATGTGTTTTACGATCGAGTAATTTGCGGCGGACTGATTTAGTATTGTTTTCTTCTCCTTTTTTTTTATTTAATAACAATAATTTACACGGTCGAGTTCGACAATTGTTTACGATCAAGTATTTATCTCGCTAGAAAATCCTCGATTAATATCATGCCTGCAGAAAATGTAAAAATGATTTTCTATTTAGTAGTTGCTTTTTCTTTTTGTTATCAACAACGTTGACAAAATACAGATTCGTTCCATTTTATTTCAATTATTTTGATACATTATTCCCTGCAATGAAGTATCCTCTAACTTTTTTACTAACATTTCTTTGTTCCGACTAACATTTCGCTGATCAAAATCGTCCGAATAAAAATACATTTTGTTAAAAAGCAACGAAATGATTATATTTTGCCTCACGGCTGATGTTAATCCCATTCTTGACGAATGTAAACACACGTATCTCGCGATCTCTGCATCACGTATTTGTAAAACTGTCGTAACAAAAACGTATTGTCCAGCAATATAAACAACGCCGAAAACAAGACCAATATACTTAAAAACAAAAAAATAAAGACAATAAACTTTCGCAAGACGAAAAATTGAATTTCAAACACGTCCGGTCAAACGAAAATTTCTTAATATATTATGCTCTCATTTTGTTATTGCAGTTCAAAGGTGTTTAATCTCGTATCTCGTTTCTTCTTTGTCTTGTAATTCTTAAACAGTGTATATTAAATTTGAGCCACAAGAATGTTAAAATATACGTTTGGTTTTTCATACCAATGCGATTCATTTGCATACGCCGTTGCTCTCGGAGCGGTGTAGCCTCAACGAAAGAACAATCTCGTCGGTTTAATCGCGTCGCATAACACTTGAATACTGAACTATGAACTGACTGAGATGGTTACTTTGGTGTAATACGGTAAAAGTTATTTAAGTAAAAACGTTTCTGATGTTGGTTTCGTAGTCGTGTGATATTTTCCTTTATACTTTCGCTTATCACAATGGGTTGGTAAGTGTGTTTCAGGAGTACCTTCGGTTTGTAAGTAAAAGCCTAGATGAACAGAATATAATACAACGTGTTCAAAAATGTTTTAGAAGTGACGAGAGGCGTATTCGAGAAGCGATTCAATGAAAATGTTTTACGGTGCTTAAAGGCCAGCTAAGATAATTCTGAGATCTTCCACGGCGGCTTTGATCTTCCTCAAGAACAGAACAGCTTCGCGTCCATCGATCAATCGGTGGTCATACGTCAAAGCTACGTACATCATCGGACGAATTTTGATCTAGAAAGTAACCCGGTATTAACGACTTGTTAACTAACGGTTGTTCAAAGAAAAAGAACCGATTTGAAAAGTATGAAATTATTCATTACCTCGCCCTTCACTGCAACAGGTCTGTCGAAGACAGCGTGCATTCCAAGAATCGCACTTTGTGGTGGATTAATAATAGGCGTTCCCATGAGAGAACCGAAAACACCTCCATTACTTATTGTGAACGTTCCGCCGTCCATGTCCTCCACCGTTATTTTACCTTTCCTTGCCTTTTCGCCAATGGCTGCCAGAGCGATTTCAATCTCGGCAAAGTTCTTGCTGTCTACGCTACGAAGCACCGGTACGACAAGACCTTTCGGCGTTGCGACCGCAATACTGATGTCGACGTAGTCTCTATAAACTATTTCAGTGCCGTCTATCACAGCGTTCACTACCGGTTGGTCTTTCAAAGCATAGGCAGTTGCTGCAATAAATGGACTCATAAATCCAAGTTTCAAACCGTATTTTTTGGTGAAGGCTTCCTGGTTCGTTTTACGGAATTCCATGAATCGACTGTAAAGACAATATACATCGATTAGATAATAGGAATAATAGAGAGCAAAATAAATCACAACTGTAGATGTGCGAGAACGCGAAAATGTCCGTCCGGTCGAGAATTTTATTCTCGGATACCCGGCATCGTCGGGTTCTCGGACACCTCTACTCGCAACAATTATAATACAACCTCATATCGATCTCGTTAAACGTCGTTAACATAGCGTTCGTATTTTGAGCTTCTTTTAATCGTTCCGCAATACGCACTCGCATTCTATTCATTTTCACACGCTGCTCTGTCCTTGTGCCAGTTATTTCCCGTGTGTAATCAGCAGGTGGTAATTGAACTTTGGCACCTTCCAGAGACTGAAAAAGATTGCGAATTTTTATAAAGTCAAGAATAAAATAATGGTTGATTTTTATACTCGATTATACGAGACGTTCGGTTTACCTGTGCATGTTTAATCGCAGCAACCGGCATTGAGGCTGCAGGTGCTTGCGGTGGAGGAGGTTTGGCAGCTGGAGGCGGTGGTGGCGGTGGCGGTGGTGGAGCAGCTCCTACGGATGGAGGAGGAGGTGGAGGAGGAGGCGGAGGTGGAGGTGCAGCGGCAGTAGGCTTTGGAGCTTCTGCTTCTGGTGCGACTCCACCGGTAGCACCAATGTCGATGGTACATAATTTCTGGCCAGGCTTTACAATGTCACCATCTTTGACAAATATTTCTTTAATTACACCCCCACCAGGTGACGGTACAGGAACTGAGGTCTACGAAAAAACGATCGTATTAGTTATAAGGCTGAACGTGTTCGTTTTTTACATACGCTTTTTTACATTACGCTACATATTTAATTAATAAAAATCCCCCCCACTAGGAGATTGAAACAAGACAAAACACCGTTTGAATTGTGGCATGGTAAAAAGCCACAAATAAAGTATTTGAAAGGTTTTGGTAAAAGGAAATTTTAAATAATCCCCAGATTATAATTAACCTGACAAAAAAAAAAAAGAATTTTACCTTATCTGTTTCAATTTCACACAGAACATCGTCTTCTTTCACTTGGTCGCCAACTTTCTTTTCCCATCTGATATCTCCCTCGCTTACACTTTCTGCGAATGCTGGTACTACAACTTCCTTTATTTCCCCTGTCGCGAGCGAACAGAATATTATTATGGCGTGATGCTATTTTTAGTTTAGTTTCTAAACGCTCCTAGAAATGCCGACTTACATAACGAAGCTGTCGAATGAACATGTCTCGCCCGGTCTGTCCAACATTGTAATTTCTTATATTTTCTACACCTGAACGGTCGACCGTGAAATCAAAATAAAATTATGTTTTCCAATGTTCTTTAAAGAACCTGGTACATCTACGACACGCTTCCCTACTTACAATTGAGAATTCTTGTTGACCACATGTTCGGTGTGGATAAATAGTATGCGCCCTACAAAAATGATTTGATACAATTAGTAGTTTATGTTCATGGTTATCTCCAACGTTGCTATGCCTCTCTATAAAGACAATGTTTAGATTTTCAACATATCTCACCACGTTCCTTATTGTACTATCTTCGATAACACAATTAGTCTTACCTTGACTACTAAATGACCTCACAATCTGAAAAGAAAAGAAAAAAACGATTTATATGTTTTAACCAACCAGACTAATTTACGACTAGAATACAACATAAATCAGATATCCAAGATATCGCATAGTATGTTCGCGATGTGTTTCCAGTTTAATGGCACGATAGTGCGGGGCGCGAGAAGCAAGAAACATGACTGAAAAGCGATCGACCGTTAATCAGTTGACGTTACTTGGTTATTTATACGATTCGACTTGTCCCCGTCGACCGCGAGCTATTAATCATTTTTTTCATTGATCGTATGGATGGACCAAGACGAGGAAACGATAACTGTTCGAATGTAAATGTATTATGTAATCGATGCGACAGGTAAGGGTAGTATTGCAACAACTTTGTTGGCAGATTCTACCTGAGAAGGGCGTTCGGTACTTCTTACCTAATGTATGTGTCACAGATGTGTTAAGATTAATGGGGAACGATATTTAACGATTAGAAGAAATCAACTCACCTTCGTTCGCGATATACTAATTCGTGTTATTGCACGAGGCACAAGCCGCGAACAGTTGGACAGCATCGCGGCCATCCTCAGACGGAAAATTCTATTCAGGTGTTTGTTCACGACTCTCGTGACGGTGAGGAAGCAGCGCAGGGCTGTGCGCTCTGCGGTGGGGCTGCAACGAACACAATTATTACCTTCCCCCACCTCTACTTGCCGAAAACATCGCGAAAATCCGTACAACTATCTATCTCGTGATTTTCTATGACGGGGATTGCGGGGCGCGAATCACAGACCGTTCTTGCTAAAGTCAAACGGTCGGAATGATAAAAAAATATATATATATTATCCTCTCAGATATTACATATATATTAAATATATATCAAGTATATACATGTATATGGTCTAATGGTCTTTGACGCTCGTGTTCCCAAAATTTTGAATCCGCACAGAGCTAGATAGAATACTATTTCAAATAAATAAACACTAAACGCTCTATTTTATTTGAAATAATCGTACGTGCACTTGTGAAAATAAATAAATAAATTTCTTTTACAAAAACGTACACTTTTGTTGTTTATAAAGTTGAAAAAGCCAAATTGCAAAAAAGGGCTCGGTACGAAGATGCGGAATAACATAGAGAATATTTCAACACAAAAATTATCTATAAATATTGCTTCTTTGCTTCACGAAGTTGTAAGTTCATCGGGAAATCAAGCTGCTTCGTGTATATTCTTTCTCTTTCTTACTATTTCTAAAAATATTAATGTACAGAGTGTATAAGAAGTACGAGTGAAGTTTCTGGTTGTAACAGAAAGTCCGTGCAAAAATGTCCTTGACCTTGATTTTCAAGGTCAGATTTCTTTTCATTACATGTGTTGCAAATGAACTGTTTTCTTGGAAAATAACTTGGAACTTAAAGTTTCGTAAACTATTTTACTCGATATGTTTACAGGATGTTCTAGTATGTATATTTGCGGAAGAATGAAGACGTTGCGCGAACAAATTGGAAAGCGCTTGTTGAAACAGTTGAAAAGCGCGGCTGCATTTGAAACGTGATGTGGTATATAGAAATAGAATTTCGAAGTTAATTCGAATGTTGTTCAAAAGATTATCTTCTTTTTTTATCGTACTACATATTATATGTGACTGAATGCTCTTGGACTACTTGTAGACGCATGCGCACTGAAAATGAATTACCGAAAAGACCGGGAACATCCATTGCAATGTTTAGCGCATGTCATGAAGTAAGAGTACTCTTACTTCATGGCGCATGTGTATGCTGTATATGTATATACATATATACGTATATATACATACACTGAAATCTGCTTTTGGGGGTTCAGAAAGACACAGAAAGGATACAAATTCATTCGCCGCGAATTTAATTGAGAAAAGCGAGAACGAAATTTGTTTAATAAAATAGTCACGAATTCAAATAATAAAGCTCTTCACGTTCTATGCAAACGAGATAAAACAAATTCGGTGTTTTCGTGTATTACCCGTATTTAAAATATAACGATAGGACAAGTATGAAATGCGGCTTATTTTGAATTACATTTCTGATGTTTATGTTAATGAATAATATTTTCCTGATAAATTCGGAGAAACAGAAGCTAAAGTCGAATGATATAATTTTCTATATCAGACACATTCAGATGTTATAACTATACGACACAGATATAATTGTTTCAACGAATGCGAATATAATAATAGAAACTAATTTATCAATCGAATCGATGTAAACGTCGAAGAAAGATTGTTGCCGTTCGAACTGGTTCGAACCGAATTGAAATGTAATATAGCATATGTAACAGCAGGTAACAGCTGATAACGATGATCTTGTCACTGTAAGGTTACTTCTGGGACTATTCTTTAAGCAGATTACCAACTCGCACCGTACGATCGCGTAAATACAGATTTCATTTAAAAATAGACTGCCGATCAATTATTTTACACCTGATCCTACGGTAAATCGATCGGTTTAGAAAGGGATTCTATATGAACACTTTCGATCAAGGAATTAGCTCTCAGAGAGAACGCTATGATCGAAAGTGTAACGAACGATCTCCACTAGGTTCATGAGTTCGTGACCAAGTTTAGGTTTTTAAACGTGTGAATAGCGAACATCTAATTGAATGGGAATCAATGGGAATCGAGTACGCTGCAGTGGTTGTGTATCGAAACTGATCGGAACGGATTTGTTATGAACGGAACACGCACGATACTGTTTGATCGTTAAGAAGATTGAGCCGTTCAGGAGACATTTTTTCGTAGAACTTGATCGTTTGACAGCAAACTGTGCGTTGTTTATCGAGGTTGACGAGATCTATTGTGCAACATGGCGATTATATTTGAATGATAAGTGCACGTCGTTTTGTTATTATTTCACTCGTATCCGAAAGATCACATATATTCGTACAGGATAGAATGCGAATTCTATATGCACACTGACCGTGATACATGTCGTTGCGTGTGAAATTGCTAATAACCAAGTAATCTTGCCCGAGAAAAAGGTTAATCATATTATTCATATAAATAGAGCATACATTACCACATTGATATTAATTCTCGCACGATATCAAAAAACGTTATTTATTTATACTCAACTGTAATTACTCGAATGGTTGTGGCCTTAGTTGTGAAAAACTCTTAGAATGTGCATTATCGCAGAGATCCGAATGTCTGGTAACAAGTTTTTTCTATGGGACGATCAGATCCTAACAGAATAAACTATGTGGCATGTGAACATTTGCACAAGCAAGTTAGTGCGTTTCAAGGGTCTTATGACTGTTAAAAGAACTGTAGGCTCAAATGTGCTATAATAATTAGAGTATCATAATCGACAGTGTGATGAGCGCCAGTGGATTCAGAGGAAGAGGCTTTGGACCACGGGGTGCGCGTACAAACGGTCCCTCTAACGGCTTTAGCGGACCCCGGTTTCCACATCCTAATTTTAATCATGCACGGCTGCCGCTGCACAGATTATCCGGATCAGAGAAATGGACAGACAGTCCAAATTTTCCGCCATGGCAACAGAACAAAAATTTTATCCCGCGGCCACAGTACCGGGGGAAACTACCGTTTCGGCCGAACGGTAGAGGTAGAGCAGTTAATGGCCGGGGAATAATAAGGTTTTCCGGGCCTGGTAGACCGCCAGGTCCTCAATTTTGCATGGGTTTTGCGAGAAATTCTGCGCCCAGAGTACCAGTGCCTCTAGAAGAACAAATAGTTGTAGAAGAAGATAAATCTGTGCAGCTGCCGCAGACTCCCCTGCTTGGATCAGAAGAAGAACGTCAGCAGAAGATCACGGAGACAGCCGACAAATTAAAGCAGAAATTATCTTCCATAACGGAGGAGGATCTCACCAACTTCTGGGAAGATGATTTGTCCTTTTTACCAAATAGTAACTCCGAGGATGGAATTGCTTTGAAGAAAGGTATTCCTGAACTCAGACACGGACCACCCGAGCTTGATTTAACATTTACCGACTTCAGAGATATAGGGAGAGTGGGCTGTAATAATTCAAAGTTTGGTAACGCCGACGACGACGATATTATAATTGACTTCGAAAGCGGGGACGCGAATAAAATTATAACCGAAAACAATGATATTACTATTGTAAACGAAAATCAGGGGGATCCGCTGAACATCTCGGAATTGGTGCACAGCAATGATAGTTTGAATCGATCAAGTGTATTGTTAGAAGACGACGGATGCCAGGGACAGATGTTCGATGAGTTATCTAATGCCGATTGTAATTTGGAGAGTTTACATTTGCAATGTGATAATGTTTTGGAAGATTTCCAGTCTTCTAATACAAGTACCGATGCGAATCTAACTTTAGATGAAAATGTAACAAGGGCTGCATCGATACAACCGGTGAACGATCTGCCGAACGAAAATCCTTTAGTATTCAACGATATAGAAACAGTTCCCGAAGCGATTTTCAAAGATCAGGATGCATTGCCAGCGGATTGTTTGGAGAATCAGAGTACAATGCAGGATGCGGTTAAGGATATAGTTGCTACGCAAGACACGTGCGTAGATACAAAGGGAGATGATCATTCAAAAACAAATGCAAACCAGCAGGACAATGTACATACGAACATATCTCAAGAGGAAGCTTACCAGACATCGGCGAATATACCCGATTCTATTCAAACCAATTCGGCAACTCCTCCACCATCTAACGAGGAAACTCCTGTAAATTCTATCTGTGATTCAAAATCTCCAACATGTTCGCCTTACGAGGAAGTACAGAAATTGTGCAATCCACCTGCATTTCAGCCAAGATTATTCAACATACCACCAAGATTTGCGCCGAGAATTCCTCCTGGACCCAGATGCAGGTGGACGTTCCAACCGAATGGGAAAAATGTATTTTTCAGGGGACCACAAAGAATACCGTTCCATGGAAATCGAATGCCTCCGCCGAGACACATTGCGCCATATAAACCACCCGACATGGGTCCGGTTACGTTTGGTCCGTGCGCACCGCCGCCATTTACACACAATATACCTGTTTCAAGCCATGACTCTCAGCACCATACGTTAGTGCCATTTTCTTCAAGTGATTTGCCTCCCGCGTTCGACCCGAGCGAACCTCCGCCGTACATACGGTCGATATCAGTAACAGAATCGTCTAATAGACAAGAGATAACGCAATCTAGGTCTCCTTTAGATTCGAGAAATCAAGTAACGAGTGTTCCTCCGTCTAACATGGACATTATGCATCCACCACCATCTTTTCATCCCATGGGGCCACCTCCTAGGATCGGCTTGATCAAGACTAACGAGAAGTTACTAGAATTCAATCCTCAGCAACCGCCACCAAAGATTCACAAACAGGACAAGCTTCTGCAACCACCATTGATCTTCGATCCACGGCTCTCTTCGCAGGAACGCTCCGAGCTGATTGCACCACGGAATCCTGCAGGATCTCACATAATGGGTATGTGGCTTTCACTATTCGGATAAATTCATTCTTTTGAAATTCTTATTCTAAAATACTTATTTTAGGTAGACTCTCGTTTTCAGGATTGCAAGAGTGTGGGATGCGTCTTCTCATTTCATGATAATGCAAAGATGGAATCTTTCAGTAGTTAAAAGCGCTAGGTAAAAGATCGATTTAGGCCGCGATCGCCCTCAAAATTCCTATTTTTACGTTTACGAGGCGTAATTTGCATTATCCGGCAGCATGTAGCTGTCGCAGCTTTATGAGAATAGCTGTATACGTGCGCAGCTGTATGCTTTCGAATAATGCAAAAAATGTTGCCGAATAATGCAAATTATGCCTCGTAAACGTAAAAATAGGATTCTTGAGAGTGATCGCGACCTAGATCGATCTTTTATCTAGCGTGTTTGACTATTGAAAAACCTCATCTTTGCATTACCGAGAAATGAGAAGGCGC
Source organism: Lasioglossum marginatum (assembly GCA_028455795.1). Classification (NCBI taxonomy): domain Eukaryota; kingdom Metazoa; phylum Arthropoda; class Insecta; order Hymenoptera; family Halictidae; genus Lasioglossum; species Lasioglossum marginatum. The sequence continues at coordinate 5,014,929 of CM052265.1, forward strand.
ATCCCGCACCCCTGCAATCCTGGAAACGAGTCTACCACTTTAAATCCGGATTTCGAATTATAACGAAGTAATCCGAATACTCTAATTACACAAAATTTCAGATTTTAACGTGTTAATCCTGTTGCAGCAAATTTCTCGCAACTACCGCCCTTCATGCCGAATCTACCGGTGAACTTTCAACCCGTTCTGCCGCAAACGAACAATGGGCAAGTGATGGTGCAGGACTTCGTATTGCCTCCGCCACCGATGAACATCGCTGATGTTCTTCCACCTCCGCCGCAGCAGGCTTCGTTAGAGAAGAATTTCGTTAACCAGCCGGGCATAAGTATGGATGATGGGTTGGAGGACATGCAAGAAGCAATGGAGTTCGCGAAACAAATAATGAACATGTCCGAGAAAATGAAGGACAATCAGGGCACGTCGTCAGTATTATCGGAAGCGCAATGTACACACTCGGAAATTCCCATACCGAAAGAAGATGTATCGTATACTTCGTCGGCTGCTCAATCATTTGTAAATAGCGGTAAGATATGGAAGAAGAAGAAGAGTAAAAAGAAGAAGGGTAAACAGGCAACAAGTTGCGAGACGGAACAGGCTGAAAAACCAGAGGAAACTGAAACGTTAGACGAGGAACAGTGTGTAGAAAACAAAAGTAGCACCGAGGACGCGCCGTTGACGAGCGACCAGATACGGCCGAAAGTGATATTTAATTTAAGCTCGAAAACAAAAGTGTTGCAGAAGCAGGAAGAGTGGCATAGACCTGCGAACATCTCTGAGACGAGAGAAGTACCTCAGCCGGTTACGACACAAATTTCCCAGAAGGAAAGGAGGCTGTCGAAAATATACACGTCGGAACAGAAGAGAAACAATCAAATCAGGACTCATCAGAAGGAACACAGCTCTAAGGTGAATTTAATACGGTGTGCGGAGATTGCGAAGACTCCTATACCTGAAAAATCAAACGACTCGTATAATAAGGATCACAACAGAGACTCGGAGAAACCTAATGCACAATCGTTGGCGGTGACGATACCGAATAACATTAACGCACAGAAGAGTCAAAAGTCGAAGAAAGAGAACAGAAAATTGGAAGCTCCCACTTCCGAGTTGTCGTGGAAGAACCGAGTAATCAGTCGGTTCTTGAAGATGAGCAAGAACGACATATGCAATATGGTTAACAACTCGAGCCTCCGGAAGTTCGACATTGCGATGAAACACCTGGTGAAGGAACGAAGATCCTCGCTATCCCTGAAGATGAGAAACACCGAGGACGAGAAGATGAAAGAGTACGACAGAGAAGAGTTCATGAACCAGTTGAACGCGATGCTGGACCCGAGTGCTGTAGTAGGCATCACGGACTTGCCCACAGAGTTCATCCACCATTTAAGCGAAGTTCTACAATTGGACCCGATGCCGTCCGAGCTCGAGTTATCCGAGCAACAGAAGACGAACGTTGACGGAGTTAAAACCGCAAACGAGAACGATAACCCGAGGATATCTAGCTCCGAGTGTTTCGACGAGGAGGAGAGTATAAATGTTCAACCATTGGATTATCAAGAGCAGCACGTGGACTCATACTTGGAAAAAGCGGAAGACAATGAACCTTTACACTGTTCCTTGAATATAGAACTGGCTGGGAACCTCTCGCGAGAAGACACCAGCTCGTCGAGGAAGTCGTTTCTGAACAAATCGAATCCCGAGGTAGAAACATTGTACAAAAGGCAGCAGCCGTTGTTCAACGAGGCTGATCTGGACGACATCTTGTACCAAGTGACCGAGAGGACGAGAAGCTTGCCGAACGTGGCTTCGAGGATATACACAGAGGTGCAGAAAGTTCCTTTCCAGCCGGTGGCGGAGACCTTCGAGCGCAACACGTTCGCACAGATCTCGAACGCAACTGCGGCTGACCTCGACGACATATTCTCGGCAGGAATCGCGAGAGCGAAGTCGTTGAGCAAAACCTCGGAATTAGACACCTCGAGAGCGCGGAAATCGAGCTCCGAGGATCGAAATACGTTTAGAAGCGAGCGATACGAGAGATGGAGCCGAAAGGAGCGAGAGGATCTGGACTCGTTCAGGAATCTGACCAAGGAAGAATGGGAAGCTAAGTATGGGACGATGAACGTTTCTGCGGCATCGGATAACATGTGGAGGGAAACGTTCAGCAGTGCTGAAAACTTGTCGAAGAGTAGCAGAAGCTGCCACAGGTATTGTTCATCGGACTCGCCTATGAGGAATTTGAGCATCAGTCCTTTGACGCACGAGCTGCCTGCGCATAATCAGGAGAGGTGCGAGGACCGTTATAGCGGGATACAGGAGCCAAGGACGTTGGAACGATCGGAGAGCAGCAACGATCAAAGCACGAGCAGTTCGAGCGAGACCGACGAGGAGACCGTCGCTCATAACGTGACGAAACTGTTGAAGGTGATCAAGGAGAAGGAGAAGATCGCGAAGAAGAGGACGCTGAACGAGACCATCAGAGACGAAGTGACCGCCGAGATCGAGAAGAAATGGAAGGAGAAGAGCAAGTACAAGGAGCGAAAGTCGCGGAAACGCGAAAGACGGAAAAAGGACAAACGAGAGAAACGGAGGAGGGACAAGAGAAGGAAGAGAAAGCAGAATTCGCATTCGAGCACGTCGAGATCCAGCGCGTACTCCGAAGAATACCGGTTGTTGACGGAGGAGGAGATTAAGAAAGAGGTGATCGTTAAAGAGGAGCCGTTGAGCACGTTCGAGGACAGCATTTCTGAAGAATTAAATAACGAGTGTAACAATAGTCATGTTGAACCTGCTGCCGGTAATAAAACGGTGGAGGCGAGTTTATGTGTTGAATCTCAGTGTTCGCAGCCTGAGAAGCAACAAGTTCCAACGATCGCCTGTGACAAGGTATCGTTGCAATCGAAGAAGATGCCACCGATCATATCGATGACTATGCAACCAAAGACTAAGGCGCAACTGAAGCAGATGCCGTCCCCCATTCAATCCGAACAAAACCAAATTGTAGAGAAACCAGCGGAAACAGAGAGTGTTGTTAGTACCAGTAGCCATACTAGTAGTAATAGTGAAAAGACGAATGAGAACACGGAGAAAGCTATAGCTGGCGAAGTAACCGAAGCTAACAACGAGCGTACGGAGACTCCTCCTTGTACAAACGATGCTGTACCTCAAACCAATGCACCTTTGAACATTGTAGAACAGTCGAGCATGGAAGTTGTTAGCAACGTTAACACTGCTAACGTTCCTGGTAACTGTACGCATCCTGTTGCAGAAGTGCATTCTGTTGCAGAAATGCATACGGCTAATCAGCCCACCGAACAGAAAGCAACGAGTACCAGTTCAAACGAGACTAGAAGTGGATACAAGAAAATAGATATCAAGGTATACAAGGAGCGTGCTCTGCAGAGGCGTTTGCAAGAGGAAGCTAAACTGAAAGAGAAATGTGGAAGTCCTGTTCCTGTGTCTCAAGAGTCGCCTCAGCCTGCATTGCCAACGAACAAGGTCGATAGCGAAACCGACGAAGCAGAAAAGGAAGCGAAATCGATAGAGGCTGAAAACAATGTTCCTCTGAAGGATCCACGGTTAGCCAAGGCAAGGTCGAGTCAATCGTTGAGTCCTTCTTGCGTACCTTCTCAAAAAGAGGTTAAGGAGAAAGCTAATTTCGAGGAAGACCATCAGTATATAGATATTTTCCAAAAGAATAAAGAATTGTTCGCTTCTGCCCAGTCGAAGAATGAATCTCCGAAGACTAGAGTGAAGATAAAGAGTATTACTAGATTGAAATCGAAATTGAATATTGTGAAAGATCCTCTTCAGGCGAAGAACTGCAAAAACGATGATAAACCGTCCTCGCAAGAGAGAGCGAAGCGGGAATCGGATAATCTGAAGATGAAAGTTGAATCTAAAGGAGAATCGGACGAGAAGAAATCGAAGAAATTGACCACGGCCGAGCGTAATAAGTTTAAGAACATCCGGTCGGAAGGAAGCAAAGAGCTGAAACTGAAGAAGGAGAAGAAATCGACGCAGAAGAAATCAGCGAAACCAAAGTCCTTGGCGAGAGAGAAAGATTCGAAACATCCACAGAAAACCGAAGAGCTACAAAAATCGATAACTGTAAACGCGAACAACGCTGTTCAAGCCGAAGCGGAGAAGATAAATAGTAGAGACACCTCTGAATCACTGCAAAGCGGAGAATCGTCCGTTGAAAATTTAATGCAGGAGAGCAGCAGTACATTCGAGATGAATAAAGAAGAAGTCAGCATTGATATCACGATGGAAGAAGGCAACGATAATCTTATGAATAACAATAAAGACGTGGTAAACGTAGCTAATCCTACAGATCCAGTTAGCGAAGAAATTATGCAGCAAGTGCAGGTGGAGCAAGTAGATGAAGAAGGTAAAGAGGTCGAAAATAGTCAGAGTTCGTTAATCTCGGAAATCGAACAAAGTAGCGAGAGAACTTCCGAAGCAAATGCGATACAATGTGAATCGAATGAAGAATTGGAGAAAAAGGATGTTGTTGAAGAAGCAGCAGCGATTGCTGAAAATGTGTCATCGGCTGAGCATCGTCACGATCAGCTATCACAACCGTTGGATGAAGATAAATGCTTAAATAATGAAGATGATTTGGAAAGCGACGAGAACAACAGTGAAAATTTCGAGACTGTAGCAAAGGATGGCAATCGGGATGAGAGCGAACCGATTATTCAGGCAGTGGAAGATGTGCAGACATTAAAGAGTTGCGTTGAAGCTGAAGCAGATGAAATAAGATCTCCTGATAGCTCCGGTAGTCCCTTCAAAGGTTTTTTTCTGGAGTATATTGAAGACGATACTCCACAAGAACCTGCATTGTGCGAAGTACAAACGATGATTGGAGGCGAGAAGGAAAGTGTAACGCAGAACTGTACGGAGTGGATGGAAGATCAACCGAATGAAAAAGACGATCATTTCGAAACCGTCGAGGAAGCAAAGGATTCCAATGGAGTAACGTTAACCCGATCATCGATAGAAGAGCCGCCAGGTACTATCACTGTTAACATCGTTAGCGAAACAATCTCTGATCATTTGAATGTTACAGATTCTGTAAAAGACGATATGAAAAATTTGAAATCGAAGGACGAGGTTACGTTAAAGGGACCTGAAATCGATGTTACAGACACGCAGCATACTAATTTATCGCCTATGCATGATTTAGTTAGTCGCGATCCGTTCGACGAAGATGGGGAACCGTTTATCGTATTGGACGAGTACATAGACGACACAGAAGGTAGATCTCTTGAGAAACTGAATCATTTCGACATAGATCTGGAGGAGTGTATAGCCAGGGATACAGACACGTTTGTCAGCGCATCTAAACAGGGCGAACAAGATCCGAACTTAACCCAGACCTTCGACTCGATAGACTTCAAAGAACTGTCGGTGGAGCTTGATACAAATAACGAGACGTCTGCCGAGGCAAAGAAGAAGATTCAGATCAATTTAAACGTAACCACGTCGGAGAGTAACGAGAAAGGTAGCGTGGTTACAGATGTTTCCTCTGGTTTAAGCGAGTCATCAGAGAAATCGAAATTAGAAGTTCCAGCAGACATAGAAGATCTAACATGCTCGCAAAAAGATGCCATCGATGCTGACGATGTTCCTCGGCAATCTCCGATTCAGGATCTAGCGTGCATAGAAGCGGAAAAGACTGAACACAATTCTGAATCCTCTACGAGTTCCAAAGAGTCAGGAAAGTTAAGCGTGCCGGCGAGATCTGTCCCAGCGACAACATCCGAAGCAGATGTTGAACCGTCCGAGTTCAATAAGAAGCAGACCGGAGGTAAGATAGTTTCAATTTCTTCCGATGCTGCGGAGGTATTTGTTAATCGGGATGTGCAATTTAACACCGCATTGGTACAAGAGAAACAGCAGGAGGAGGTACGCGAGACGTTTCAGACGAGTGACACGAGCAAGCCGAATCAGGAAGAGGGGAACGAAGCGTTGCACAAAGTGAAAGACAAGCCTAAAATGAAGTCGAAGCAGCGGAAGAAACGCAACGTTTCGAAAAATCAAATCAAAGAAGCCGTGGCGGCTGATACGGTGAAGCCTGTGTATCCGAGCACGAAAGAAGCGATTATGGCCAGAATGATAGAGATCGACGTTGAGATTCACAAGCTGATGACCGAGAAAATGACTTTGTATCAAATGCTTACGAACGACGCTCTGCCAACGGACAGTGATTTCAAACAGAGCGACACCGTGCACAAGCATAAGGACACCGAGACATCGTTGGTGAGACCACGAACTCCATCCGCGCTGATGTCACAGTTAATTCAGAACATAGAAACTAAACCTGTAGCCAATCAATGTGCCAAAACGACTGTGGAGACTGTGTTATTGAAAGACAGCACGGCGAGTTCTGTTCAGCTTGGTAAGTCGAAAACATCGAGATGGGAGCAACATTCTGAGAAGAAGGCCAACAACGTTAGCACCTGTAGCTCGGAGAACGAAGAAGCTGTGCATCGTGCTGGGGACATTAAATCTCCGCTTTCTAAGAGAAGAAGGAAACAAAAAGGGTCTGAGAGAGCGGTGAAATGGGACAACAAGCCTGAATGTATTAAAGATACACCGCACGTCGAGGTCGAAGACAAGCAGACCAGCAACGCGATAAAACCGATATTGAAGAAGATCGGTTCGAGCGAAGTCAAACCTCGAGAAGATTGCGACGAAGCGTCTGCCGATAAGTTGTGTACACCCAACGTCGAGGAAAGCGAGAAAGCTGTCGAGCAAACAGAATATATTGATAGGACGAAATCGACGGAACAGACTGATAACAAGCTGTTGGTAAACGATGCGGACGCTCTGAGATCTATTCTAAAAATGCAAGAGAATAGGACACCGGAAAGATCGTCCATATACTCGGATGACAGCACCTGGGACTCGCTTGTTCAGGTAGCGAGCGATGACCAAAGAAAACTTACCACTGGTCTCGCGCTTCTGGAGGAGACTTACAAGAAAGAGATGGCGAAGACGCGGCGGATAAAGGCTGAAACGCGGAAGAAGAAGAAGAAGAAGAAAGAGACGCGAGGATTGTCGCAGGTTCCATTGACCCGTAAAGAAGAGGAGCTACCGTTGACTACGTTGTACACTAACAAGCTACACGTGAAGAAGAAACTGAATTCCGTTGATCAGGAAGAGGAGAAAGGAAGCGACGACCAACAAGTTTGGAAAAACGTAGTCGAGGTGATAAACGCTGTAGCAGAGAACAGATTGGAAGATCTTTACACGACAACACCGGTGGAACAGCTGGGTAAAAATAGTCAGATTAATGTACCTGATGCGGATGATACGTCAACGAGCAAAGTACAAGCTAGCAGTCAAAAGCCAAGCCCGGAGCCGAAGCTGTTGGCGGAGGAGACGAAAGAGATAGTAGTCTCTGTCCCGTTAACTAGTATCGAAGACACTTGCACTCAACACTCTAGGACTTCTTCCGACGGCAAGGTCGACGTGTACAACAATGAACAGTTAACGCCGTCACTAAATAAGATTTTACCAAATCGCGAGGAACAAGCTGACAGAAATTTCACCGACACAGAAACACGAGAGATTGCGTTCGAGACACCGACGAGCGTCGAGAGGGACACGGAGCCTGTACAGAAAACCGCAGAGAATTTAGAAATTAGCCAGGTCGCTTCGGTAGAGCCAGGTGCTAACGCAGACGATAATCAAGCTATTTTAAATACTTCTGAAGCTAATGTAAATACCGAAAACACGGAGGAGACGAACACGGAGAAAACTGGTAAAGAGGAGGCCGTTGACATCGATAAAACGATGTCTGTGAATCCCGAAGAAACGATAGCGATATCTGACGCATCCAATAGGAACGAAGACGACACAACTGAGGCTAGCGATGGCATTTTTATGACTCGGACCGTTGCGCACTATCCGAATAAGAACTCCAGCTACGAATCAGAACACGCGAACGAGGAATCGTCCAAGGACTCCTCGGTGAACCAGGAAGCTCGATGCGAGAAGGAGTACGGGGTCGATGATCCCGAGGGATCGAGCGACCACTTTATAAGCTTGAAGGATCATAAAGCGAAGAAAAGAAGAGAGTACGAACGGTCGAACAAATCCTCCAACGAGGAGAACAACAACCGCAATAGAACGCCCGTTCCTGTTTTCGCGGACACTGCGGAGGCGTGTAAGAGCGACGAAGCATCGAGCAAGAAGCCTAAACGCAAGAGAGGAAGCAGCAGAACCCCTCTGAGGAGGAGTTCGCGATACACGGAAGAGGTGACGAAACGGATAAAGTTGGAGATCGATGAGATACAACCCTCGGAGCAAGAATCTCTGGAGAAGAACATTCGCATGCAATTCCCAAGCGTTTCGCCCACGTCGTCCTCGTACGACGACGACACTGAAAGCATATCGTCGAACGGCAAGAGGAGTCGTAGTCAGAAAACCAATGTGAACAGGAAACGCAGCACGCAGTCGGAACATGAGGTTCTATCGAGCTCTACCTCGCCAACGAATGAGGATTTCAAAGATATCAAACGATGCAAGCACACGATGCCAGAGATGATGAACTGCAAGGTGAGATTGGTGGATAGCAAGCATACGATCTTGAAGCCGAACGTGGATCCCAATGTGCTGCGGAAGTATGGGATTTCGATGATCAATTCGCTCGCGCAATCTGCTCCCGAAAACTCGGACCAAACCGGCTCGATTCCGGAGTTAATGTCCAAAGACTCGAGACAGGGTCCGAAGTTGATCAAGAAGATGGATGACGCAACGAGATTTATTAATCATTTGGTCAGCTTGGACAAAGCGGGTAGAGGACCGAAATCCATGAAAACGAATCTCGTTGCGAACGACAAGGAAATCACTGCGACGAACTTAGCCGACAATCCTAATGTTGAGGTCACGCCGAAGCAGCAGGTCTTCGAGGACATTTCTCAGGAGAATCGCGACAAGCCGGACATCGAAATTGTAGAGGAGAAGGCGACAGTTACCAAGAATCAGCATCAGAATGATTCCGGGTCAATGTTGACTGTGATAGAGACAAAGGACGATAAGGAGATACCGAGGACGCAATATACGGTCCACAAAGGTCCTATTTTAGATATTAAGGTAAAGGGCCGATAGCGTCGTCGCAGAAGAAAGAAACGTTAACGCAGTGCATGACTGTTCTTAATCTATTTCTTTCTTTTTTTTTTCGTGTTCTTTCGTTCAAACGATTTTTTTAAGATATCGGTGATCTTTATTTCCTTACCAGTAACGTTAGCAATATAACACGCATACGTATTTTGATGTGAAAAAGACTTGTTGTGTACTAAAATCATTTTTTTGGGAACCTTTTCTTTTTATTATTTTTTTACTGTCAGAATCATGCTCCATGTCGAATTGTTCTTTTCTTTTTTTTTTTTTTTAATTTACTGCAAGTGTACAAATACATAGGAGTAGTATTAATAAAACCACCAAAGTTTATAGTTTCAAAGCTTCTCACTTATTATTCTCCTTCACCTCGGCTTCAATTTACAAGTGTCTCCGGATTCCTAAGTGCAGCTTTTTATTGCTTTTATTCTTTTTGTTTTGTTGTTGTTGTTCTGATCGTTGATACCGCATACACACAACTCGAATACACGATAGACGATAATTTTGTACATCGGTGGACTTGAAGTTTTCGCTATAGATTAATTATAGATACTAAATGTCTTTTAGGTATTCGAGAATTCGTTTCTAGCTGCGAGCGAAGACGGCAGAATATATAGATACAGCCAAGCTTCGAATGGAATATTAAATATCTATAAAGGCCATAAAGCAGCTGTAACTTGTTTGTACGTGTATAATCCGAACAGTACGGACGTTAACAAAGAGTGGATGTTCTCCGGTTCGTTGGATGGAACTTTGAGATGTTACAATATAACGGTAAGTAACATCTACGTATTAATCAGTGGACTGCGGATGTTTGTGCAAGATGAAAATTTTCTACAAAATAGGAACCAGGTAGAAAATACTTCTTTCTTTCGATAATCTTGAATAAGCCGAATGCACCTACTAGATTTTTCTGATAAATCCATAAAATCCGCAGTCTAGTTATCAGATATGTCGTCGCGTATTGCTATTATATATCACAAATGAAATTTTATTAGACTGGAGTTCAATTGAGAGATACTGCGGACATAGGTAGTCCGATACAATGCATGGACGAGGCGTGGGGGATAATCTTCATAGGTACTAAGTCCGGCCACGTGTCTCGTTATCATATAAAGGTTTGTTGAAACATGTTCAAGCTGCTATGCGAATATCCTTAGAGAAAATTTTGGAGAAACCGCGTTTAGTTTGAATTACGAAAAAGAAACAGTAAAAGTATTTTTTGAAACATGTGTGTTTTGCAGAGAGATTCATGTTACACATATATCTACACTACCGTCCATAAGTATTTGACCACTTGGCGGAATCGAATCTGAAAGTTTATATCAACGTTATAACTTCAATTACTTTGAAGTAAAATGAAGAAGCATTATAATGCATTGCATGTTAAGGATTTTACCAGTAAATAGATGAGTTATTAAATACTATGTTCATCGATATCCACCTCGCTGGACAATGGCGGCGTTTACAATTCTAGAGGCAATCTAGCAACAAGCTTTTTTAATGCTTCTTCCTGGAAATAGTAAACAGATAGAGCGGAGAGACACTTGAAACCACCACACTCAAGTGTGGTTCGCTCGACCAGTTTTCGTTCAATTTTTCTTACTATCCGTTTATTCGCAGTAATTGATGTTGAATATTACCTGTATTATTAATTATTACTTTTATACGAGTCTATAAAAGAAATACTGTGGCGAAAGTTACATTGGTATGCCTCATTTTAAATATATTTTGTATATTTTCGATAAACTGAAGGTGGTCAAATACTTATGGACGGTAGTGTATCTAGTTCGACAGGAAAACTGAAGTCATTTGGTCCGTTTATAAAAGTGTTATTCTGATTTAAAGCGTGTACCATCAATTACAGTGAAAGCATGTGATCGGTTCGTTATAAAATAAAATATTATTATTTCAGTCAGGTGTTATGAAAGGAAATAGCATACAATTCTCGGATAAGTCTGTATTAGCTTTAAAAGCAACCAACGAGGGTCCACGAAGAGTTCTTATTGTAGCATCTCGCAGTCAACCGATAACGATACGTGATGCACAGAACGGCCTATTTCTTCGCACTATTTGTGGCCAGAAAAGTCACACGGTGTACAGTTTGATGCGTGATCATAATCTAATTTATTGTGGCACCAGTACCACGTCCATACTTGTCTTTGATTTCACGGTTTGTAACAAAACATCATCGAATCATTTTTATACGACGTCACGGTGTAGACAGTATTCGTCATTGATGCTTCTGTGTCGTAGAACGGCGGACAGATTACGCAGTACGATGCTGGAGTAGGAATCGTATGTATGCGACTGTATAAACAATTATTATTTGCCGGATGTTACGACGGAAATATTTATATATTTGACACAAAGGTCAGTTCTGGTTTAGAATCGATTCAAGGTGGCTGTCTCATGTAGAAAAGCACTTTTTCGTTAAGCATAATATTTTGAAGGTTCTATACCTAAAAAATTGTAACAAAAAATCGATTTTTCGATTCGTTTACACGAGACCGCCCCCTTAAAGAGATGATAGTTGCGACTAGACTTCTGATTTGATGCATTTATAATAAAAATGAGAAGCTGCAATTTAACACTAGGTTTACGGGGTTCTAGAAATAACTATTTCACATTATTTTATAAACATGACAATGGGAATAACGTGGGAATTGATCCGATAGATTTCTTTATCCAAGCACATATTGTAATAAAAATTGCACAAAATCTAAATAAATAGAGCTTTGTCATTTTTGTAAGCTAAAACATTTTAATCGCTTGTAGCGGTCGGTAGGTTTAGTGATATATACCCAAAGAAATAAATTTGGTAAATAATTCCTCGGGGAAGCATCTTTACAATCTTAATAACCGCCAACTAAAAATATTAGAACCTGTCATTTTGACGGGTCCCGTAAACCTAATGTTGAAAGAGAGCGTCGATGTACTATTTTCAACTTATTAAAATGCTCGAAGAAAGGAGAAACTTTTGATCCGACTCCTTTTCTTTGCAATTGATACGGACAATTTTTGTTTTGTATTTGACAATACGAATCGCTTGCAGGATCATCGACTCGTATGCAGCATACCTGGACCTGGAAACATGCTTTTAAGTATGGAAATCATAGACAATAAGGTATCGAAATAACTATTGCGGTTATATTTTTTTTTGCTTGTTCGTTTATCGAAGCCACGCTTTGTTTAATAGATCATGAATGTGTTTCAGATTATAGCTGGTAGCAAAGATAAACGTTTGCAATCATGGCAAATGTCACGTCAAGTACGAGCTTTACTATAAAGTTTAGAGTCTAAACATTGGAGAACCATTATGGGATTATATCCTAGTCTAGTCGTGCTCCTAAGAAAGATTATTGATTAACTTACGGAGTACATACTGCAATTGAAGTTCTATCTAATGACTGTACAGAATTCGGAGGACATGATTTGTAATATATATAAATATATTAAATATTATATGTATATGCGTATATTATACGTAAAACAGGCATGTGTATAAATACGCATATATACATAGATTCTTATTTACGAAGAAAAAATGCACATATACAGTATAAATACGTTTGTACAGAGAAATAGGTAAATTAAATTATTGGTATTGCGGAAAGATTATAATATTTACAGTACACTCAAGGATCGTGCTAGAGTCTTGTCTGTACAAAATAAAAAAATGGTAGAGAGGTCTTTATTCCATTTTATCGACTCGCGCTACCGAGGGCAAACCTCCTGTGCCTTGTGCGCGTTGCAAAATATTTTTCAGTTGGAACTGTTTTTAATAAAAAGAGATGGAGAAAAAAGAAGGAAACACACGAACAACGTAAGCGCAACTTCAGAAAAAAAAGTGCACCCATCGTCGTAAAGATGAACAAACAACTCTTGAACCTTTGCACTTATTCTTTCCTCTGTACTTGCATACATGTCAGACTGTGAACTACTATGTTGTTGTAATACTATATATATATATATATATTCTAAGTTTAGTAAACAATGTGGTGGTATTTGTCAGTAGTAGGTTATTAATTGTTTATTTATAGCAAACTCGCAAGTGGCTCAATTTCCATGGTTTGCTTCGATGAGTGCAAAGGATTAAGAACGATCGATTGCCAACTAATATATAGAAACATTTTCTTTTATCACGCGAATAATATGATTTTTGATTTCATCGAGAGAATTTTTATTTTTCCAAGTTAACGAGTTCATAAATCTCACGGTTTCCTTTCTATTGTTTTCTTATTACAACCCATTGACTTCCTATTTGTTGATTGTTCATTTTTTTTTTACATCATATAGATATGTTAGATTTATGTTTGTTGCCTCGAAATATTTAAATAGATTATTTCTATTCCTGTAGAGCTCGAAATTAAGCGTTTCTTAAGTGGAGGATACTTCTCAATTATTGATATTTTTTCTTCTTGATTTGTTAGTTTAAAGATAAAGGAAGATGCGTTTCTACCGATGTTGTAAGGTGATTGCGATGAAACGTATATGTTCAGATAACAGCGGTCTACATCTTTTATTAAGTTGCGAGAAATTTTTCAAGAAAATATATCAGATGTAGAGAGACGAGAGATTGTGCGAGAATGATTCGATATTTTCCTGGGTGGTTCACTTCTAACGTATACCATTGCATTCAATACACATTGTACTTATAAAATTATACAATCATTTACATTCGAACCAATGATCACACTATGTTGTAGTTTGTATAAGTTCATTGTGTATCTAGTATTTGTTACGTGTAACAATAAAACATTGTTCCCACATTTGTGACAAAGTTTAAAGCATTTATTCTTAGAAAAGGTATTTTCAATGTAAACTAGTGATAGCGATGTACATGATTTTTCAATTTTGTATATTAAATTGTACGAAAGTGTTACGAAAAGTTTTATAAAGAACCTATATACACCGTAAATTGTTACGACCTTTGTTTTTCTTTTTTTTTTTATTATTAAAGAATTTACGAGAACCTTGTGATGTTTTCTTTCCTTTTTTTCAATGAAAGTTTATAGATTTTTTTCATCGCGTCCGTTTAGAACGAAATAGAACGGACAAAATCGTGTGCATGTTCCTCAGAGAAACATATCTGTTAAATCAATAAGCCTTGTATGCGTGCAGGTTAAAGTATATTAATCGGTGTATGATAAAAGTGTCCAACAAATGTCTAAGAATATAAAGTATTTTTGAACGTAATAAACATTGCATTATGTGTCTATGCATTGGCCCTGCCAAATCTGGCAAAACCTTTCTAATGAAACGTTTGCAAGGCGACGAAATGGACGATGCAACGCAGACTGTTAACACCAATGGCATAAATCTTTTCACAATAAAAAACAGCACTGGAGAGTTTGATATAATCGTGAAAGAAATCGGTGGTGCTATGGCTCCGATATGGAAGTATTATTTCGACAAGGTAAATGTTAATAGAAGAAAAATATAATTTCATATCGATTACATGTTTCGCGCGTCTTGATAACGAAGTCTATCAACTTTTAGATACGAAAAATCATTTATGTGGTGGACACGAGCAATCTGTGTCAAATAAGTGCGGCGGGAGTGCTATTTTATTCTCTCTTAGTTGAGCCCAGACTGCGAAATATAAAAATCGCATTGACTCTCAACAAAATGGATCTCTCTTATCGTCAGATGCGCAACGAAGCCTTGTTAATGCTTCAATTTTCACGTTTGCAAAAAGAAGTGACGCAGGAACTCACCATATTCGAGACCAGCGGCATGACTGGTCAAGGTGTAGAAGAATTAAGAAACTGGTTGTTCGATCCGGCCACGCTGAAGGCGGCAATTAACGCGAACAAGTAAAATTCCCACGAGAATGATATCAATGTCCTTTGATATATTATAATGTATTCCTTACATTCAATCTTACAAACATACAAACGTTCTACGGATATATTTTCCTCTTTTTCTTTAAACAAACACCGTCCTTAAATAACTCGTTGTCCGAGCTTGTCTGTCGAATCGTCGAGTTCGTTTGCAACAAAAAGGATTGTCATTCAACAACTTGGATGTACAAACCTCGAACGCGCTCTCAGCCCTCCTCAAACGAGGAAAAGCAATTACGTTAGCGTCTAAGAAGATTTCTTTTTCAATTTATTTCAAGTAAGTACTATTACGCGATTATTATTCAGTACCATAAAAAATACATTACATCCATATGAATCTGGAAATACTTGTAGAAGAACTAGATTGTAAATTTGTATAAAGAATGCACTCTTAATATATGTTTACAAACTTTTCCGAAACAACGTGTTCGCATATCGAAGTAAACTGAAGCAAGTCGTCATTAATATGAATTAGAGTACAAGAGCGCACGTGTACGCGAATAAAAAAATTGTTCTTCACTAGAAAAGAAACGAGGAAACGCACCTTTTTTTTCGCTTTCTTGTACTATCAGTGATGAATAGGTAATAGTATGTACTTTTTTTTTCTTCTTATTTGTTTCTCAAATAATTACGAGCGTCCTTATCAACCTAGTTATCTATAAACTTCTCAAAATATAATAAACTATACAAATCGGAGAGATATAAATCGTTTTAATGTATTCTTGTCAGATCTTCTACTATTTTTACAAGGTCATCTACCGACGCTTCTTTTTTCATACCGTTACCGTCGTCGATCTGTAAAAGTGAAAAAATTCAATCAATCATACGGAACAATGTACATGTACATATACAATATACACTACCGGTCAAAAGTTTGGAATCACTTGCTGATTTTTGTAAAAATCGAATATATCGATGAATTTTGAAATGATCCATCGTTATAATAATTGAATAATATTTTTTAACAGATTTCAGCGTTTTCTTATGTCCATATAATGCTCTTGTATAGTTTATACACTCAGTGTAAGACAATGTTCGGAATGCACTTTTCTAAAGGGACATCTTTGGCAATTTCTACAAGAAGCATGGAAAAATATCAAATTAGGAACATTCGGGAAACTAATTGCCAGGATGCCCTGAATATGTCAGGCTGTTATTAAAAATAAAGGCGGTTTTTTAATGAAGGGGCAATTTGAAGAAAAATACGCATTCCTTGATAAAAAAAAAATAATACAAAATGTAAAACATACTGCTCGTAAGTTTTTTGACAAGTTAATTTTCCTTGGTTGTTCTAAAGGCATTCAGTTCTTCTTATAAACCTCCTGTTTTTCTGAATTTACGCCGTGATTCCAAACTTTTGGCCGGTAGTGTATACGTATATTTATATAAATAAAAAAGGGACATTTATCTACCAAAAGACCAATTGCAACTTCCGCCATTTTATCCGGACTCAAATCGAGAAAGCTTTCAATTAGATCTCCGTCTATAAAACCTTCGCATTGTTCGATCTTCAACTCGGTATTAAAACTTCTCCAAAAGTTATGTTCTATTTTACCGACGCTCTTTATCACGCTGGTTAATCTGTCCTCGATATTTCGCAGGAATTCATAAAATGTGAACGGGATTTGCGTGACTAAACCAATCGCTCCGCTAACAGTTCCGAACAGCACACAACCCTGCGTGGGTGTGCTTGATTCTCCCAAATTCTGCATCACCAATGATCCGTGCCGGAAAACATTGACCATATCGCCTAAGTGGAATTGTCCAACCTCCTGCATTTGTTGTCTTTCGTCTTCCGAAGTCGCGGCACTAAAAAAAAATATCATTTACATAGTGTAAAATACTAAGTCTACTGTACGCGTATTTGAATATTTACCTATCCTTTTGGCAAACGAACAGATTAAAACAATTCTCAGCTCCTAGGAAAGTGTCGTCGTCTAAAATTTCGATAGCTGTCATCCAGTTTGGATTATAATCCCTCGCTATCTCTTCGAAGCTGCCTTCCATAGTCTTATACTGCAGTAACGTGAAGGACCTCATTAGATCACCGACCAAAACGAAGTCCCCTTTCGTTTTCAGATAGAGCGCAATGATATTATTGAAATGGCTGCATTCCAGCCTGAGCTCTTTCTCCGTTGTCCACTCAAACAGGCGAACGGTGCTGTTAATACTGGCTAGAAGTTTCCCATTGAACTCGACCAAAGAGTAACAGGAACCTTTGATTTCTTTTTCAGCGACTTGTATAAGTTTCCCGTCATTCCAATGGTACAGAAGTATTCTACCCATTTTGGGCTCGGTTTCATCCGGATTGATCAGCGCAGTTCCGACTACATAGTAAGACGTTGGATCCTCGCCCAATTTAGTCGATATCAATGACAACGCGTACTCGGTAGGCATTAACATGTGACCGTGTAAAATTTCGAAGGTATGCTGATCTATGATAAGCAAATTATGTACTTCCATTTCCTGTCCAATTTCACCAGACGTGTAACCGGTAGGTTTAATATGCGACGCGATTAAACTGCTGCTGGAAGTCGTTTCCGCGGACGTTGAAGCTGCTTGAGTGGATGCGGAGGGTCTTACGATGCATAGGCCGATGTTGTCTTGCACATCGACTCTCATCGTGATCACACCGAACGTTTGGGAGCTTTCTTGATAAGCGATACGTCTTGGTGATTCGCCAAGCGGAACCGTTCGGATGTGTAATTTCTGTATCTCGTCGATCGTTCCTATTGTTACGGTACTGTCGGTCGCTAAAGCTAAACTGTCTGGATATGATTCTGCGTTTAAAGAACACATGTGATTTACTTCCTTTAAGTTAACATTACTAAATACAAGCTTATGATTCGACGAATAAATTACGGTCGGTCTGTCCGAACATGCAAATACATTGGTGGTGGAGAGCGATCGGAAAGTTCGGAGAACTGTCGGCTGTGTGCCCAGGGTGACTTTCTTTTTGTCGGAAAGTATACCGTTCTGTTTGTGTAAAGTAAAGTAATACATACTACCGTCTCCGAGCGCGCAAAGCAGATACGTGTTACCTTCGAAACAGGTCATTAGAATAGATCTCGGTATGATTTCACCTCCGAGTAATTCTTTATTGATCTCTTTTAGAGCAGGCAAGGTTAGTATGCGAACGGAAATGTCCGTCCATAATCCTACCGCGGCGACCTTCGCGTCGGTATTGCCGTCTAATGGGGATATATCTAAGCAGGCCACCTCGTACTGCAATGTAGCAAACCCTTTCAGTACAATCTGTCCATCTGCAATTTCCATATAAAACAAGTCATTACCGGTCGCGCAGAGCACTTGCGTTCCGTTGCAAGCGACTACGCTAATTGTTCTTTTGTTCTCCGGTTCCCATTCGGAAACGATGGTTTTCGTTTCGTGCGAAATCAATCGGGCAGACTTTGGTGTTATTTGAATGAACAGATCGTTCGTAACGTTCCCTGTATGGAACGTCTGCTCGTCGGCAACGAAGCCTGCGATATCCGTTTCTTCGACTTCTTCGCCGTTTAATGTCAAGATTCTAGTTTGCCCAACAAAAGATAAGACTAGAGTATTGTCAAAATTTCCACCGCCAACTTTCAGTGCCCACATACCCTTGATGCCTGGTAAATCTATGCTTGCGTGTTCTTCAATACCTATTCCATTTCTAATAATCCTAAGGGAACCCTCTTTAAATGCTCCCGAGCACGTAACCATCTGTCCTTGACCTTGTCTCTCGAGATCAACCACAGCCATATCGACTATCGGTGCTAAATTAATGAACGTCTCCATCGGCACACAGTAAGAACCGTTCTCATCCGCTTTTGTGATCAACTTGATTAACTGCGAATCACCGAGACGACTACCAACAAATATTACACCGTTGTCCAAATACGTGATACACTCTGGTATACTAATCTCCCCTAGAAGCTCGACCTTCAAATCTTTCACCACTTGAGTTCCGTCCGGTTTCTTTTCTTGCTCCAAGAATAACATAAACAAATGCCCAGCCATATCGCCCAATAAATATCTCAGTCCTTGATTATCAACTTTAGCGTAACACGTAATTGTACTGTGTTTTATGATCGGCGGTACAACAGCCACGTACGTGGTACCGTCGTGGTACAATATACTCTCTTGGCCTATTATAATCGCACCGCAAATCGGTGAAGGAACTGGAATAACCATCATAGCTTCACGTTCCACATTGTCTTGCCGCCATGGTGTTTTCACAAATTCTTTATCTCTCAAGGAAATCTCGTGTGTTTTAACATGTCTGCCGTTGATATCTTGATGAATTAAGATTAACGTCGGATTAGCGCATCCATGAAGAAAATTCACATCTTGTACTTGTTGCTCGTCCATACGTATAGACGACGCTTTCAATTCCGGATTATCTTTGTCGAGCGGAATGATTTTGAAAAGACCGTCATATAATCGAAGACCGATCACACGTGCTTTAGGATCGATCACAGCTTTAATACCTGTTTCCGAGGCTTTACCGATACGGTCTGCCACGTTCCCGTGTGCCTTTGTTATAATTTCTATGTCTTCTCCTTCGCCGACGCATTCCAAGATCATAGCGTTGTAGCGGGTGGTCAACAAAAACAATAGATCTTTTTTCTCATGCTGCAGAAATAATGTAATTAATTTACGTATTACTTTATACAGCTTTGCTAGCAGTATTACGCGGCTAGATTCGATAACGACAACCAAGTAGCAGAAGGCTAAATTTGAATAAACATGAAGGAAAGTTAAGAATTTCGAGGTATAGACGAGACTTAAGAGTGCTGATATAACCTTACCGGCGGTCTAAAAAATTTGACGACTGCGATCTTCCCATAAATCCCAACATCTTTCAACGGTCTCAAACCTTCCGGCGTGACCAGGTAGATTTCTAATCGAACATTCTTTGCCAAGATCAGATTCAAATCCGTGGGCGACGTGAAATTACCTTGATTGGTAAAAATAAGATAATGGTTTATTATCGTATATTCGCTCGCACTTCGGCGAGAAACTGCCTCCGTTACTCACCTGTTACACAAGCGGTGACAGCCGTAGGCTTGTGTGCCGTCACAACATAATGATGAGACATTGCTTTCATACTATTTTATCCGACAACAACTTTTCTATATTTGTTAACAATTTACGGGGCAGATCAATACACACGACAAAACGCTGGCCTTGCGTGCTTTTCACTTTGACGCGCCACGAAGTTGGCAACGTTCTGCACAGAACTAACCTTAGTTCACGCAACGGCCACCATTATTTATGGCGCTTGCGAAAATTATACACGGTGTTCAGCAACAGTGCAACAGTTGAGGGAATCATGGGAGAATCATTCAAGGGAGCGCCACAGTCGGACTAATATACGAAAACCCGCGACATTGACTAAAATTTGAAATATGTTATAAGTAGACCGCGGATCACTATGCAAAATACAAATTTTATACCTGAATTGCAACAAACTAAAGTGAGGTAGAAATTTATTTTCTTTGTTAATACGTTTAGTAGGTGGAAAATATAACAGCATTTTTGAATTCTTCTAATGTTTTCACTGTTTTAAATTACACCTTCTCATTTTTGTCATAAATGCATAAAATCCGCAGTCTAATTATTAGTAACTCTGATCGTTTATGCGAATGAAATAGACACGACTTGCGCGCGTGAACGTGTTGGTAATTTAAAAACAAAGCCAAAATCGTTTTTTGTACGCTTCGGTACAAACCCGTTGTCGCGCAGAAGTAAATTTGAAATGTTCTCCCACCTGTTGCCGCACGTCCTCTACAAAACAAGGCGTGTTCCAACGAAACAAGGTTGACGAACAAAACTTATTGTTAATGCCGAAGGCAGACCAAAATATCAATAAGATAGCACGGTGCTCGGAGAAATCAGAATAGATGTTGTCGTCGGCGGGAAAAATGGCTGGACCCCGCACATTTTTGAATTGTTCCTTTAAGTATGGTCCCTGCTTAACGAGAAACTTATTATAAACAATTATTATATATTGTAGAAACTATAGGGATAAGCAATTTTGATAAACAATTTAAAAATTGTACTCGCTGAATATCTTTAATTGTGTCCTATAATCGTGAACGATTCGCAAAGAAATTGAGAAGTAGAAAATTGAATGTTACATGAAATTCACAATGTTTGAAGACGTTTTTATTACTTTTAAAGAATTATATTTTCTTAGTACTTGAGGGATTTCACATGTAAACGTATTCTCGCATAGCGGAAAATTTTTCCAATGCACTCCGTTCGATATGTACGACATTTCAGGAAGAAATAATAGTAATAGAAGAAAGAAAAACTTGGAATTTATTAAAAATTTAAACTGTGAAATACTTTAATACATTGTACATTCAGACCATCAACTAAGACCTAATCTTACATTATAAATCTATACAATTGTACAATAATATTTAATACCTTATAACATAAATTATATAATTTTCATAAATTCTAGCTGCACACGCACACAAGGTCGGTAATACATTTATGCAAATAATAACGAGCAAGCAGCATAATTTTATCTCAGCTGAATAAATTTATAGTGATACCAGACATCACTCTTGTACAAATAAAGTATTTAACCAATAGTATATCGTATTGATATAATTTCATTGATATCAAATACAAAAATATTTAATGTTTTTATCAAAATAACTAAATAAATTATAACATAATACTAAATGTCAATTATATTGTGACCTTAAACACGATTAAATCAATGAGGTGTGCAAATAAGCCCGGTGGTGGCCTTTTTATTTCTATAATATAATTTCGGTTTGAATTTGAATTTTTTCCCGCCCTCGGTGGTATTTTAAAGTGCCAAACTTCAGAGTAAAAAACCCCCATACTCGTGGCAGCACCATCAACCAAGCCAGAAGTCAGTTGCAAATGGTTGCAAACACGATGGCGTGCGATAAGCATCGCATTTGCATCTCTCATGAATGAAGAAAATAAAAGACGCAAAGTTGATGCCGCGGCGTGTTTGCTTTCTGAGAACGTTGATCATACAAAATTATAGCAAGCGATGAATACTGGGTATGACGAAACGACGAAAATCGTGGGTACAGCCCTGGAAAGCTTTCAAGTCAACGGCGCGGCGATACGATTTGGTGGGTTTTGAAGGTTTTTTAAAAGCTAAACATCGCTAAAACAAGGCACTGAACTTATTTACACACCTACTAAACATACATATGTTCAAAGTGCTAAGGGTTGAAAGACGATATCAGAGACAAGCTCGACGAAAGAAAGGATAGAAGAATGTTTGAAACTATTG